>CM072526.1:51930777-51983277 GCA_036898135.1 Oncomelania hupensis | reverse complement strand
TCCCCTACAGAAAGTTCAAAACTTTGCTGCACGCATCATTTTCCGTTCAAACCTCCGTGAACACATTACTCCTTTGCTACACAGACTCCATTGGCTACCAGTTGTTGAACGCATAAAATACAAGATAGCTTGCCTTTGTTTCTCTGTTTTTACAGGCATAGCTCCTGCTTATACTTCTGATATTTTATCCATATACACCCCTTCTCGAGCTATGCGATCATCTGCTGACACACGTCTTCTTAAACAGAACCGCTTCAACAGACAATCGCATTGTTACCGCTCTCTACCTGTCTTTGGTCCTCAACTCTGGAATTCCCTTCCATACAAGATTAAACATTCTTCCTCCATTTTCTCTTTTAAATCATAGTTGAAAACATATATTTTTAGGGAATATTTCAATTAATCATTTACAAGAGAATGTAAGCAGGTGTGCGTGCTTGTGTTTTTCATAGTTGTTCAACTGTATTTTGTACATATGTATATTATGTATCTTTAGTCGAGTTTTGTCTGTCTTGTCTTCCCATTCCCCCAACCCCTTGCGCGCCTTGATCCTTAGGCTAAGGCGCCTTACAAATGACGAACATTATAAAAAAAAAAGATTATTATTATTATTATTATTATTATTATTATTATTATTATTATTATTATTATTATTATTATTATTATATCAGAGCAGATTAAAAAAAAATGGCGTTAAGCGGTTTGGTCAGTGTCCCAATTCCTATCCTATCCTATCCCGTAACTCGAAAGTCGTTGGGGCACCACAGATGATCGTTTAACCAGCGTACTCCATCTTTCTCTGTCCTCGGCAACCCTCATGGCTTCGCTCAGTGTTAAGCCAGTCCGTTCTCGAATGTTGTCCTCTCACCTCTTTTTCCGTCTCCCTCTTCTTCTGCCTCCTTGCACCGTGCCTTGCAGGATGGTCTCTGCAAGGCCTGATGCTCTGGTGACGTGCCATACCCTCGGAGTTTCCTTTTCTTCACCACTGTGAGCATGTCATCGTGCTGTCCAATGTCCGAATTAGTTCATTTATAATTTTTAAATGTATTGATTTACCCCCATTTTCCACGAGCAGACGAGTGCGAAATGTCATTGATGTAGTCCAAATCAAAAGCTTCTTATCTGTATACAAACTTTGAATTCACCCCTCGTATACCTCATTTGCATGTCATTGTTTCCACCCAAACGTCATATAAATTAATTTAAATTAAAAATAATGTTTATTACGTCGTTTGTGGTTGTTTTGAACCTGCTAAACTTGAAGTTAAATTAATCGTCCTGTATGCTTTGTCACGTTGATGACAGTTTTGATTATCTGGTCTGGGGCCCCCGCTAAACTAATAATTATGATTTCTGTTTTGCTCTGCCTGTCTGTCACAGTCTATCTGTCTGTACGTCTTGTCTTTCATCTGTATCATCTCCGCACGCCCATGCACACACTCTCTCACTCACTCTCTTCTGTATGTTTGTGTGTGAGAGAGAGAGAGAGTGTGTGTGTGTGTGTGTGAGAGAGAGAGAGAGAGTGTGTGTGTGTGTGTGTGTGAGAGAGAGAGAGAGTGTGTGTGTGTGTGTGTGGGTGTGGGTGTGTGTGTGTGTGTGTGTGTAATTTATGCACGAACAGTCTTTTTACCATCTCTCCTATACCTCTTGCTCTATAACCTTCCCTCCATCTCTCTCTTTCTCTCCACCCTCTCTCCCTCCCTTACTCCTTCCCCCTCCCCCAACCCTCTATCTCTCTCTCTTTCTCTCTTTCTCTCTTTCACAGGGGCGGGTAGGGTGCATCCGGCAGGCACTTGACGAGACCACTTGCTCGGGGTATGCTTCCGGGAAGTGGCGAGGCTTGGAGGAAAGGCGAGGTACCCCGCCCCTCGCGGTTTATGATTCTTTACGGCTTCTGTAAGCATTGCAGCTCACGCCGAGTATCAGGGGCTTAAAGATACAGAAGACTTCTGGGCATTTCCTATACCCAGCACATCACCAACAACGAAGTTCGAAAGACCATCACACAAGCCACTGGATAACATGACATATGCTCACAGTGATGAAAAAACGGAAACTTCGATGGTATGGCCACGTCACCAGAGCATCAGGCCTTGCAAAAACCATCATGCAAGGCACGGTGTTAGGAGGCAGAAGAAGAGGGAGACCGAAAAAGAGGTGTGAGGACAACATTCGAGAATGGACTGGTTTGACACTGAACGAAGCCATGAGGGTTGTTGAGAACAGAGAAAGATGGAGTACGGTGGTTAAACGATCATGTGTGGTGCCCCTACGACCTCACAGTTACGGGATAGAATAGGATAGGATAAAAAAATATACAATAATACAGTCTTGAGGCTTTAAGGTCTATCGGGCTCAAGCTTGATTTCACACTGCCTAGCTGAGACTAGACGAGGCTTAGGTTGGCCTCTCCGCTTGTGAGAGGTTATGGCGAGTCTCAGATACGCTTCGCGACCTGATGCGGATCGGGAATGAGTCCTCTTTCAGCGAAGTTGTGGTCTTGAGTTTGTGGTCCTGATTCGGCTCTTTGTAGTCCGCTGAACTACTACTACTACTACTACTACTACTACTACTACTACTACTACTACTACTACTACTACTACTACTACTACTACTACTATTGCTGCCCTGGTGAGGTTGAAGCCAATTTGGAAAAACAGGACCATCAGCCTACATTCCAAGGTAAGACTGCTGCGCTCCCTTGTCATCTCCATCTTCCTATACGCTTGCGAAACATGGACTCTCACAGCAGATCTACAACTGTCACGTGGGGTTTATGGGCTCTGCACAATGGAATTATGGACCCTCACGTTTATTCGGTGGGAACTGCTAGTAAGTCACCCTATGAATTACTTTAATAAATTTATTTGTTTAGCTCGTTCTGTGTTAAGGTTGGGGTACAGAAATAGATAGAAAAATGGTAAACGATACTGTCACACTAGCTTTCACACGGCTATGAATCATATGTAGTCCAGCCACTTGATAACAGTTAAAATCACACATTTATTTCTTCTACTCTATACAAGATTCTCTAAGTACTAATCTAACTTAAAAAGTCTCTTTCAATGCAAATAGTTCGATCGCTGATAGTCTAGGCAGCTGTTCTATCTTCATCGGGCACTTGCTAGTATATCTCATGTAGATTTGGACTACTGTGGTCCGTTTTACAGTTTCTGAAGAGTTGGACTACTGTGGTCCTGTTATGATCAGTTTAAGTGCACCTTCGTTGATTACACTTAACTTTCTGATGGTGCGGTCGAAGTCCTTCTGTGAGGTAGCTTCTGGGACACCTTTGTCGTTGTGTAGTTGGGTTCCCTTGCCACGCTGTGGGGTCTGACAGGGTGTTTTTCAAGGTAGCTCTTTCCGGCTTGTGCGGCAGAGTCTCCTCAACCAACTAGTCGTTTCTGTGGAGTGGGGTGCACAGGACAGCTCGGGATAGCTCGCCTGCTCGTCTGTAATATAAGAGACGAAATTCTGCACAACCCTGAATAATCGGTTTGTGCAGAGCGTCTCACTGAAAGCCAAAGTAGCCCTCAGTGATAGCTCCACATCTCTATACATAAGCGACGAACATTCTGCTACTTCCGGGGTCCACTGGAATCTCACTCTAAATTCCTATACATACATAAATATAAATCGTGGCTAATTATACACATACAGAATTAATAATATTATAACCATTCAGTGGTACAGCCACTGGTCTGCAAACATACATATAAGTTAAACAACAGTGGTTCCGTACGGGATACAACATGGCGGCGCAACCGGTCGTGTTTCGCCACATGTTCGGCTGTTCCACGTGGTCACGCAAATTCGGATTAACAATTCACATTTATGCATAGCAAATTCTTCAAACATAATTTCAACAATAATATAAATATATCACGATGAAACAGAAGGGTGTTCATTTACCTGTTTGACAAGTTCAGGCCCGTGTTGACTAAATAGAATTCTGAGATTCTAAGTCCTGCTTCCTGGTCTATGAGTGAAGATAGTTCTCTGCTAGCTAAGGAGATGTTACTTCTTCCTCGTCTCACACACGACTGACCAAACTGTGCTAGGTTTTGACACAGTCAAAACTGCTCTACCCACTTAGCCTGCTCCATTGGTTAAAACGGTCCGATTCAAAGCTCAAGTGCTGAGTCACTACGATGCGTGGGTGGCTCGCTCGCCGTGTGTGGCCTGCTGTGTAATCTTAATTGCTGCTGTGTAGCTTACTGACTCTCTACTGTTACAATTACTACACATGGCTAAATAGTAATAAGCAGAGTTAAAACTAGCCAGTTCGTGACAGGCTCCCTCAACTGAAAAAAGGCGATGACTACTGGATTCAACCTTTTTCTACTACAGAGCCTAGTTTAACACTGCACTATCCTAGGGTCCTATTTACAAACTAATTAAGTTGCTCTACCTGAGCTGCAATGCTGAGCCAGGTAGCTGTGGACACTAGTGACAGGGTTTTTATTGGGCGGGGACGAATTCTGGTGCTGTGGCCCTTAGTTGTGATGGGTGGGCGACAGCTGCTGTGTCCTCCACGAGATGGCGACTGAGGTAGTCGGCTCCGTGGTTCTCTTTGCCGGGGATGTACTCGATTTGGAATGAGTATGCTTGAAGGGTGAGTGCCCATCTCATCAGGCGAGAGTTCAAGGATTTGGAGGCTGCCAGGAATGATAGTGGTTGGTGGTCCACCTGAACTGTGAAGTGGGTCCCATACAGGTAGAGTTGGAATTTCTGTATGGCCCAGACTAGTCCAAGACATTCTTTCTCCGACGTGGCGTAGTGGGTCTCGGCGGGTCTCAATTTCCTGCTGGCGTAGGCGACAGGGAATAGTGTCTCTGCATTCTTGGGGTCGCGCTGTAGCAGTACTGCTCCGAGGCCTAAGTCGCTTGCGTCGGTGCGAAGAACGAATGGCTGAGTCAAATCGGGTAGGTGGAGTACTGGCGCCGATGTCATTCTGTCCTTGAGTGTTTGGAATGCTGTCTCGCATTCGGCTGTCCATACTACTTTGTCCGGGGCGATTTTCCGGGTTCCATTTGTCAGGGGTACGGCGATGCTGTTGTAGTTGGGGATGAACTTCTGGTAGAAGCCGCAGAGTCCTAGAAACGACTGTACTTCCTTTTTGGTCTTGGGCCGAGGAGCGTCGAGTAGGCGTTTCACTGTCTTCTCTACCGGTCGCAGGCTTCCTTGACTTATGGTGTGTCCCAGAAATTCTAGTTCTGTGAATCCAATCTGACATTTGGTGGGTCTTGCCGTCAATCCCGTGTCTCTGAGGCGGGCGAGTAGTTGTTGTAGGAGAGTGACATGTTCCTCCCACGTAGGCGTAGCGATGAGGATGTCGTCCATAAACGAGTGTAGGTGCTCGCTGCTCAGGGGTGCCAGGAGTTTTCGCATCATGGCGCTGAAGATGCTGGGTGCGTTGTGGAGTCCGAATGGAAGTACGTTGAACTCGAAGTGTCCTTCCATAGTGCTGAAAGCTAGGTACTTTCGGACTGGCGGTTGCACTGGTATCTGGTGGTATCCTTTGCTGAGGTCGATGCGTGAGAAGTACTTCGCTCGCTGTAGCTTGGCAAATAGGTCTGTCTGGTCCGGGAGTGGCTCTGGCTGGAACTGCGTTACCGCATTCAGGAGTCTGAAGTCGATGCACAGTCGATGCTCTCCGTTGGGTTTTCGCAACAATACCGTGCCCGCGCTGTAGGGTGAAGTAGACTCTGAGATGATTCCGGCTGCCAGTAAGGTGTCTATCTCTTCCTTGATGGCTCGCTGCTGAGACAGTGGCATCGGGTAGAGCTTCTGGCGGACGGGTGTTGGGTCGGTCACCGTTAAGGTTACTTCGACGAGGTCTGTCCTCCCTGGTCGGTCTGTGAGCACAGTCTGATGTTGGCGAATGACCTGTCGTACTTGCTGTTGCTGTTTAGCGGCTAGGTCTCCGTTGAGTATCACGTCTTTGTAGGTTTCTTTGGAGTGCAGGGGATACTCTACTGCATTGGTCTCCATGCTTTCTCCTTCTTCCGCGATGGCGATGGCTAACAAGTTGTGAGTGCTGGGGGTCGCTGGTCGGTCCGTATACTTCTTAAGGAGATTGATGTGGTGGTACCGGGCTCTCCCGTTCACCTCTACTTGGTAGACTGTCTTGGATTTCTTGGCAGTCACCCGGTACGGTCCTCTCCAAGCGATGTCCAGCTTGTTGGTTCCACTTGGAAGTAAGAGTAGCACTTGATCGCCGACTTGCAGTTCTCTGTCCTTCGCGTGGCGGTTGTAGTACTTCGCCTGACGGGCTCTTGCCTTCTTCAGTGCTTCACCAGCTTTCTTCCACGTTGCTTTGAGGGTTTCCTGCAGGTCTGCGACGTACTTGGTGGCACCTCGTGGTGTGTCGTCTATCTTGGCTTCCGTCCAACTTCTGCGTAGGGCTTCTAGCGGTCCTGCTAGAGGTCTGCCGAATAGCAATGTTGACGGGGTGTAGCCTGTGGCTGCATGGGGCGTTTCTCTGTATGCGAACAGTGCCGCATTCACGTAGGTGTCCCACGCTTCTGGATTGTCGTCGGCGACTTTCCTGAGGATGGTGAGAAGGGTTCCATTCAGTCTTTCTACTTGTCCGTTGCTGGCGGGGTGGTATGGTGGTGTGCGAATGTGATGAACTTGTATCAACTCGAACACGTCTTGTATCAGGCGGCCGGTGAACTGAGATCCGTTGTCCGTTCTAATGCTGTCCGGGAATCCGACTCTGGTAAAGATGGCGATGAGTGCATCTGCAATCTTCTTGGTGTCGATCGCTGGCAACGGGACTGCTTCGCACCACATCGTACATGCGTCGACGAGTGTGAGTAGAAATCTGTTCCGCTTCTTGGTCATGGGCAGTGGTCCTACTATGTCTACTGAGACTTGCTGGAATGGCACGCCGACTACTACCGATGGTCCTAAGGTAACTGGTACGGTGTGATGTCGCGGGGAATATCGTTGACATTGGTGGCAAGATTTCACGTAGCGCTTGACATCCTCCGTGATTCCTGGCCAATAGTAGTGTGCGCTGATTCTCTGCACTGTGGCTCCAATTCCCATGTGTCCGCTGAGTGGCATGCTGTGGCCTAGTTCTAGTACTTGGGCTCGAAGGGTGGCTGGTAGTACTAGTTGGGTGTGATCTCCATCTCCTTGTCGATGTAGAACTCCCTCTTCCATGTAGAAGTCTCCCTTGTGCGGGGGTGTGTGCGCCTTGGGTAGCTTCTGGAAGCACTTCGCTATCGAGGTGTCTTCTTTCTGTGCTGTTTTGATCTCTTCGAGTCCTGGAGTCGGAGCGAACTCGGGCTGGGGTGGTTGGGTTTTAGCTTGGGCCCTGGTTTGCACTGCAGCTATCTCTACAGTTTTGGGGGGCGTGCCTAAGAACACATACCTACAACCTAGCACTAGATCATACAGGGGTTTCTGTAAAACAGCTGCTTGGATTCGTCCTGTGACGTACCTACTCTCTACTTCGATCCAAGCTATTGGGCAAGTAGTCGTCGGTTTCGTCAAGTCTGCTCCTTGTAAGTCGACTGTCTTGTCTGTCAAGTCCGCGCGCGATACAAGAGATTCGCTAACTATCGCGTCGTATGATAGACCTGTGTCATACAGACAGTTCGCTTCTTTTCCGTTGACCTTGACCGTGTCTGTCACCGATGGGTGATCTCCGATTGTGTGTGGCTTGTTACCGCTGCTTTGAGTTAGGACTCTGTGCGCTGGCCGGCTTTCGCGCTCTTCCCTACGTTGTGCGGCCAACTTGAAACATTCTGCGGTGGAGTGATTGTTTCTGTTGCAGAACGAGCAATACCGTCTCTGTTCTGCGGGACCTCTTTTCCCGAATTCCGTGTTGGGTCCTTTATTCTGCCCAGGTCTGGGGTTATTCGGCTTATTCGCGGTGCGCTCTTCTCGGTTAGGGCTTCGTTTCTGTGCCTCTTTCCCGTTAGGCTTTAGGTCTCGCCTGAAGCTCTTGGCTTCTCCGTGTGCGGCCACGTACCTATCTGCGACCTTGACCAGATCTTCCAGTCTTTCCGCGCCCTGCTCTACTGAGAATGTTCTCAGCTCGGGGGTCATTGTTTCCCGTAGCTATTCCCATACTAACAGTTCTGTCAGTCCATCATATGTCTTAGCCGTGGCTGACTGGCTAATCCACTTATCCAGCGTTGTGGACAACCGATCCGCGAACTGCGCATAGCTCTCTCCTTTCACTCTCCGATTGGTGCGGAACTTTTGCCGGTAGCATTCTCCTGTCAGTTCGAATCCCGTTAGGAGTGCCTCTTTTACTTTGTGATAGTCAGTCACTCTGTCAGTCGGTAGCTTACTGTAGATGTCATAAGCCTTTCCTCTAAGCCCTTGACTAAGCTTAAAAGACCAATGAGTGGGCTCTAGTTTATACTCTGTTGCTAGACGCTCAAACCTAGTCAGATAGAGATCTAGACCTTCATCTCTCTCATTGAATGTTCCCAGTGGAAATGACATTCCTTGTACAGGGTTGGATGCTACCTCTAGCTGATCTGAGTGGGGAGGGGTTGAGGAAGAACTTGAAGCTCCTGATCCTAATCTCCTCAGCTCTAACTCATGCTGTCTGTCTTTTTCCTTTTCTGCCCGCTCATACTCCCATCTCCTACTTTCTGCTTCTCTCTCTGCTGCTAATGCTGCCTTCTTCTGTTCTACTTCTAATTCTAGTTTCTTCTGCTCTGCTTCTAATTCTAATTTCTTTTGCTCTCTTGCTGCTTCCAACTCTGCTTTCTTTTGCTCTGCTTCTAATTCTGCCTTTCTCTGTTCAGCTTCTAATTTCTTCGCTTCTCTCTCTGCTGCTCTCTCTGCCTTAGCCTCTTGTTTCTCTACCTCTGCATTGATATACGCAATTAGGTCTCCCCCTGCTAAGTGTAAAGCTTCCCCTAATTCCTTGAAGCGCAATCTCAAGGCCACTGGGTCCGACATTGCCAAACGTGTCTATGAACACCCTCTGAATCAAGTGGAATACCAAAACACTAGCAATATTGCAAGTCAATAAAAACAATGCAAAGACCATACAATTCGTAATCAATAATAGAATAAAACAAGAGTCAAATGGCATACAACAGTTATTTAAGCAAAACCTGCAAAAGAACAATGCAACATACAGGCACAAAAATATTTGAAGCAAAAAAGTTTTTAACTAAAGAATAGTGCACCCAACTGATCAGTGTTATACCCTTACACTATTCTAAGTTATTCTGCTTCTACTGTTGTTATCTACTTTTATGGTACTTAGATCCGGTTATACCCAATTCCTATTATACACAGATCCTGGCTAGGCTCGCCAATTAAAGTGTCACGTGGGGTTTATGGGCTCTGCACAATGGAATTATGGACCCTCACGTTTATTCGGTGGGAACTGCTAGTAAGTCACCCTATGAATTACTTTAATAAATTTATTTGTTTAGCTCGTTCTGTGTTAAGGTTGGGGTACAGAAATAGATAGAAAAATGGTAAACGATATTGTCACACTAGCTTTCACACGGCTATGAATCATATGTAGTCCAGCCACTTGATAACAGTTAAAATCACACATTTATTTCTTCTACTCTATACAAGATTCTCTAAGTACTAATCTAACTTAAAAAGTCTCTTTCAATGCAAATAGTTCGATCGCTGATAGTCTAGGCAGCTGTTCTATCTTCATCGGGCACTTGCTAGTATATCTCATGTAGATTTGGACTACTGTGGTCCGTTTTACAGTTTCTGAAGAGTTGGACTACTGTGGTCCTGTTATGATCAGTTTAAGTGCACCTTCGTTGATTACACTTAACTTTCTGATGGTGCGGTCGAAGTCCTTCTGTGAGGTAGCTTCTGGGACACCTTTGTCGTTGTGTAGTTGGGTTCCCTTGCCACGCTGTGGGGTCTGACAGGGTGTTTTTCAAGGTAGCTCTTTCCGGCTTGTGCGGCAGAGTCTCCTCAACCAACTAGTCGTTTCTGTGGAGTGGGGTGCACAGGACAGCTCGGGATAGCTCGCCTGCTCGTCTGTAATATAAGAGACGAAATTCTGCACAACCCTGAATAATCGGTTTGTGCAGAGCGTCTCACTGAAAGCCAAAGTAGCCCTCAGTGATAGCTCCACATCTCTATACATAAGCGACGAACATTCTGCTACTTCCGGGGTCCACTGGAATCTCACTCTAAATTCCTATACATACATAAATATAAATCGTGGCTAATTATACACATACAGAATTAATAATATTATAACCATTCAGTGGTACAGCCACTGGTCTGCAAACATACATATAAGTTAAACAACAGTGGTTCCGTACGGGATACAACATGGCGGCGCAACCGGTCGTGTTTCGCCACATGTTCGGCTGTTCCACGTGGTCACGCAAATTCGGATTAACAATTCACATTTATGCATAGCAAATTCTTCAAACATAATTTCAACAATAATATAAATATATCACGATGAAACAGAAGGGTGTTCATTTACCTGTTTGACAAGTTCAGGCCCGTGTTGACTAAATAGAATTCTGAGATTCTAAGTCCTGCTTCCTGGTCTATGAGTGAAGATAGTTCTCTGCTAGCTAAGGAGATGTTACTTCTTCCTCGTCTCACACACGACTGACCAAACTGTGCTAGGTTTTGACACAGTCAAAACTGCTCTACCCACTTAGCCTGCTCCCATTGGTTAAAACGGTCCGATTCAAAGCTCAAGTGCTGAGTCACTACGATGCGTGGGTGGCTCGCTCGCCGTGTGTGGCCTGCTGTGTAATCTTAATTGCTGCTGTGTAGCTTACTGACTCTCTACTGTTACAATTACTACACATGGCTAAATAGTAATAAGCAGAGTTAAAACTAGCCAGTTCGTGACAACAACGAAGAATACAAAGCATGGAGATGAGGTGATACAGAAGACTTCTGGGCATTTCCTATACCCTGCACATCACCAACGACGAAGTCCAACAGACCACCACACAAGCCATTGGACAACACGATGACCTGCCCACAATGGTGAAAAAACGGAAACTCCGATGGTATGGCCACGTCACCAGATCATCAGGTCTTGCAAAGACCATCCTGCAAGGCACGGTGCAAGGAGAGAGACCGAAAAAGAGATGGGAGGACAACATTCGAGAATGGACTGGCTTGACTCTGAGCGAAGCCATGAAGGGAGATGGAGTAGAAAGGCGGAGGAACCCTGATCGTTGATAAGAAAGGTCGCGATGGACATTTAACCCCGTCTGTTGTTTCGTTTGGGAAGTGGGTTAGTTATTTTGCCTATCAGGTTATTGTGTAGGTCATATAAGATAGGCACTGCCAGCATGGGAAGTACCCCCGTTGAGTTGCCGGGGGTTTCAGTATAAATAGTATCCCCACTTTCTGGAAATTTAGTGCTTTAAATTCCCACTGTCGCTGTCTTCCTCATTTGCTCTTTCCCATTCCTGCTCTGTCCTATCACTCTGCTATAGTATCTTCTTCTTCGCTAGATCAATGACCTACCTTTTTTCTTGAAAACTTTTCCTGGACAATACTCCTTGTTTGTGTATGGGGTCTGTTGGATCAGCTTGGGAGTATTGGACGCTTTCTGCCGGGTGGTCACTAGGGCTTCCTATGATGTTATTATTTAGCAATATAGGCATTTTATATGTATGTGTTTTGTTGATAATTTATAATTATGTTTGTATTCTATTTTGTTTTTGTAACCGGGGGTTCGATTAGTTGGGGTAAAGCCTCAGCCGTCCCCTGCGTGGGATGTCTTTATTGTAAAGCGACTGGCCGATGGAGGGCGTTCAGTTTTCCCACTAGGGTTGTTTCAGCAGATCTTTTATGCGGATCGGGGGTTGTCCGGTCCTGATTTGGCTCGGAAGAGTCCGCTGGACCTAAAGCAACAATCAATCAATCAATCAAAAATTCTGATCGTTGATAAGAAAGGTCACGATGGACATTTCACCCCGTCTGTTGTTTCGTTTGGGAAGTGGGTTAGTTATTTTGCCTATCAGGTTATTGTGTAGGTCATCTAAGATAGGCACTGCCAGCATGGGAAGTGTGATAGTCACTGCACTGCCATCATGGAAAGTGGGATAGTCACTGCACTGCCAGCATGGGAAGTGGGATAGTCACTGCACTGCCAGCATGGGAAGTGGGATAGTCACTGCACTGCCAGCATGGGAAGTGTGATAGTCACTGCACTGCCAGCATGGGAAGTGGGATAGTCACTGCACTGCCAGCATGGGAAGTGTGATAGTCACTGCACTGCCAGCATGGGAAGTGGGATAGTCACTGCACTGCCAGCATGGGAAGTGTGATAGTCACTGCCAGCATGGGAAGTGGGATAGTCACTGCACTGCCAGCATGGGAAGTGGGATAGTCACTGCACTGCCAGCATGGGAAGTGGGATAGTCACTGCACTGCCAGCATGGGAAGTGTGATAGTCACTGCCAGCATGGGAAGTGGGATAGTCACTGCACTGCCAGCATGGGAAGTGGGATAGTCACTGCACTGCCAGCATGGGAAGTGGGATAGTCACTGCACTGCCAGCATGGGAAGTGTGATAGTCACTGCACTGCCAGCATGGGAAGTGTGATAGTCACTGCCAGCATGGGAAGTGTGATAGTCACTGCACTGCCAGCATGGGAAGTGTGATAGTCACTGCACTGCCAGCATGGGAAGTGTGATAGTCACTGCCAGCATGGGAAGTGGGATAGTCACTGCACTGCCAGCATGGGAAGTGCGATAGTCACTGCACTGCCAGCATGGGAAGTGGGATAGTCACTGCACTGCCAGCATGGGAAGTGTGATAGTCACTGCACTGCCAGCATGGGAAGTGGGATAGTCACTGCACTGCCAGCATGGGAAGTGGGATAGTCACTGCACTGCCAGCATGGGAAGTGGGATAGTCACTGAACTGCCAGCATGGGAAGTGTAGTCACTGCACTGCCAGCATGGGAAGTGGGATAGTCACTGCACTGCCAGCATGGGAAGTGTGATAGTCACTGCACTGCCAGCATGGGAAGTGTAGTCACTGCACTGCCAGCATGGGAAGTGGGATAGTCACTGCACTGCCAGCATGGGAAGTGGGATAGTCACTGCCAGCATGGGAAGTGGGATAGTCACTGCACTGCCAGCATGGTAAGTGGGATAGTCACTGCACTGCCAGCATGGGAAGTGGGATAGTCACTGCACTGCCAGCATGTGAACTGTGGAGGTTTTTCTTTTGGTTTTGCCGCCGGCAAGAGAACTGGGGGAGGTTTTTCTGATGGTTTTTATCTGATCGTCTTGTGCTTTGAGCTGAAACGTTCAGTCTGATTCGTTACGCGTAGTATCTTGTGTTACTTAAGAAAGACATTTCTGGGTTAACTTCCTTTAAGAATGGAATTTAGAGTTTTGTGTGGGAGCAGATGTGGTTTCTTTTGAATTTTTTTAATTGACGTAGAGGGCGTAGTGAGTCCTTCTTCTTCTTCTTCTTCTTCTTCTTCTTCTTCTTCTTCTTCTTCTTCTTCTTCTTCTTCTAATCATGTGATAGGTGTTTGTTTTCCCCATTTAACTTCTTATGATTACAGTGTTAAATGGTTAATTCAGTAATGTCTTCTTGATATACTTTTATCCTGTTTTACTGTTTATTGTTGTTATACTGTCCTTTATCGTCTTGTAACATTTATATCTGGCACCACGTGTGAATTTCTCTTTGATAGAGATAATAAAGTGATCGTCTTCTTCTTCTTCTTCTTCTTCTTCTTCTTCTTCTTCTTCTTCTTCTTCTTCTTCTTCTTCTTCTTCTTCTTCTTCTTCTTCTTCTTCTTCTTCTTCTTCTTCTTCTTCTTCTTCTTCTTTCTTCCTTCGTCTTCTTCTTCTTTTTCTTCTTCTTCTTCTTCTTCTTCTTCTTCTTCTTCTTCTTCTTCTTCTTCTTCTTCTTCTTCTTCTTCTTCTTCTTCTTCTTCTTCTTTCTTCCTTCGTCTTCTTCTTCTTTTTCTTCTTCTTCTTCGTCTTCTTCTTCTTCTTTCTTTCTTTCTTTCTTTCTTTCTTTCTTTCTTTCTTTCTTTCTTTCTTTCTTTCTTTCTTTGTTTCGTTCGTTCTTTCTTTCTTTCTTTCTTTCTTTCTTTCTTTCTTTCTTTCTTTCTTCTTCTTCTTCTTCTTCTTCTTCTTCTTCTTCTTCTTCTTCTTCTTCTTCTTCTTCTTCTTCTTCTTCTTCTTCTTCTTCTTCTTCTCTTTCATCTTTCTTCTTCTTCTTCTTTCTTTCTTTCTTTCTTTCTTCTTCTTCTTCTTCTTCTTCTTCTTCTTCTTCTTCTTCTTCTTCTTCTTCTTCTTCTTCTTCTTCTTCTTCTTCTTCTTCTTCTTCTTCTTCTTCTTCTCCTCCTCCTCCTCCTCCGCCTCCTCCTCCTCCTCCTCCTCCTTCTGCGCCTCTTGCAAAGTCTTGACTGTCCATTTGTTGTGAATGTTTCTTTAATAAAGACTCGTTGCTGTCCCAGTGCGCACATTACAACTTAGCCCCTGACTGAGTGGTTTAGCTCCAGCAAGCTGCAATAATCTGGCTCCAAATCAGACCTCTTGATTGTCTCCATAAAACACAACGGCGCTGACAGGGGACATGTTTTTAAAACTTGGTCATCGTATTACACGTACTTCATAGTATCCATCCGTCGCTGTCGGGAGGCTATGGATTTGGTCCTGGTGCAGCGGCCCAAAGTTTTTAACCTCACCTTCAGACAGAGCTGTGTGTGTGATCAATTTTGCTGTCCGTGGCATACTCGGTCAGTCTGGGATTCTATGTGCGCCCATCGACAGCAGCATCGCGTGATCATTGAAAAGGAATATTATTTCATGAAGTTGACAGTGACCCAGCTTTTGAGATAACAGGGTCTCCTTGTTTCCTGTTCTCCGATGCATCGACAGTTGCAACTAGAAGTCCGGGACTAAACAAAACTATTCTTTACTACGTGTTTTAAACTGGGGAGACTGTTATTGTCTGGGACAATTGGTTCACGGCCGTTCCATGCATGGTACTCTTGGGGTGGTTATATAATTATTGATTGGCCGGGTCCGATGGCGTGCCGATTGTTATGTATTCATGTTGAAGTTTGTCAGTGTGCTAAAAGTGATGATTGCACCGCTGACAAAAAGTTGTAATTACAGCAATTAGCATGCACCCATCTCTTTCACACACACGCACACACACACACACACACACACGCACGCACACACACACACCCACACACACACACACACACACACACACAAGCGCGCGCACGTACGCAAGCCACACGCACTCATAAACAGCAAGACCATTGTTTCTTGGTTTTGAGCAGGCGATGCAATCGCAGACATTGCAACCATTTACCACACTCATCCAGATCATCTGCATGATGTACTGTTCGTATTTGGATGGAGGGGAAGGAGGGGTGTGTGCGCGCGCACGTAAAATTTATGTCAGTGTTTCTGTCTGCAATGAAGCCTATGTATGGTCATGACGATGCTTCAGTATGGTCTTTGATGTTTTCTTCACTTGTTTATGGAAGATACATTCTCAGAATGTGTGTGTGTGTGTGTGTGTGTGTGTGTGTGTGAGGGAGAGAGAGAGAGAGGGAGGGAGAGGGAGAGAGTGCGTGTGAATAGATATCTGTGCGCTTGTGTGCCTTTCTCCATAGCCTTCACACTTCCTTTTTCGTCTTATCTCTCCTCTCTCTCTTCCCCTTTCCCTCTCTCCATTTATCTCTTCCCTCCCTCCATTTATCTCTTCCCTCCCCCCCTTCGCTCTCTCCCTTTCTCCTTCCTCTTTCCTCCCTCTCTTTCTGCAGGTTTAAATATTTAAAGAAATAACTGGCGCTGTTTTTATGGGCCAGAAATCTTTCCTCTGCATCAGAAGCTCGACAGGTTGACAGACGGAAGCTGGGGGTAGATCAGCTGCGATACACAGAAATAGTTTGTAATCATTGTAACTTGATTCACCTCTAGTCAGCTAGTCAGAGGGCAATGCACGGCTGATGCACAGCTTCAGGCAGACCCTGCATGCATACTTTGTACCATCTCCGCACCTATACACACAGGTGTGCATTTGTATTCAAACAAATTTCTCACTCTATTTCTATTTCCAGACTTATCTAGGGATACTTTAAAATAGTCCGGGGGAGTGTAGGAGAAGAGGAGGTGGATCAGATCGAGTCAAATGTCGGTCGGTCTGTCTGTCGGTTGGTCCGTGGGAAGTCATATCTCGAGAACTTCTGAACGGATTTTGACCAGACTTTACAGGAACGTTATAGGTTAGTGGCGGGTCTCCCGTGCCGTCATATTTGCTGTAACGCTAAGGCCAAGGTCACTGGAGGCAGTTTGTCGCTAAACACGTTTTACTTCATATCTTAACAAACGGCAGAAGCGAGTTTGTTGAGTTTTGGTACTTCAAATCACGGGCCACCATTCAGTCCGCCAGTCCGTCGGTCCCAATGTAACTATCCTTGTCCAAAACACACTTTATGTCTTATCTCAAGGATAGCTGAACCAACATTCACCATTTTAACTGTGACTGCTGCTAGGCACTTAGATCATTAGTATTTGTACTTTCTTAAAGGTTAAGGTCATTGTGCTTTATCGTTTTCTAAATACGTTTTGCGCGGTTTCTAAAAAAAACCAAAAAAACCGACCGATCCCATTTTGTAAAGGTTTGGTTTGCATGAACTAATTCAGACCCATAATTCCACGTCTTCCTTTGGTCCAGTTACGATAAGGCCCAGTCACAACATCGCTAAGGAACCCAACACTTTTCAAAATACCTAGTTTTTGGCTATGTGGGTGACTGTCTACAAAGATATTTGTTCTGTTCTGTTCACACACACACACACACGCACACACCCGCGCACACACACACACCTAGGCGCGCGCGCACACTCGCACACACACCCACAACGACAGCAAGATGCAGAGAACTACCTACAGCGTGAATGTTAAGACCAGAGTTGTACATGCATGCTTTAACAAAAATTTAGCAAAGGGTTCAACTTTGAAGGAAGCGAGAGGAAAAGCGCATAATATAGTCAAGTGATCAGTAAGGAGGCAGTTAAGATAGTATAGTGTATAGTGATAATAAGGAGGCAGTTAAGATAGATTTAGATTTAGATTTAGATTTTAATGCTTTATTGTCCCTTTTTATCGGGAAATTCTGGGCCGCCTCCCCTGTGGAAGGCGTAGTCGCAGCCTGTGGCGGGCCCAAACCCAACCTACCTAACATTAGTTGTGATTTTTGAAATTTTAGAAATTCTTTAAATTTTAGGATTTTTTTTGGTTGAAATTTTGCTGGGGGAGCAAACCGGAGTACCCGGAGAAAACCCCCGAGACGTTGCCCGAGTCGAAAGTAAATAATATTCGGAGAAACATAATGCCCCAATGCAGGATCGAACCCACACCTGTCAGGCGCCATTGGTTTCTGGCCTGTGGATAGTGATAATAAGGAGGCAGTTAAGATAGTATAGTGATAGTAAGGAGCCAGTTAAGATAGTATAGTGTGTAGTGATAGTAAGGAGGCAGTTAAGATAGTATAGTGATAGTAAGGAGCCAGTTAAGATAGTATAGTGTGTAGTGATAGTAAGGAGGCAGTTAAGATAGTATAGTGTATAGTGATAGTAAGGAGCCAGTTAAGATAGTATACTGTATAGTAATAGTAAGGAGCCAGTTAAGATAGTATAGTGTAGTGATAGTAAGGAGCCAGTTAAGATAGTATAGTGTATAGTGATAGTAAGGAGCCAGTTAAGATAGTATGGTGTATAGTGATAGTAAGGAGCCAGTTAAGATAGTACTGGGTTTAGTGATAGTAAGGATGCTAGCAGGAGTGCGGCACGCGGTTGGACTGCTACTGCTGCCGCTGAGGTTTCGCTTTTTTTTGGGGGGGTCCATGCCTAAGAACGAACGAAGGAAGAACACTCAACAACTCCTACCACGCGTGCGTACTAGTTCTCGTTACTGTGATTTCGCTTTTGTCCGTACCTAAGAAGGAACGAAGCCAACGCTCTGTTAACTCATTCATGTATTCCAGCTGTTCATTTGAATGCCATGTGAATATGTGAATCTCGTACTAGTAGTCTTCTAGTTCTCGTTACCGTACTGTAGGAAACGTCCCTGGAAGAGTGTGGTACGTTGCTGGCTGATAGTGCAAGATAAGGAATGCTGAGGAACTGTTCGATACGAGAGTCAGGGACCATGCCGCTAATAAGGGTCAGGAATGTTTCTTCAAGAAGTGGTCCTCTCTCAGCCTTCCAAATGATACAGTCCAGCAGTCTGTAGTGACTTTTGACACGGGTGCTTTTTTTAGAGCAAGGACAAAAATGGAGTTCACGCTATCAGATGCCTGGGCGTCAGACGATGCTTTTGTTCATTTCTGACACCAGGAACCCCTATAAGCACCTAATCTTATATACTTACTTTCCAGAGTACTGTAATAAGCATCTGATCTTATACTTACTTTCAAGAGTACTGTAATAAGCACCTGATCTTATATATACTTTCCAGAGTACTGTAATAAGCATCTGATCTTATATACTTCCAAGAGTACTGTAATAAGCACCTGATCTTATATACTTTCCAGAGTACTGTAATAAGCATCTGATCTTATATACTTCCAAGAGTACTGTAATAAGCATCTGATCTTAGATACTTACTTTCCAGAGTCCTGTAGTAAGCATCTGATCTTAGATAAGCCTACTTAATTCCAGAGTACTGTAATAAGCATATGATCTTACAGTGTTCCCGATTACGCACAGTAGTGCGTCAATTACGCACAAAATATAAAAAATGACGCAGAAAAATTTGCATATGTGCGTCCTGTGGACGCACACATTTTTTTTCGAAAAGCAGAAGTCAAAAATACGACCAACGAGTGGCGATCTAATTCACGGCATAATCACAATCCAACTGAAACTGCCATTGCAGACGATTAAAGATTGTGTCGGGAGTTGTCGTTCTTAAAAATCGCATGTGCGCGCATTTTAAACTTCCTCCAAGCAATCCATTCACCGAACAGAAGAAATCTTCGTGAATCCGTTCTTTGATTCTATCATACACGATCATGTCACTTCTGACTTGGTTGACTGGGCCCAAAACCCGTTCATCCACAGCAACATCAAGTATAGATCCAGAAGCTGTTGTGCAGGGTGCTCTGAAGGAGTTTGCAGCAACCAAGCGTCTCAGGCTTAAATAAACATTTAATACATGTTTTAATTTTTTGGTTTTATATGATTATGATAACTAATGTGACGCTTTAACAGAGTTAAAAAAAAAAAGAAAAAAAGTGAGGCTAGGACTTGTTTTTACATTTTTTTTTTCGATTTGGGGACTCTCAAAATTTGCACAAGGACTCTTAAAATTTTATACCTAGGAGTCCCAAGGATTCTCATTTTTGTGTGTGGAGGGAACACTGGATCTTATATACTTACTTTCCAGACTGCTGTTGACACTTTTTCCTTCTTTGATTAAAAAATAACGTCTTCTTCATTTCTGTGACCACAAACCCATATAAACACCTCTCATGCATACGTCTTTCCAGAATACTGTTGAAACTTTCATGGGTGAGACTAGAAAAGTACTAGCAGAAGACATGGAAACTACTAAAAGCCACACAAGTCGTATACATGTGACCACATTTTTACGCCTTTATTACAGAAAAGGCTTCCTGTGGGTAAAACCGTTACAGCCTAAAATCAACTCAGTTCAGTTCAGTGGATAAATTTGTCCCCCGTTGGGGTGCCGGGGATTTCAGTATAAATAGTATCCCCACTTTCTGGAAATTTAGTGCTTTAAATTCCCACTGTCGCTGTCTTTCTTATTTGCTCTTTTTCAGTCCTGCTCTGTTCTATCAATCTGCTATACTATCTTCTTCTTCGCTAGACCAGTCACCTACCTTTTTTCTTGAAAACTCTTCCGGGACAAGACTCCTTGTTTGTGTATGAGGTCTGTTGGATCAGCTTGGGAATATTGGACGCTTTCTGCCAGGTGGTCACTAGGGCTTCCTAAGATGTTATTATTTAGCAATGTAGGCATTTTATATGTATATGTTTTGTTGATAATTTATAATGATGTTTGTGTTCTATTTTGTTTTTGTAAACGGGGGTTCGATAAATTAGAGTGCAGCCTCAGCCGTCCCCTGCGTGGGATGTCTTTATTGTAAAGTGACTGGCTGGTGGAGGGCGTTCAGTTTTCCCACTAGGGTTGTTTCAGCAGATCTTTTATGCGGATTGGGGGTTGTCCGGTCCTGATTTGGCTCGGAAGAGTCCGCTGGACCTAAAGCAACAATTATGTAATATAATGTAATGTAGTGGATAAATTAACGTCCCCGGACACAGTGCGTATAGGGGACAAACCTAAAATCAAGTTAGTTAGTTATATAGATTAACCTCCCCGGACACACAAGCGTATAGGGGACGATTTAAAAAAAAAATCAACTCCTATAAGCCCCTCTTATATACTGGCTAAGCCCCTCTTATAGAAGAATGCTTTCCAGAGAACTGTTGAAACTGCCTTCATTGTGCATGCAATCCCCGTCTTTCCCCTTCAGTCCAACCGCCGCCCATTTCACTCAGCAGTGGCCTGGCCTGCACCCTGGTAAACTGTCAGACCGTTGTGGGTACAGAACACCTGCTGGGACCTCTTTGGCTTCTCATCACACCCAATATCACCTGTGGCTCCTTGGTGCATACCGCACTTCTCCACACTCGTAAAGCCGCTCTCACAGGCGCTCCTATCTGGTTACGAGACCCTCTCTGTCTAGGCCCCTGGCCGCTCTTGTGTGTTCGCCTCCTAGTCATGGCGCGTGTGTGTTGCTCAGTTATTTCTTGTCCATTAGTCATCAAACTGATTTAGACCTAGAAATATATTACTAAACAAATGTAAAATAACGAAAAAAGAACACAACTCATTAACTAGAAGAGCTGATTAGAAAAATAAAATAGAAATAGAAATATAACTCTCTTTGTTTCTTCTTAATAATAATAATATAGCATCCATTATTAGCATCCATAATTATCACCCGTAACAGTATCACCCGTAACGGGTGATAATTATGGATGCTAATACTGGATGCTAACGGGCCGTTACACCTTGGTCGAAGGCTACTAGAAGCATGTGTACCGGGTGTAATTATAGCATCCAGTATTCTTCTTCTCCTTCTTCTTCCTCTCTCTCTCTCTCTCTCTCTCTCTCTCTCTCTCTCTCTCTCTCTCTCTCTCTCTCTCTCTCTCTCTCTCTCTCTCCCTCCCTCTCTCTCTTTCTTTCTCTCTCTCTCTCTCTCTCTCTCTCTCTCTCTCTCTCTCTCTCTCTCTCTCTGGCGGGCAAGGTAACAGTGTCCATTTTTCACTGTCCGTCTTAGCAATAGTATTGCTTTGGTGGTTCAGTGTTGATTTAGGTCCCCCCGCCCCCACTTTCCTGGGATGGTCATCTCCGTCTGCCGTATGGCCCATGGTGGGCGTGGTGGAGATGACACTTTAATGTTCATTGGGTTATGTGTGCGGTTTCTCTCTCTTTTATCCAGGGGGTAGCGGAGTGCAGGTTCTTGTATGCATTTGCATAATTGTATGGCAGAAATGAGAATGAAGAATGCTTTCAAGTTTGTATTGCAGCATTTTCTACATCAAAGGAGAGCGAGGGGGGTTGAGAGATGGGGAGAGAGAGAGAGAGAGAGAGAGAGAGAGAGAGAGAGAGAGAAAGGGAGAGAGAGCGAGCGAGAAAGATAAGGGGGAGGGTGGGGGGAGTAGGATAGAGGTAGAGAGGAAGAGGTAGGCGAGTGGGGTGGGAGTTACACAGATGTATTTGGGGTGTCCTGATAGCTCAGTTGATAGGGAGCAGGTTTCCGATACAGAAGGTCGTGGGTTCTGATAGCTCAGTGGCTAGGGAGCAGGTTTCCGATACAGAAGGTCGTGGGTTCAAACCTGGGCTGACTTACGTACGAGACTTTCAGGGTTTCCGGGTACTCCGGTTTCCTTCTTCCCTTCAGTAATGGTATTGGGAGCAGTCTGTCTAAAATTTAAAAGATAAAATTCGGTTTCCTGTCCGTCTTCTATTAGCGACATGCATTTGCACCACATGTTTGAGTGACACATTTGTGTTTGTGGTGTATGTAGGGGTGTCTGTATCATGTCAGCGTGTATGTTGGTTACAGATCGCCGCTCTTTGAGTCTGAATTAAGAAGATGGCGCGTATAGCAGCCATTATTATTATTATTATTATTATTATTATTATTATTATTATTATTATTATTATTATTATTATTATTATTATTATTATTATTATTATTATTATTTTTTTTATTATTATTCAATAATATTTCGACATCGATGGACAGGCTAGTAATCGTATTATTTATTTATTTATTTATTTATTTATTTATTTATTTATTCATTCATTTTTGGAGCGAGGAGGAGGGGGATAATAATCGTTCTTGACCCCTACGGACGAAATTAGGGTTGCAGCACAGTGCAATACAATACAATACAACATAGTACAATACAGTACAGTACAATACAATTGAATAGAATACATCTTTATTGTTCAACTTTTATAATGGGACAATTGCCTTTGACATGGACGTAAATTTGACATAAAATGAATAACACAATTTAAAACAAGACATAAAACTTAATCGTATTATTATTATTATTATTATTATTATTATTATTATTATTATTATTATTATTATTATTATTATTATTATTATTATTATTATTATTATTATTATTATTATTTCGACAGCGATGGACAGGCTGGTAATCGTGGCAGGTCCCATTTCATTTCGCTTGAAAGACCTGGCCTGGTCGCGTAACTTGTTTTTTCTCCAACTTAGTTCCAGTCATTCGCCGAAAAAGGCAATTCCCGAAGTCGAACGAAGCTATCCGATGTTTTACGAACGAATGCTTGCAGGACTACGTGAAACCACAGGCTGCGAAGTCTCGTCTTTTGTAGGCCTCGATTACATACTAGATATACTACGCACGTATGTAGGAGGCCCACGAGTTTACAAAGACGAAAGAAAAGACTTCAGAGCCTGTGGTTTAAACATCCGTGCATTAAAAATAGCCGCTGTTGCTTCTAAATCTAACTCTGTTTCGATCTGCACAGCTTCAAGCTGTAAGTCAAGTCGATATTCGCATTTTGAAGCAGTTAGTATTTTTATTATTTTATGATGATTAATATATTGACTCAATTAGTAATAAAGAGTAAAAATAATACATGACACATAATGCACACATACACCGATATTTCACATCTATATCAACAATAAAACCATGACAAAATTTCTAAGCGCTATGGATACGTTGATGTCCCTTCAGCACAAGGCAAAGCAAGTTTATAATGGTCTAAAAAAACAGTGACATTTTTACTGCAAGCACCAAAAGCAATTATTTATTTAACTATATCATAGCAATATTATTCTTTTTAACTGATACAGTAAATTTGTTATTTGTATTTCAATTATATGTATGTTAATGAGAAATACGTATTTAAAAAAATGTTGCGTGGCAGGCGGAAATTTCCATAAATCGTCTGAAAACTTTGGTAAATCGATAAGAAAAAAAATAACCAGTAGCACCATCTGAATATTTCAGGCTACACCCAACTTCAGAAAAAACAGTCAAAACGTCACTGACCATATTTACAACATTGAGCACACACAGCAGCACACTATTCTTTTTTTTTTAAAGAAAAAAAGAGGAATAATAATAATAATAATAATAATAATAATAATAATAATAATAATAATAATAATAATAATAACAAACAAACAAACAAATAATAATAATAATAATAATAATAATAATAATAATAATAATAATAATAATAATAATAATAATAATAATAATAATAACAACAAACAAACTAAACAAAATAAATTAAGGATTTTAATAAATATATTACTACTACTACTACTACTACTACTACTACTACTACTACTACTACTACTACTACTACTACTACTACTACTACTACTGCTGCTGCTGCTGCTTCCATTACTACTACTACTAGCGAAGTTGTGATCTTGATTTTGTGGTCCTGATTCGGCTCTTTGCAATCCGCAGGATCATGTAAGCAATGAATAACTAACTAACTATTAATTTAACTCTGATCTCGAGTTATGAAAAAAAAGAAAAGATTTTGCTGAGCCTACTCGTCCTTCTCCGGAAATTTAAAGATTCGAATATTATAAAGTATAGGCCTAAATATTATTAATTAGAATATATATAGTTTATACATTTATTTACGTATAAAATAAACAATACAGGTATAATAATAATTATTATTATATTCAGCTAGTGAGCTTCTTCACTGCGCGGAGACTGATTAAGCCTATGTATAACAGTGTCTACTTGGTTCTAGGCAGGAAATGGGGAATGCAATTATTAGCCTACTGCTGAGAACTAACAAAATGCAAATCAAAGAACGCAACTATTAAATAATTATGGTCGATAATAAGTATGCTCATCTTAACAAGTATACCGTTGCAAAATGCTAATCTGTGTAAATCGAAGAGAATTAGAAGCAACAGCGATCATTTTTAATGTTTAACTAGTCGTAGTCATGCAAGCATCATTTCGCAACACATCGGAGAGCTTCGTTCGACTTCGGTGATTGCCTTTTTCGGCGAATGACTGGAACTAGGTTGGAAAAAACAAGTTTGCGGCCTGGTCGTTCGTACTTGGGTCTAATAGAGTGGAGATCATACCCACTAGAGCCAAAAGGGTGGAGCCATGGGTTTATGCAGAGAAGCCAAGTGCGAGTTTTGACTCGCCTGGCACCCCGATGACCCAGGTTCGATTCCCGTGGTGGGCAAGGCACACAATTGGCCCATTTTTCGCTGTTGATCTTAGCAGTTTGATTGCTCTGGTGATTCAGCGTTGATTTTGAACCTGGGATGCTGATCCCCGTCTGCCTGTGATGGACGTGGACGTTAAACTTCAATGTTAATGAAATCATTCAGTCATTCGTTCAGAGGACGATTTTTTTGTTGGTCAGTAATTATTATTGTACAGTACAGAAGGGGTCGGTTTGGCACGTCTCCTCTACTGTGTGCAATGCTGGGCTAGTGGCTAGATCTGTGGTTTGTTGGTCTTGTAGCCTATAGTGGTATGAGCAATAAGTAGAACGGTCTTAGTGATAGTGTTCAGTTGGAGTGTTGGAAGGTGGTTTCAATCAGGAGAGTGGGTCATTTGCACAGCATGCCTCCCGCCCCGTCTTCAAAGGGTCTGCCAGCTGGGGTGAATCACTCGTAATGAAGTTGACGTACCCACAGATATCTATACCTGACGTACCCAAACGGCATAACGCCAGGGACACGCGCGTCAACGATCCAACGTTGAACGCATTGAGCTGTAGGTCTGCAATTCAGTGGTTGAAAGCATCTCAGAAGGGAGGAGCCTAGACGACCAGCCTCTTTACCGCCGTTGAACTGCATGGACTGTACTGGGGTGTTTATTACACATACAACAAACCAACTGCTATTGAACTAGACTCCTAATCCAGGGATAAGGAGCATTGCAGTACATGACAGCAAAACGACTACGTAATATGAAATGATACACAAGTAAATAACAAAGGTTGGACAACTACTGAAGGGAATGTTATCAAGTCCTGACAAAGAGGTTTGGGGGTGGGGCTAGAAAGCGCAGTGTTTGAAGAGTTGTTTTTACGCACACACACACACACACACACACACACACACACACACACGCACGCACACACACGCACACCCACACACACACACCCAATTACACGCAGCCTAATCAACAATGGAATGCCAGACTCTATAGACCTTCCTCCCACGCTAAACCCCACTCCCGCTTCTTGTTTTGTTTCGTTTTTCCAGACATATCTGAAAATGCTACCGGCAGAAAAAGAGAGAAGCTAAACACAACACAAAGAGTCGTCGGATGAAAAAACAAACAAACAAGAGAGACTTAATTCAACACTGAACCACCAGTGCAATCATACTGCTAAAATGGACAGTTAAAATGGCCACTCATATCTTTCACACCACGGGATTCGAACCTGGGTCGTCGGTGTGCCTATCGAACGTTCTTCTACTGAGCTTTGGTGGAGGGGCAAGAAGTTCTTCCAGTGAGCTTTGATGGAGGGGCAAGAAGAAGAAGAAGAAGGTGAAGAAGAAGGTGGCGACGACGACGATGATGATAGTGATGATGATGATGATAATGATGATGATGATAATAATGATGACGAATGATGATGATGTCAAATGGAAAAAGGGTATCAGCGGTCAGACTTTCTGTGCTGTTTGAAAAGCAAGAACTTGGAGATTATTCTTGCTATAATACTACCGCCTTCATCTTTGTGAAGATTGTGTAGACATTAGGGGGTTTGGCGTGATGTCAATCGTTTATCAGCGGTATCACTTTATGGGGGTTTTGTGGTACAGAAAGCGCAAAAATGGAAGGAGCTTATCAGTAGTAAGGTTTCATTTTGCCCAACACTAAGACGTTTTCAGTACTGAGAACCTCAATGTTTGTTTGTTTGTTTTTAGTAATATCACATCTTTGGTTTTTATAATACTGACAACGGAAAAAAGGTTTATCAACAGTGAGGATTTTCTTTGATTGTCAGAACACTAAGATTTTTGTTTAGCAGAAAGATTTTTGTGTAGTTTAGAAGACGACGAACTGAAACAAAAAGGTTGAGCAATAAACTAAAGGTGATTTTGTTGAAAGGTGGGGAACGGAGCGACAGAGAGAGTGGGTTGCTCTGTTATCTTTTGGAAGGGTGAAATAAATGTCTGAACGCTTCACAAAATAGAAATGTTATTATAGGAAGCAATGTTTTATCATGGTATCTTGCATGCGATATTTCATCATGGTATCTTGCATGCGATGTTTCATCATGGTATCTTGCATGCGCTGTTTCCAAAGTTGACATGTTTATCAGTGAACGCATTTGTTCTGTTTCCGAAAACAGCATTTTTATATTTGAAAACTTGCGTTGTCTATCACAGGTTTAAACATTAATCATCAGTAACGGAACAATGCCCTTGCTTCCTAGCAACACATAGCTGTGTGATGTATAGCCTTAAAGGAACGCTGCCCGTGCTTCCTAGCAACACATAGCTGTATGATGTATAGACTTACAAGGACCCACTTTCACCATGCCTTCTCGATAGATCCGTTTTACATTCACAGTGAATGTTGCACCGCTTTAAAAAAAAAGTTAACAACAACAACACATCACACCCACCATCTCCGCCTCCACCACCAACAACAACAACAACTACTACAATAGAACGAAAAAAGAACAACTCTTTGGAAGTATAGTTGTGTTTTTTAATCAATAAATTCCGTAGTTGAGGTGCCTATTGATAGCAAGCCTTAGCTACTTTTCTAGCGCTAAATAATATCAGTTAGCAATCATAAAGCGTATTGCTGTGCCTTTGAACAGGAGAAATCTCTCTCTGTCACAACAGAAATGAAAAAAAAAATTGTATAGCGGATTGTTTGAGCACGGTTTATTATTGTTTTATGTAATAATAACAATGCCAATTGTGGGTTACACTCCTTTTCGCCAAAGGTAAAACAAATCCTTCGAACATGGGCCCTTTAAGAGACAGCATCGTGTGTGTATGGGGGGGGGGGGGGGGGGGCCCCCAATGTTCCTGTGTGGGTGTGTTTATGTATTCTTTATATAATTATCTAACAGAGCACTTCGGGGTGAGACATTTAAAAGTTATAAGTGGAAATGTTCTTTTCATACAACTTGTAGTAACTTGAGTTCGTTTTCCTCAAGACCAAATGTTATCAGTGGACACGTTCACTTGTGTTTGTTTCAGAAGGCCAGAGTGTATCTGCAGTTAAAAGAGTCTGTGTAAGGAGGTTCCAGTGTTATCGTCAGCCATGGGTCAGGCCAACTCCAGACAGGAGGCATTCTGGGACGCCTGCGGCTTCGGGCGCACGCATCTGGTGAAGAAGTTCATTGAAGAGGGCATCGACATCAACTGGGTTTCCTTCACTGTGAGTTTGGATGGCAGATTGTGCCATCATTTATTTATTTATTAGTGTGCGTTTGTGCGTGCGTGCGCGCGCATTTGTGTGTGTGTGTGTGTTTGTGTGTGTGTTTGTGTGCAGGGTGAGAGTTGAAGATCAGAGTGGAGAGATGCATGACAGTAAGGGTGGAAGAATGGAGAGAACTGGACAGTTTGTAATGAGAGGGGGGAAGGGGGGAAGGGGGTGTGGTACGGTTCTATGACAGCTAGGAAGGTAGTCCATTGGAACGGACTTTCACACAAATAATTAATTAGTCATTTATTTATTTATTTATTTATTTATTTATTTATTTATTTATTATTCCTATTATTCTTATTATTCTTATTCTTATTCTTATTATTATTATTATTATTATTATTATTATTATTATTATTATTATTATTATTAATATTATTATTATTATTAATATTATTATTATTATTTTTATTATTATTATTATTATTATTATTATTACTATTATTATTATTATTAATATTATTATTATTATTATTATTATTATTATTATTATTATTATTATTATTATTATTATGATACTAACGAGAAACGAATGGGTACATAGCTAATTTACTCATTTGGACAAAACCACAATAAAGCTACCCAGTGCAAATTTTGGAGTTGAGCTCTTCGTCAAAACAAGAGGGATTGTGTTTGTCCTGATGTAATTTGCTTACCTATTGCTTTGTTATTTATTGTCTACTTTCAATGTTGGCAGTCCTTACTTTTAGTCCAGTCATTATTATTATTATTATTATTATTATTATTATTATTATTATTATTATTATTATTATTATTATTATTATTATTATTATTATTTTTGTTATTATTATTATTATTATTATTAATATTATTATTATTATTATTATTATTATTATTATTATTATTATTATTATTATTATTATTATTATTATTATTATTATTATTATCGCTAGATTTCTTTTGCTGTGTCCCCACTGCACAATCCTCACCCTCCCTCCACACACACACTTATTTTTTTTTTGTTATATATATATGATAATTATTTATAATATTGTCTAGACCGAGCATCTTTGATGAAAAGTAGTGCTCCCCGTTTTTTTTTTGTTTTTTGTTTTTTTTTGTTGCAAATCTGCAAGAGAAAGGGCATTGACATTTTCAGGGTCAGAATTTGGACAGGCAGAACCAAGACGGGTTTTTAAAGCCCTTGCTCTCTCTCTCTCTCTCTCTGTCTGTGTCTGTCTGTCTGTCTCTCTCTGTCTCTCTCTCTCTCTCTCTGTATATGTCTGTCTGTCTCTGTCTCTCTGTCTCTGTCTCTCTCTCTCCCTCTCCCCCTCCCCCCCTCTCTCTCTCTCTGGAGTGTAGGTGACGACGAGAGGTGGGGGACGGGAGAGGAAGTGGGTGCAGGGAAGGAGAGGGATCGGCAGCGAAGACGGAATGCTTGACATTTTGATATGATAATGACAAACATATGGATAAGCAGACCAAGTTCGGTGTTTGTTTTTTATAATCCATTTGTTTCTCATTACATTCATTTCTCATTAAATTATATTCTTCGTCATTAAAACTAATTTATGGATCTTTAACCATAATAATAAGAAGGGTACTTACTTATTTAGCGCTTTTTCCTAATGACAGATCGGTTTAAGGCGCAGTTCTGACACATTCATACTATCCCGATACATACGAAACGAAGCCAGACAAAACAAAACACTAAGGAATTACGCACAGGCCTTCAAAATAATATTGGATGCAGTCAAATTAATCTTTAAAAATACAAAACTATTTAACTTTGTCAGGAAGTCATGTTATTGTATAAGGGCAAATACTCTACCCATGACTGTTATTCATTGGTATTGCATAGTTGTTTCCCTCTTAGTCTATCAAGGGCAGTAACTACCGCTGATAGGTGTCTTATAAATAGAGGAGAAGTACTCACAAAAATGCACTTGGTTTGAATTTGCTAGTTTGAATAGATGTGGCCTACAGAACTAGATGAGGGACTGTGAACTGTCACAACTTTACACTTTATAACCCTGTAATGAACAGGTAGGAATTATTAATTGTTATTAGTGTTTTTTGAAAGGTGAGAGATTTATTTATTTTAATTGGGAAACTATTTGATTGTTTGTTTTCCATAAATGATGAGTTCTGAAATTCTTGACTTCAGTGTGTTAATCTTTTATAAACTAGAGATGAGCAAGTATTATTATTATAAAATGTCTTCTTCTTTTATGCATCCTTGGTGAATGTAAAAGAAAGTAAATACAAATTAATTGCTGTATCTTGATGGAGAGATAATGAATGAAACCGAAAGAGTAAGGATATTGTTTCAAACTTTATTTACATATATGGGATTAGGCTATAGTGACCTTACTTTACTTCTCATCCAGGGTTTCTACTTGGATCCCACTTGGAGTGATGATTGTCATCATCAGCATCTGGGAGATGCTGACGTCATTATCGTCATCTGGGAGATGATGATGTTTTCAAGGACAGTGCGTTGGCTGGTATCTCCGCCCCCTGCCTAATCGGTGTTAGCCAAGTCACCAAGTCTGGGAATCAACCTCAAGGGTGGAGGTTGTTGTCTTCACAGTTGGAATGACCGACTGGAATTTCGGAATTTGGGAATGGACACTGCTTGTTTGACTCAGTCATCAAGTCACCGGGAAATGTAGTTAGTTGTCATCTCAGGGAGATGTTCTACGCACCAAGATCAACTGAAGTAGCTTGCCATTAATGAATTCGATCGAGAGCGTTAACAGACGAAATGCTCAGAGACATTGAGACATTGAGACTCAGTAGATACTGTTTTCTGCTCTTAGGCGGGACGCCGCCTCATTATATCTTTTTGAACAGGAACACTCTGGATCAGTAAATTTGGTGTTGGTTTTCTCTCGGACTTATGATTATTCAAAAAGATCTTCATAAGATTTAATATTTCTTTATTGTAATATTTTTCCTGTTTAATATTTATTTATTTACATTTTGTCTTCGTTCTTCTTTGAAATTTAATAGAAATGGTTAATTATTTACCAAGTTGTTTCTGATGGTGTTTGGTGGGAGAATGTTGAAAGAGTGAATACGTTTCCTTCTTTAAATACTATATTGAGAAAATCGTTTTAATAGTCTATTTCTTTGTATTTCTCATAACGGAGTCAGAGTGAATAGCCCAATAAGGTATAACCAATAATTTATTAAAATAAGACTTACACGAAGAATACACTTCGTTACACTGGTGACCCTGTTTTTCTCTTGTTTATTTTGTAACATTTTCCTACTATGATAATTTAGCAGATTCCCCTTGGATATTTTTTACGGATATATGTATAATTATACAATATGGTTCAGCTATAATTTTTTTATATATTGAAAGCTGATCATTTTAATTGCATTGAATTGACTGAAAATAAGATTTTGTATAGAAGTCACTCAGAGTGACAACAGTTTGTGTTTTACGTTAAATTTCCCCAATTTCATACATTCATACATAATGTCTTCAGACTATGATCAGTTATTTCAGGCTTTTCTTAAGCAAGCCACCCAGTTAGGTATTACGGAGAAGGATTTAATTACAAAATATGTTGAAACCTGCTTTGATAGATTGGATAGGGCACGAGAGAGAGAAATTGAGAAAGACAAACAGGACCGTGAGAGAGAACGAGAGCAACAAGAAAGACAATTTGAAAAAGAGCGAGAAGAAAGAAAAGCTGAAGAAGCACAGAAACAGAGAGAGTTTGAACTCAAAAGATTGGAGTTAGAAATACAAGCACGAGTACATAATCAGGGGGACACTACCACTCATCGACATGAGAGGCAACAGCAGTCTACTGGACCTAAACCATCGTTCCCCAAGTTGCCAGTTTTTCGAGAAGACAGAGACGATATAGATTCATTCTTATTTCGTTTTGAAACACATGCAAACTCCTGTAGTTGGGAGCAAGCTAAATGGGCTCTGTTGGAAGGCACAGCCCTTAGTCTATATCATTCATTGTCGGCAAACCAACTTGTCACCTATGAGACATTGAAGGACGCTCTCCTTCACAAATTCCAGTGCTCCACAGAAGGATTCCGTTCTAAGCTACGTACTATTCGTCCTGAAAATGATGAATCATTTTTAAGTTTCTCCACTAGAATGACGCACTTTGCCGAAAGATGGACAGCACTTTCTAAAATAACGTCAACGTATCAGGCGCTCTTAGATCTCATTCTTAGGGAGCAGTTTCTCCAAAGTGTTTGCAAGGATCTGGCCACATACCTACTTGAGAGAGATTTCACATCGTTAAAAGACATGACTGACTGTGCAGAGAAATATCGTCTTGCTCATTTGGATAAGAAGATGGCGAGGAACTCAAACAGTAGCATCTTTTCAACAGCAGTGTCAGTGCAGCAAGACCCATCACAGGAACATGAGGGGTATAATACTCGTCGAGGCAGAGGAGGCTTTCGTAGATCACATCGAGGTAATTATGGGTCGTTTTGTCGACCAGATCACACACAGAGACAGCAGTATAATCAAAGTGGTCAGAATGCTTCAGTGGAACCTCGTTTTCAACGTGGATCAACATCTTACCGGGGCGGTAGTAGTAGAGATGGTACTAACCGCCAAACCCTTCAAAACAGTAAGCAGAAGTGTTTTCGTTGTGGAGGCACAGGGCACATTGCAGCAGTTTGCCCTTCACCAGCTCACACTGTGGTTGCTGTCAATGAGGACAATGAGGTTCTTGATGAGAACGGTGGCCAAGGGAGCGCAAGTGTATCACAAGTTGTGTGCTCCATCACTGATACATTTTCTGGGTCACTTCATTTGGTATCAGGCACAGTGAATAATCAACGAGCAAGCATACTGCGAGATACAGGTGCCACAGTTTGTGGAGTGAGGAAACGCCTTGTGCGACCAGACCAATACACTGGGGACATAATCCGCTGTATATCCTTTGGGGGACAGATCGAGAAATTCCCAGTTGCTACAGTGGAGGTGACGACGCAGTTCTACTCAGGAACATTGAAATGCTGCGTTATTGAGAAGCCAGTAGCAGACCTTATAATAGGAAATATTCCAGGGGCCACAGACCCCGATCTTCAGGCAACGTTAGTAACCACGCGTGCGCAAGCAAAAAAGGAACAGTTACCAAAGAAACATTTAGTGGATGCTGCGCAGGACCTAGCTGTTTCCAAAACAGAATTGGGTCAACTGCAGACTCAGGATTCCTCTTTGTCAGATTGTTTTAGGGCAGCCGAAGATAGCACACGAAAACAATCAAAACATGCTTCTTGGTCATTTATCGTTCAGGATGGAATTCTTTTCCGCTGTTACAGAAAAGGAAACACCGAAATTGAGCAGATCGTCGTTCCAAAATCACTCAGACCAGCAGTTTTGGTATCGGCTCATGATGCATTATTAGCAGGACATTGTGGAGTGCGTCGAACCTTGTACAGGATTACCTCCAGATTTTACTGGCCAGGCATTTCATCTGACACACATAGTTATGTCCAGTCATGTGATATATGTCAAAAGACAATACCAAAGGGACGAGTACCAGCGGTACCTAGTGAGCTCATGCCAGTTATTGACACACCTTTTCGTCGCATCGCCATTGATTTAGTCGGGCCTATTTCACCTCCATCAGAGGAGGGACATCGGTATATCCTTTCTGTTATCGACATAGCAACAAGATATCCCGAAGCCATACCCATGAAAAACATTGACACTGTTAGTGTAGCTGAGGAACTTCTCAAGATTTTTGCACGAATGGGGTTCCCCGAAGAAATTCTTTCCGATCGTGGAACACAATTTAACTCTGAGTTGATGAAAGAGTTCCATCGCCTCCTACAAATTAAGGCGATCCGTACTTCACCTTACCACCCCCAGTCTAATGGATGTGTGGAACGTCTCCACGGCACTTTGAAATCCATGCTGCGTAGAGTTGTTCAGAACCAACCAAAAGCTTGGCATCGTTATCTCCCAGCTCTGCTCTTTGCCTGCAGGGAACTACCCTCTGAGTCCACGGGATTCGCCCCTTTTGAACTCATGTTTGGAAGGAAACCACGAGGACTTATTTCCCTTCTTGCCGATTCATGGTCGGAAGCTGAGCACCAAGATGACCAGGCGAGGCCACTTTACCAATATCTGTTCGACCTCAAGAACAGGATAGCGGACTCCTGCAAATTAGCTCAGGAAGCAAGCTCAGAAGCAGCAATCAAGAACAAGTTTATCAAAGACAGATCAGCAAAGAAACGTTCTTTCAAGGTGGATGAGGAAGTGCTGGTATTACTCCCATCTGATTCAAACAAACTGCTTGTGGCTTGGAAAGGGCCGTACACTGTCACTCAGTCTTTTCATCCCGATTACAAGATCTTGATTCGTGGAAAAGAGAAGATTTTTCATGCAAATATGCTTAAGAAATATTTCAGGAGACTGAAACCAACGGGAACTATTGTCGTTGAAATTACAGAAAACCAGAGACAACAAGCTGCTTCACTTTCTGTTCCTTGGAATAATATCACCACACTCTACACAGAAAAACAGTACACTGATGATGATTCTGTGAGTGCAAATGGGCCACAACCACCTCTCCCACAGACGATGTTTTCGGATCATGTTGGAGCATCATCTGTTGGAGTAATTCAGGAAGATGACAGCGATGATATTTCTGTACCTACCCCTGAAGTGAATGACTCAGTTGAGTCAATAAAGAACGTTCATTTTGGTCCAGAACTTACATCATGCGAGAGAGCTCAACTGTATGCTGTGTTTTCAACGTATGCACACATACTCACATCCAGTCCTGGTCTGTTCAGGGGGGACCTTCTGTTACAGATCCCTCTATTATCTACAGAGCCCGTGAAGATGAAAAGTTATAGCCTTCCTCTTTCTTCACGTCAAACAGTTGAAAATGAAGTTCATACCATGTTGGAACAAGGCATCATTGAACCAGCTATCTCTCCTTATGCAGCACCAGTAGTCCTGGTAAAGAAGAAAGATGAATCAATCCGTTTTTGTGTGGATTATAGACAACTGAATAAGAGAATCGTCTTTGATTGTGAACCGATTCCGGATGTTGATGATCTCTTTGCAAAACTAGGGGATGCCAAGTACTTTACCAAAATAAACCTTAGCAAAGGGTATTGGCAGATACTTATTGACCCGATAGACAGGCCAAAGACAGCATTCATAACTCACCTAGGACTTTTCCAATGGATCCGTATGCCATTTGGTCTTATTTCGGCACCCGCCGTCTTTGCCAGAATGATGCGGATGCTCAATCTTGAAGAAGCGTCTTCAGTCAACTTCTTTGATGACGTTTTGACTCATAGTAAGTCTTGGATAGAACATCTCCAACACGTACAATGCATTCTTCAAAAGCTTGACTCCTTTGGACTCACTGCTAGACCGTCCAAGATTGAAGCAGGATTCCGTCGATTGGAATTTCTTGGACACATTGTAGGTGAAGGTCGTATGCAACCTGGACCCAGCAAGATCAAGAAGATCCTCGCTATCCCCAGACCATCCACGAAGCGTCAGGTCCGCTCCATTTTGGGATTGCTCAGTTATTATCGTCGTTACGTGCCAGACTTTGCAACTTTGACTGCATCTCTCTCTGATTTGACAAAACAGGACAAACATCGTCGTATAATGTGGTCTGAAGAGTGTGAGAATGCTCTCAGAACTATTCAGTATATTTTGTCAGCAAAACCAATTCTTCTACTTCCGTCGTTGGACAAACCTTTCATAGTGCGTACAGATGCCAGTGCAATTGGTATTGGTGCCGTTTTGCTTCAGACGTCAGAAGAGGAACTCCATCCTGTCATGTATGCAAGTCGAAAGCTGTTGGACAGAGAATGTCGCTAAAGTACAATTGAGCGAGAATGTCTAGCCATCGTGTGGGCGGTTTCCAAATTTTCGAAGTATCTCTGGGGGACTCACTTTATCCTGCAGACGGATCATCACCCCTTAGCCTTTCTGCGAACGTCGAACTTCAAGAACACACGTATTATGAGGTGGGCTCTATCGCTTCAAGAATACAACTTTGATGTGGAACATGTGTCTGGGAAAAAGAACATCCTGGCAGACTTCCTGTCTCGGTCTGCAACTGAACAAATCATCCCTTAGAGTTGTGGGGTGATATTCTTGTGTCGAAAAACTCGGTCGTTTTTCTTTTTCAGGAGGGGGAGTTGTGTCAGGAAGTCATGTTATTGTATAAGGGCAAATACTCTACCCATGACTGTTATTCATTGGTATTGCATAGTTGTTTCCCTCTTAGTCTATCAAGGGCAGTAACTACCGCTGATAGGTGTCTTATAAATAGAGGAGAAGTACTCACAAAAATGCACTTGGTTTGAATTTGCTAGTTTGAATAGATGTGGCCTACAGAACTAGATGAGGGACTGTGAACTGTCACAACTTTACACTTTATAACCCTGTAATGAACAGGTAGGAATTATTAATTGTTATTAGTGTTTTTTGAAAGGTGAGAGATTTATTTATTTTAATTGGGAAACTATTTGATTGTTTGTTTTCCATAAATGATGAGTTCTGAAATTCTTGACTTCAGTGTGTTAATCTTTTATAAACTAGAGATGAGCAAGTATTATTATTATAAAATGTCTTCTTCTTTTATGCATCCTTGGTGAATGTAAAAGAAAGTAAATACAAATTAATTGCTGTATCTTGATGGAGAGATAATGAATGAAACCGAAAGAGTAAGGATATTGTTTCAAACTTTATTTACATATATGGGATTAGGCTATAGTGACCTTACTTTACTTCTCATCCAGGGTTTCTACTTGGATCCCACTTGGAGTGATGATTGTCATCATCAGCATCTGGGAGATGCTGACGTCATTATCGTCATCTGGGAGATGATGATGTTTTCAAGGACAGTGCGTTGGCTGGTATCTCCGCCCCCTGCCTAATCGGTGTTAGCCAAGTCACCAAGTCTGGGAATCAACCTCAAGGGTGGAGGTTGTTGTCTTCACAGTTGGAATGACCGACTGGAATTTCGGAATTTGGGAATGGACACTGCTTGTTTGACTCAGTCATCAAGTCACCGGGAATTGTAGTTAGTTGTCATCTCAGGGAGATGTTCTACGCACCAAGATCAACTGAAGTAGCTTGCCATTAATGAATTCGATCGAGAGCGTTAACAGACGAAATGCTCAGAGACATTGAGACATTGAGACTCAGTAGATACTGTTTTCTGCTCTTAGGCGGGACGCCGCCTCATTATATCTTTTTGAACAGGAACACTCTGGATCAGTAAATTTGGTGTTGGTTTTCTCTCGGACTTATGATTATTCAAAAAGATCTTCATAAGATTTAATATTTCTTTATTGTAATATTTTTCCTGTTTAATATTTATTTATTTACATTTTGTCTTCGTTCTTCTTTGAAATTTAATAGAAATGGTTAATTATTTACCAAGTTGTTTCTGATGGTGTTTGGTGGGAGAATGTTGAAAGAGTGAATACGTTTCCTTCTTTAAATACTATATTGAGAAAATCGTTTTAATAGTCTATTTCTTTGTATTTCTCATAACGGAGTCAGAGTGAATAGCCCAATAAGGTATAACCAATAATTTATTAAAATAAGACTTACACGAAGAATACACTTCGTTACAAACTTTCAGTTTCCTAATAGCGATCTCCCTGCCTTTACACCACGTGTATGCCTTGTATACTGTTGTCCTTGTTGTGTGTCTGTAATATATTTGTTGCACGTGAGCGTGTATGTTGGTATAGGTCGCCGCGCTTTGAGTTTGAAATCATTCGAAGTAAAGCGCGTATTAGCATCCGGTATTATTATTATTATTATTATTAATATAAAAACAAAACACCAAATTTAGAAGTGTCAGTGGGGCCGGGTAGCTCAGTTGGTAAGAGCGTCTTGCTAGTAACCGAAAGGTCGCTGGTTCGAATCCCGGATTGGTCAACGTGTGATCATATTATTTTCCCCTTTACTAACAACTGGCCCGCTGGTGTCAGTATAAATCGGTCCAGTAGTCACCTATATGCGAAAGTGTCGTGTGACTATAATCTACAAACAACATTAGAAGTGAAATATAAAGAACGGGATGGGGGGTAAGGGAGGGGAGAGGGAAAGGGGGCGACAGAGCGGCTAAGGAGTGATGGTGCTGGTGGCGGGCGCTTTGGGACATTATTTTGTTTGTCATTGGGCAATATTTTGAATGCTGACAGATCTGCGTTTTATTCCATTTACGTCAATCAATATTTCATTTATTGTCTATTCACACATTCAGGTGATATTAGACATTAATTAATAACAACAACAATATAATCAAATCACAATTAAGAACCTTATAACAAAATGGAATGAAAGGGGAAGAGGGATTTAACACCAAAGTATAAAAGTCTACCAATAGGAGTAATTGCAATAATTTTCACAACTGCTGTTATCTGTGAATGATGTAATACATCATCTAAAGAATGTCCATATTCAGTCAAATGATGTCCTTGGTTTTCATACAGTGCATTTAAAACTGGACATTCTAATAAAATATGGTAAACTGATATATTTTTGCCACACATACACTGAATATCTGCTGAATATTTAGTATTCCATGAGTTCATTCTTAACTTGTATATTAATTTTGACAGCTGTCGTGAACAGTTTGGTATAGTAACCTTTTTAATGCTAGTATCTTGACATACTACTTTTTCTAATAAGAAATACATTTCAGGACAACACAAACTCAAATTGTTGACAGAAATGGAATCTAATGATCTTAGTGCTCCCTCTTTGGCTAACTTGTCACACACTTCGTTCCAATGAATTCCACAATGTGCTGGAACCCAACAGAAATCAACAACTATGCCTCTAGAGAATATACAATGGATCATATGTTTAATTTCATATATGAATTCATTTCTTACTTTGGAATTACCCTGTTTTAAAGCATACAAAACCGATTTTGAATCGACACAAATCAGTAAACCAAAGAGCTCTAACGGTAAAGTCATAATGTACATTTACGTCTTTACGTGGATGTGTTTGGAGGGCGGGTGCGGTTGGATGGGGGTAGAATTAGCGACTGGGAGGTTGAGTAAGGTGTATTGGAGAACATCAGCAGGGGCGAATTATCTTTATTGACCGAACCCAGAGCGTGACAGTGAAGTTTTCTGTGCCTGTGACGCGTCTCCCTTTGGTTTAGTTATCTGTATTGTAGATAACCAAATGGAGACGCATCACAGGCATAGGCGCTGGCGTGTCCAGATACAAGCGCCTGTGCTTTCAGAGGGAGAGGTGGGGTGGAGGAAGTGTTGTGTTTTTTAAGAGTGTAGTGGAATGTAGGCGATAACACTGTACAAGCAGTGGTTTAAAAGAAGGTTATGGGAGGGGGGGGGATGGTAGGTGGGGAGTGAATTCAGCAAGGTGAAAACCAGGCATTGACATCTGGTGGATTTCCTTTGCCGCAACAATTTAAAAGAAAAAAGTATATATGGAGATCATGCCGGTGCCAAGTAGGCCAATTAGACGGGCTTTTTTTTGTGGGTTGGGTAGTTGCTTGGATGGGTGAAAAGTGAAAAGAGAGCTTGGATACTTTTTTTTTATTACCAAAAAATATTTTTTTAGGAGATTACGTTTAGGGGTGTAAACGAGTTAAGTGTATGTGAATTGGAATGATGCCGTGCAGAATGGTCTTTGCAAGGCCTGATGCTCTGGTGATTTTTCCATACCATCGGAGTTTTGGTTTCTTCACCGCTGTGAGCATGTCATCGTGTTGTCCAATGGATTGTTGATGGTCTGTCGGACTTTGTCGTTGGTGATGTGCTGGGTATAGGAAATATACATTAGTCTTTTGTAGCACCTCATCTCCATGCTTTATATTCTTCGTTGTATAGATCTGATGTGAGGGTCCATATTTCGCAAGCGTATAGAAAGATGGAGATGGCAAAGGAGCGCAACAGCCTTATCTTGGACTGTAGACTGATGGTCATGTCTTTCCAAATGGGCTTCAACCTTGTCAGGGCATCAGTTTTTTGTACGATCCTGGAGAGGACTTCCTGTCGGGACCCATTGTCTGATACAATGGCTTCTAAATATTTGAAGCTAAGCACTGTGTTGAAGGATTGGCCTTGGACTTTGATGTCCGTGTTGATGCCATTGGTGTTGTTGATAGGGTTTTCTCTGCACTTATTTCCATTCCAAAGACTCTGAAGGTGGTGTCCAGCCTTTGTACCAGCTGTTCAAGTTCTTGTTCCTCTCTAGCCAATCCATCAATGTCGTCCGCAAAACGGAGGTTGGAAATTGTTCTACCCCTAAGCTGACTGTGCCTTGGTAATCTGCAATGGCATCTGACATGATGTGCTCTAGGAAGATGTTGAAAAGTGTTGGAGAGAATAGGCATCCTTGACGCACGCCGATTGTTGTTCTGAACAAGTTCCCGATGGCGCTGTTGTGGAGGACTGCACAGGTAACCTTGTCATACAGGCTTTTGATGACTTCAAAAAGGGTTGATTGTAACGTGTTTTTTTTATATAACACATTTGTCTTTAAGTATACTTTTTGATTGATATTGTAATGATCTACGGTCGGTTGAATAAATTCCTTGTTTGAGGTAATAAAGATGTAATTTGTTGTACTGTATTGTGTTGTGTTGTGTTGTGTTGTGTTGTATTGTAATTTGTATTGTATTTTAAAGGAACAATTCTTAATTAGAGAAATCTGAAGTGGTTTTTATGTTTGTTTGTTTGGTTCGTTTTTGGTGTTTGGTTTTTAACTGACTAATGACATCAAACTGGGAAATCTTTCCTTTTCCCTTGAATTGGTTGAATCTTTTTCTGTGTGTGGGGGGGGGGAGGGAGGGGGAAGAAGGTGAGAGAGAGGGAGGGGATGGTTAAGGAAGAGGGAGCAAGCTAATATTAATTAAAGCGTTAATGCGCAATTGTGTATATGTGATGGGGACGCTCAAGCAAAACTGCATTTTATGTGCATGCGCCTTGACAAGACAAAATTACGTTCTACCTGTGTAACAAATCAACATTCTGGCGTAGTGTGCCTGTTGGGACATGGACGTAGAAAAATGTTTTAATGGAAAAAGAGCAGCGGTGCATGGAAGGTTGCCAGTACATTGACATTATTACATCTAGGGCTGTCTTCCATATTTATTAGTACTACGTTAACCATCTTCCATCACTATGTAGCTTGGTTGGGGTAGGGTGGCTTGGTGGTCCATGGGTTTCACTCAGTGCTTAGGTTTGCAACAAAATAGGAGGGAGGGGGGGTTACGGGGTAGGTCAGGGCGATGGAGTACTCTGCATAGGGGAGTTCCACCCCCATTCATTGGTGTATAGGCCTATGTTATATAGTTATGAACGAGACATGCGTGGGAGGGTGTGGAGCTGGTTGGAACCCTGTGTGTGGGTGTGTGGGTGTGAGTGTGTGTGTGTGTGAGTGTGAGTGTGTTTGGTAGACTGATTGTTTGTTTAATGACGGCATCTGTGTGCAAGTGGTGTGCTGTATGCTTTGTGGGACGTGAATGAATAAAACCATTGTTTTTAGTTCCCTATTTATATGTTTTTAAATTGTTATAGCTTCTTGTGTGTGTTTTTTTTTTTTTTTTTTTTTTTTTTTTTTTTTTTTTAATTGTACTATTCCGAGACACGCAAAGCAAATTCTTCTATTTTATAACATTTGAAGCCCATAAAGAATCTTACGTCTTAAGGTTTATTGATGCTTAGTGTTATGTTTTGTGAATGTTGTTGTTACTGTGCAGCATGACTGTTGCCCCATACACGTGGCCTCACAAGGCAAGCCTGACGTGGTCCGACTCCTCATAGAGGCAAAATGCAACGTCAACGTCCAAGACAGCGTATGTTGAATTTGTTGGCCTTTCTGTGTTATGCAGTATCACTCCTGTGTCATGCAGTATCACTCCTGTGTCATGCAGTATCACTCCTGTGTCATGCAGTATCACTCCTGTGTCATGCAGTATCACTCCTGATTCATGCAGTATCACTCCTGATTCATGCAGTATCACTCCTGATTCATGCAGTATCACTCCTGATTCATGCAGTATCACTCCTGTGTCATGCAGTATCACTCCTGATTCATGCAGTATCACTCCTGATTCATGCAGTATCACTCCTGTGTCATGCAGTATCACTCCTGATTCATGCAGTATCACTCCTGTGTCATGCAGTATCACTCCTGTGTTATGCAGTATCACTCCTGTGTTATGCAGTATCACTCCTGTGTCATGCAGTATCACTCCTGTGTTATGCAGTATCACTCCTGTGTCATGCAGTATCACTCCTGCGTCATGCAGTATCACTCCTGTGTCATGCAGTATCACTCCTGTGTCATGCAGTATCACTCCTGTGTCATGCAGTATCACTCCTGTGTCATGCAGTATCACTCCTGTGTCATGCAGTATCACTCCTGTGTCATGCAGTATCACTCCTGTGTCATGCAGTATCACTCCTGTGTCATGCAGTATCACTCCTGTGTCATGCAGTATCACTCCTGTGTCATGCAGTATCACTCCTGTGTCATGCAGTATCACTCCTGTGTCATGCAGTATCACTCCTGTCCCATTTCTTTAGGCAAAGCACACTGCTACCCCTGGACTGAACACAATTCTTATCTCCATATTGCATGGTGGTGATGATGATGATGATGATGATGATGATGATGGTTATGATGATGATGATGATGATGATGATGATGATGATGATTGATGATGATTGATGATGATGATGATAATGATGATGATGATGATGATGATGATGATTGATGATTGATGATGATGATAATGATGATTGATAAGGATGACGAGGACGACGACTACATAGTCTTGTATAGCGCAGGTATCCACGCATAATAAAAGTAGTGTTATATAGAGCGCAAAGTACTGTACGTCTACTGCTGCTGCTGCTGCTGATACTACTACTACCACCACTACTACTACCACTACTGGCATTATACTATTACTACTGTACACTACTACTGTAATCGCCGCCATTTAGAAAAGAGTTCATGCTCACCGCCGTAGCTCAAGTGGTAGAGCGTCCGCCTGGCACACCGATGACCCAGGTTCGAATCCCGTGGTGGGCGATATAAAATGCGGCCATTTTCACTGTCCATTTTAGCAGTATGATTGCTCTGATGGTTCAGTGTTGATTCAGGTGCCTACCTTTCTTTCTCTGGGATGGTTAATATCCCCGTCTGCCATATCGCCAATGGTGGGTGTAGACGTTAAACCTCAATGTTCATTCTTAGAAAAGGGAGTTTCCATTTGCTCGTCAAGCGCCTCGTATAAATTTAGGGTCAAGTAATAACGCGCACCATCGTCCCCTATACGCTTCATGTGTCCGGGGACGTTAATCTACCCACTAACTAACGCACACTAAACACAGAAGCAGCATAGAGTTTATTATTCGTAGTCTAAGAACATTCACGAACTATGTAACGTCTCGCATAAGAATATGTATGTATGTGTGTGTACATATTAATGTGAGGACAACTAATTCCTGTGTACGTGACTATGAACTACTTCTCGTCTGTGGTAAAATACTGCGAGAAACACAAACACAAGAAACATTAGCAAGTGTACTAAGCATTGTCTCAAAAAACCCTTATTCAAGCAAGATACAATCAAAGCAATGAGACGGAAAGACACTAATAAACATACCGGAGGACGACTAAGAGACGAATACTTTAGCTAATACCAAAGAAGACAATTTAGCTTAGGTTACGTGGAACCAAAAGCCAGAACAAAACGAAGGAACAAACACTTTATGTTCTTTTAACTTACAAGACGATTCGGCTACGTTTATTCTTTCAAGCCTCAAAACAATTGGCGCAAGACAATTTGACTGCACTCATCTAACATCAGTCAAAGTAAGCCTACAAACAATTCGGCTACGTTCACCCAACGAGCCTCGACTTGACCTTCTCTCTGGCCTAGCAATCTAAATAACCAGAAAAGGGCTGAAACAAACGTTACTACCAAAACCCAGCCTTGCGTCATAATCCCAATTTCATGAGAAAAGATCTCGAAAAGAAAAAAACAACACAAACAAGACTTAAAAACGAAACACAGTTGACCTCTAATATTCAAGCCTATACCAAAACACGGCACGCTTTTGCCACCGGTACCTTGAAGAGAGCGATAGATCCGGAGAGAGGGTGAGAAAGAGAGAGAAGAAAAAAAGAGGGTAGAGAGAGTGGAAACAAGACCATTGCAAAGAGAAGAAGCCCAAGAAACACCAGTTAGTATGGGGCGCCATGTGTCCATTTATTCTATGTGACCATTCTATACATAGAATAAATTCTATGCACATAGAAAGCATTCTATACACACAAAAAGCATTCATTAGTTGAAATTCCATTTATAAAAAAGAAACCAATATTGTAAGTCATAGAATAAAATTCTTTGTATAGAATAACATTCTATAATATAGTGTAAAATTCTATGTCCATAATACAATTCTGTGTATAGAATAACATTTTATAATAGAGAATAATATTCTATGTATGTAATACAATTCTATATTATAGAATGCACTTGTATGCATAGAATTATATTCTATAACATAGAATGAATTCTATTACAAAGAATGAATTCTATAACATAGAATGAATTCTTTAAAATAAAATAAATTGCATGACATAGAATTATTTCTATACGCATAGAATTCATTCTATAACATAGAATGAATTCTTTAACATAAAATAAATTATATGACATAAAATGAATTCTATGTGCATAGAATAAATTGTATAACATAGAATGAATTCTATAATAAAGAATGAATTCTATATGCATAGAATGAATTTTATAGCATAGAATGAATTCTATGACATAGAATTCATTCTATGACATAGAATGAATTCTATAGGCATAGAATGAATAGTATAACATAGAATGAATAAGATGACATAGAATGAATTCTATGACATAGAATGAATTCTATGACATAGAATGAATTCTATAACATAGAATGAATTCTATAGCATATAATGAATTCTATGACATAGAATTTATTCTATAGCATAGAATGAATTCTATGTTACAGAATGAATTCTATGTCATAGAATTCATTATATGCTATATAATTCATTCTATGTTATAGAATTCATTCTATGCTATAGAATAAATTCTATCTCATATTATTCATTCTATGTCATAGAATTCATTCTATATTATAGAATTCATTCTATGTCATAGAAATCATTCTATGTCATCTTATTCATTCTATGTTATACTATTCATTCTATGCTATAGAATTCATTCTATGTCATAGAATTCATTCTTTGTCATAGAATTCATTCTATGTTATAGAATGAAATCAATATAAAAACTTTTTTTTAAATAGTAAAAACTGGGGCACTGTCAAGGTATAGAGAACATTTTGGGATATTGTGATGTTTTGAACATAGCACACTCGTGCAATAATGATTACAGAGCGATTTGTCACTGACATTCAGTTTAGAGTTGACGACATGCAGTGCTTCATCATTTGCGCTCGAAGTGGAAATCGATGAAAGGAAATGTTCTTTTCTTTGCAGAAAGGTTTTACGTCGGAGTTAGAGCATCCAAACGCAGCACAGTACTTCACCATTTTCAAACTCGATCACGCTGTGTTATTCCCGCAGCACGTGGCCGCCACGCCTTTGTGCATAGCGCCCTGGGGGGCCGCTTGGGGTGAAATAGATTTTTTGCAATATTCAGCTTTATGAACCTTTCATTTATTATGTCTCAGAGTTGTATAGCAATATTCGACCTTTAAATATATTAATTATTGCTTTTTATGAGTGTACAGTACGGTTATTTCTTCGGTATTGAGCGAAAAGAACTGATTATTTATTAGATTTTGTCACTATAAACCCTTACAGAACCTCAGCACATTGTAATGAAAAAAGCAAGCACGCAGGGGCGGAGGGGGGGGGGGAGGGTGTGACGTCAATTATTTTTATTGCTAAGCGATCTATTCACACTAATTATACCGTCGAAGTCGTCCGCATCAAGAAACCTAAATGCTTGTTCACGAAATTATGATGTCTGATAAAGCCGCAGAGCGCTTGGTACGTCAGCCATTTCTTCAGTTCTCGCGCGCGTGCAAGGCTCCTCATGTCCCTTTATACGTCACAGCCTCGCTTCACATAGAATGACCTAGTTGCGCATAGAATGAGCATTCTATGTTATAGAATGAACATTCTATGTTATAGAATGGATTCTATGTTATAGAATGGATTCTATGTTATAGAATGAACATTCTAAGTTATACAATGGATTCTATGTTATAGAATGAACATTCTATGTTATAGAATGAATTCTATGTTATAGAATGACCATTCTATGTTATAGAATGAACATTCTATGTTATAGAATGGATCCTATGTTATAGAATGAACACTCTATGTTATAGAATGAACATTCTATAACATAGAATGCATTCTATGTGCACCAAATGTTAAAAAACAATTGTATGAAAATAGAATGTATTCAGTGTTGCGAATAAAATCCATTTTATGTTAAAAAAATGAATTTTATGTCATACAATTCTTGCTGTGTTATACAATTAATTCTATATACATATAATTCATTTCATTCACATAAAATTAAAAAAACACAACTAATAAATTGTAACAAAATTTAGAATTTAAAAAAAGATATTGTATGACACATCACCACATCGCATCATCACCACATCGATCACATCATCACATCACATCACTGCATCACATTGCTTCATCACCATCATCGTGAAAACGCACCACCACATAAAATCACATCATATCAACAAATCATCACATCACATCAGCCGACATCACAGCAGCAGCACATCTTCACATTGCAGCAGACAGCACATATCATGGCATCAGTGAATCACATCACATAATCTAATCACCCCACCCCTCCCACCCATCACATTTGTGGTGCAGTGTGGTGTGATTTAGAGTGATGTAGTGTGGTGATGTGATGTGGTAAAATGTATGTATGTATCTGCAATACAGTTCTATTATGCCTTAAAAGCAGTGAATAAGACCACATCGTCACATAACCCACAGGCGGCGGAAGCTGCTCAGGATTGGGGGGGCCACACACTATTCAATGACATCAGGGCCAGACCTGGGAAAAGTCGAGGGTGGGGGTGGGGGTTATAGATTCAGCGAAGGCGCGAAGCGCCGAGCCTTCTAGGGGGGTCCGGGGGCATGCTCCCCCGGAAATTTTTTTTTTCAAGGATGCAAAATGGTGCAATCTGGTGCAATCTGAACCTTGAAAAAGCCATCTGTGATGGTCTGGGACTTTGAACTTTTTGAACAATTGAACTGACAAACTCTGGGGTACAAAAATTATCCTCTGCCCCTTTAAAAAAAAACCACACACACACACACATTTATTTATCAGCAGAGATGTTTTGTATACTATTATTATTCACTACTTTTTGTTGATCGTTAACGGTATAAAGCTTTACCTTGTAGTTTATGAACATCACCGCCCTGCTTTCACTTAATTCAGTCTTGCTGCACTAGGTTCCTCGGCATTAGTACCATTTGTGAATTGTATCTTCTGGCAAAACAGTTCACTGCCTCTTTGAATAAATATAGAATAAAGATTCTGATTCTGATTCTGAAGTCAATATCAACATCCCTGTGCACTTTCAGTAAAGCAAGTCCATTTAGTCTCTGTTGCCCCATTGTAGAGCGCATGTAGTTTTTCAGGTGGCGGAACTGACTGTTTGAACGCTCACACTCGGCAGTAGTGACAAGTAGGGTGCAAAGGTTCTAAAGCATGATGAACAGGTTGGGATAAAAAAAAAAATCCCTGTCACAATGTTTCAGTGCTTCTGATGCCGTGGATGGGATGATAGCTGTCGCATTCTCAGCAGCACTTCGCCATTTGCAAACCCACCGTTGGTATTCTGCATCAAGGGTAGCGTTGTCTGGTAGGTCAGACTCCCACAACATTGCCAGCATCAACCCTTCTGGAACCTGCATGAAACCATCCCGGTTGTCTATTAAAGTGCTTGGCACCAGACATAGACCATCAACTGCTAGACCAGCATTTTTGAACCTCGAGTCCAATTCGGTTGACAGGTGTTCCAAGAAAGGAATGGCAATGCTAATCTTGAAATATTCTTCTGGAGTGGCCGCAGGTTGGTTGTCACGGAGAGTCTGTCGGGATGCTTGACGAGGAACAATAACACCAGTTGTCAAAGCATTTGCCATTTTGCTGACTTCTTCACTTGTAGTCGAGAAAATTGCTGATATTGAAAACGGTAGACTGTAAAAACTGACAGCAAATTAAAGTTTTCAAAACGCGACTGTGACGTGCACGATGTCGAAAACTGTCGGTCACGTTGATCTACGCTAAGGCTAACGATTATGACGCGTCGACAGGAAATGATGACGAAGGGACGAACTTCTCTTACTGATCAGAGGGTGATGATGATGATTATGATGATAAACACTTGTATTGCTTGATTCCATTTGAAAACAAAAAATCCTTTAATGCCCTGGCAAAAAAAAAAAAGAAAAAAAAAAGAGACACTACTCATTATTGGAGGGGGCAATATATAAGGCTGCCCCCTCCAACATTTTTCTAGGGGGGGGCATGGCCCCCCTGCCCCCCCTGCTTCCGCCGCCTGTGATAACCTAATCACTCCACCACACCTACCCATCACATTTGTGGTGCAGTGTGATGTAGAGTGATGTGGTGTGGTGATGGGATGTGGCAATGTGTATATCTCTCTGCAATACAGTTCCATGCCATAAAAAATGTTCTCTATACCTTGACAGTGCCCCAGTTTTTACTATTTTAAAAAAAAAGTGTATATATTGATTTCATTCTATAACATAGAATGAAGTCTATGACATAGAATGAATTCTATGACATAGAATGAATTCTATAGCATAGAATGAATAGTATAACATAGAATGAATAAGATGACATAGAATGAATTCTATGACATAGAATGAATTCTATAACATAGAATGAATTCTATAGCAAAGAATACATTCTATGACATAGAATTTATTCTATAGCATAGAATGAATTCTATAGCATAGAATGAATTCTATGACATAGGATTCATTCTGTAACATAGAATTCATTCTATGCTATAGAATAAATTCTATGTCATAGAATTCATTCTATGCTATAGAATTCATTCTATGTTATAGAATTCATTCTATGCTATAGAATAAATTCTATGTCATAGAATTCATTCTATGGTATAGAATTCATTCTATGTTATAGAATTCATTCTATGTCATAGAATTCATTCTATGTCATCTTATTCATTCTATGTTATACTATTCATTCTATGCCTATAGAATTCATTCTATGCTATAAAATTCATTCTATGCATATAGAATTCATTCTTTATTATAGAATTCATTCTATGTTATACAATTTATTCTATGCACATAGAATTCATTTTATGTCATATAATTTATTTTATGTTAAAGAATTCATTTTATGTTATAGAATGAATTGTATGCACATATAATAAATTCTATGTTATAGAATTCATTCTTTGTAATAGAATTCATTCTATGTTATAGAATACAATTCTATGCATACAAGTGCATTCTATAATATAGAATTGTATTACATACATAGACTATTATTCTCTATTATAAAATGTTATTCTATACATAGAATTGTATTATGGACATAGAATTTTACACTATATTATAGAATGTTATTCTATACAAAGAATTTTATTCTATGACTTACAATATTGGTTTCTTTTTTATAAATGGAATTTCAACTAATGAATGCTTTTTGTGTGCATAGAATGCTTTCTATGTGCATAGAATTTATTCTATGTATAGAATAGTCACATAGAATAAATGGACACATGGCGCCCCATAGTTAGAGGGATAAGGCACCAAAGAAAATCAAATGACAGAAGAAAAAAAACGAACAGTCCAGTCATAAAACCACAAAGATGCCTCGGGTTGGCCATTGAGGTGATGTTACGTCTTGTCAGTCAAACTCAATAAAACCGAACAAAAGAAAACGATAGAAAGAAGAAGCAACGGGCAGTGGGGAGGAAAAAGAGGACAGATAAATGATGGACGCTTTACACACCAAGAAAGTACAAACACAGACTCTCTTTCCATCTCGATCACAAGCCCATAATTAATTTCAATAACTTATTACCTAATTATATATCGATCACACATGACTCGTAGGCATGCACAACTACCACTACTACTATACTACTACTGCTGCTTCTACTACGGCTGCTGCTGCTACTGACACTACTACTACTGACACTATTACTACTACTGACACTACTATTACTACTATTAGTGCTGCTGCTGCTACTACTACTACTACTATTATTACCACTACTACTGACACTACCATTACTACTACTGCTGCTACTACTACTACTACTGACATTACTACTACTATTAGTGCTGCTGCTAATACTGCTGCTGCTACTACTACTATTATTATTATTACCACTTCTACTGACACTGCTATTATTACTGCTGCTACTACTACTGCCACCACTATTACTACCACCATTACTACTACTACTTCTACTACTACTGCTATTGTTACTACTACTATGATGACTGCAACAGAACAGTGACGGAGTAGCTGTTCGATGTATTATTTTGTATGTTGATCCTATGCTGATTTTAATTGATATGATTTTTGTGAGCTGTTGTTTGTCCGATTGTTCTGTATATTATGCTATTTTATATGTATATATTTTTTATGAGATTTTTATAATGAGATTTTATAGCTATATTAGTATTTAACCTGTTTAAAAAATTTATATGTTTGATATGTATGTTAATCTATTATTTGCTAACAATTTGTAATTTGTGAAGTTGTCAACCACAGCGAGTGCGTGTTTTATTATATGTAATGTTGTGGTATATAAATAAACAATTATTATTATTATTATTATTATTATTATTATTATTATTAACAGTTTCAATGTGATGCATCTTGACTGTATTTCAGCGAGGAATGACGGCACTGCACCACGCAGCCATGAAGGGGGAGGACGAAATATTACAGATGCTGATCGAGGCTGGCTGTGAACTCAACACTCAGGACAAGGTACACAGAATTATTTAATTATTATAATTTCTTTTATCATTGATACATATTGCTTTTCCAGCTCATCAGCCGTTGAAGGTGCTGGCAGATGCAGGATCTCAAGGTGCCCCCTTGCTGCCCTAGGGGCTTCATCTCCCCTGTGGGGGGGGGGGGGGAGGGCGGGGGGCTTCATCTCCTCCGTGGGTGTGTCGGGGGTTTCAGTATAAATAGTATCCCCACTTTCTGGAAATTTAGTGCTTTAAATTCCCACTGTCGCTATCTTTCTCATTTTTTCTTTCTCATTCCTACTCTGTTCTATCAATCTACTATACTAGCCTCAGCGTCCCCTGCGTGGGATGTCTTTATTGTAAAGTGACCGGCTGGTAGATTGCCTTCAGTGTTACCACTAGGGTTGCTTTTATGCGGATCAGGGGTGATTCCTCTTTCATTTCTCTGGTCCTGATTTGGCTCGGAAGAGTCCGCTGGACCTAAAGCAATAACCATGTAATGTAATGTAATCTACTATACTATATCTTATTCTTCGCTAGACCAATCACCTACCTTTTTTAAAATTTTAAATATCTGCATACAGTCCACAGACAACTTAAAACAAAATATATTTCTAAATGTAGTCCGCAGGCAACTTACAAACAAAGCATATTTGTAATTGTAGCCCACAGGCAACTTAAAAACAAACAGTATTTTAAAATGTAGTCCACAGACAACTTGCTAACAAAATATATTTAGTTGAAGATAGGAATTGGATAAGGGTATTTACAAAGATGTGAGTTGTATGTTGGGTGCCTCAAGTTGTGTTATTATATATGAGGACTGTACAATGCAGTGTTTAGTGTACAGAATGGTTGGACTGCTGTACACAATGCGGCTTAGTGTGTTATTGTATATGAGGACTGTACAATGCAGTGTTTTGTGTACAGAATGGTTGGACGGGTCTACACAACGCGGCTTAGTGTGTTATTGTATATGAGGACTGTACAATGCAGTGTTTTGTGTACAGAATGGTTGGACTGCTGTACACAATGCGGCTTAGTGTGTTATTGTATATGAGGACTGTACAATGCAGTGTTTTGTGCACAGAATGGTTGGACTGCTGTACACAACGTTGCTTAGTGTGTTATTGTATATGAGGACTGTACAATGCAGTGTTTTGTGTACAGAATGGTTGGACTGCTGTACACAATGCGGCTTAGTGTGTTATTGTATATGAGGACTGTACAATGCAGTGTTTTGTGTACAGAATGGTTGGACGGCTCTACACAACGCGGCTTAGTGTGTTATTGTATATGAGGACTGTACAATGCAGTGTTTTGTGTACAGAATGGTTGGACTGCTGTACACAATGCGGCTTAGTGTGTTATTGTATATGAGGACTGTACAATGCAGTGTTTTGTGTACAGAATGGTTGGACTGCTGTCCACAACGCGGCTTAGTGTGTTATTGTATATGAGGACTGTACAATGCAGTGTTTTGTGTACAGAATGGTTGGACGACTG
>CM072526.1:51803277-51925777 GCA_036898135.1 Oncomelania hupensis | reverse complement strand
AACAAATGGACAGCGCTGCACTGGGCTGCAGAGAGAGGGCAGGCTGACATTGTCTACATGCTGGTGGAAGCAGGTGCCGACCCCTTCAAGAAAAACATGGTCAGATATTTCATCAGTACTCCAGTTGATTTTATTTTATTTATGTATTTATTTCGGTATTTTATTTAGTTTTAAGAAATTGGTTTGCGTTTTGTTTATCTATTTTCTGATATTTTGTTTATTTATTTATGTATTTAGTTTAGTTTAGTTTATTTATTTATTGTTTATTTGTGCCAACTTGCCTTGTTTTATGTGGATTAAGATTGTGATGACTAGTGTGGCCTAGTGTTAGTGTTTTACTTCTACTTTTACAACTATATTGTTACTGGCTTGTGTGTTGTGAAATGCTCATGTACATGTTAAATTTGTAAATACTTACGTGCTTTTGCCATAATAATTGCTATGGGTGTATTGTGTGTTGTATTGTGTTGTGTTGTATTGTATTGTGTGTCGTATTGTGTTGTGTGTTGTATTATGTTGTGTTGTGTTGTATTGTGGTGTGGTGTATTGTATTGTGGTGTGTTGCGTTGCGTCAGTTGCGGGGTGTTGCATCTGTCGCGTCACATTGTATTGCATTGTATTATCTGCATCTTTTACTGCTGTTTTACTTCAAATAGTTTTTTAAAATCCAGTTTCAAACTGTGAATGTATGAACTGTCAAATGTTTGGTGCTATTTTACCTTCAGATGTTCAAATGTCCTCCGCGACGTTTGACTGAGTAGACATTATACTGCAAGAGTGATACAATTTTGATCAATGGAATAAAACACGGAAATGCTAGCATTGAACATGTACAACAACCACAAACAACTGGATACATGGGAAGTACTGTTGGTTCTTTTCTGGATGTTGTCTGCCTGACAAAGAGCTTAAATGCAACATTTGCATTGTAAGGCTTTGTCTTGTTTTGTCGAAATTAGCATCGTGGTAGTTAATGTTGCCATTTTTTATCTCATTTTTGTACATGTTCTTAAATTTTAAAAAACGTATTGTTTAACTAATGTGAGCTTGTTTTGTTGTGGACGAGAGATTTAGCTGACTGAGGGTTTTCTGTTCTACACGCAGAGAGGGGAAACAGCAGCCGATCGAGCCAAGGACCAGAGAATCAAGGAGTACTTGCTGAACATTATCAACCAGAACCAGGACAACATGTCTGCCGACAAGCTGTCCATCTCCTCCTCACAGTCCTTCATCGCCCAGACTGCCCATGACACAGCTGTGGCCATTGAGGTGAGCAAAGTAGTGTCAGTACCTCGCCCAGACTGCCCATGACACAGCTGTGGCCATTGAGGTGAGCAAACAAAGTAGTGTCAGTAAAACACAGAAAGAGGGGCAAATGCAGCACTGGTATGATGACACTGGTCAGTGCTCAGGTACACACACCCATCTGTGGAAACCAATTAATACTAATACTAATAATATTAATATTAATAAGTTATATATATATTTATCATGGCAGGTTTATATGGAAGCACATAAGGGTCATCACCACCATCACAACCACAAGTTTTCATCCTCCTTATTTTGCAACCTCTTTGTGTGACAGAAAATCACTGCTCAGTCCAAGAGCAGTGCCTCAGCTAGCTCCTTCGTACCTGTCACCATGCCGCCTCTGGCTATCGCCACTGCCGAGGAGCGCAAGAAGAACATCAAGCTGGGAATTCGTCGCCAGACCAGCGCCCCCGGCGCTGCCTGTGGTCCTACTTCCCCTGGCTGGTCCCCTGGTGTGTGACAGTTTTGAACATTATTACAGAAGGGAGGTGTAGTAACGTGGTGGTTCAGGCCTATTGCTAGAATGGGTCTCATCAAATTGCATTGAGCGCAGTTAGTACTTGGATGGATGCCCATGCTTGAAAAGCAGCCACTGAGCGTCAACAAGAAACAAATGAGCATGCAACACACACTGGTCCCACCCAGCTGTAAATGGGTAGCTGGCTCTGTTGACAACTAGGGAAGATAACTAGCAACTGAAGACTTTTTCCATCGACATTTGACATTGTTTTGCCTTATATTTTGATGGTGACTATCTCTGAACAAGCTACGACCATGTTAAGAGTGAAGTTTTTCATTGAAAATTTAAGTTAGGCAGTTTGGTCATTTGCTTTGTATGGAAAAACAGAGCGTTTCCAATTATTTGTTATAGTGATTGCTTCTACTTGGTATAATAAAGGACAGTCTTTATGTAAGCTGTAAGTTTGCAGCATCAATAACTACCACATAAAACTGTACAACTGTTGGCTGCAGCTTGCACGGTTTGGCTTCACCATAATATAGATTTACATAATAAACATTAATACCTGTCAGGCAGTTAGTTGTAACGTAATCAGCTTTGATTTATTCGATGTTTGTACGTGTGCAGGATCAGCCCCACATGTGGAGCTGGCCACAGACTCATTGGGTGAAAACGCCAGCCGTGACCCCAGCATACAGCTGCTGCGCTCCTTCCAAGACCGCCTCAACCGCCGCATCGACAAGGCCACCAAGACCTTGGCCAGCGGTCTTTTTCGCCCAGAAGGCACAGACCCTGTCTACTCTTCATCCGAGTCTTCCACCAGGGAGCAGACGCCCTCCACACGCGAGCAAACTCCCAGCTCCAGGGAGGCCACCCCTTCTTCCAGGGAGGTCACGCCCAGCTCCGGCGAGGCCAGCTACGAAAGCGCTGAAGGGGGAGAGAACGGGGAGCTGGAGAAGACGGATGAAGAAAAAGGAGAGAAAGAGGTGAACGGCAAAGAAGAGGAAGGGGAAGAAGAGGGAGAGGGTGAAGGAGGAGGTGAGGGGTCAGCCAGTGACAAAGACGACCCCACACTGACTCCCTCCACGGACTCATGCCAGTCGCCCGCCGTGGAGTCTCAGCTGTCCTCCCACAAATCCCTCACTGTGTCCCACAATTCCAAGGAAGGGTCGCCCGCTCCTAAAGAGGACTCCGACAGCTGCATGGAGAAACGCCGCAGCCTGCTCATCGAGGACAACAAGGAGGTGAGCAGCGCCAACGGCGCGGCTATCAAAGTGGATACGGACGTATGATAGGCAGTGGAGTAGCTGTTCTCTGGCGGACTGAAACGTACATTTCTCCCTGGATTCTCGCTTCATCATGGGTCCACTTGATTCATGTTTGTTGATTTTGATGTTCTTGATGCTGTGGCACATGTCTATTATAGTGATGGAAAGAGGCTGATCCATTTTCCCTTCCTGCAGCTCCTTGCTGGTGTTCCGGTTCTCCCCGTCTTAGGACACTTAGGTTTGGTTTACCTTTATACAGCTATACTGACTAGCTATACAATAACAGCTGCAGGGGGCTATTTGTGGTCAAAATTGTGATGAAATGCCCTTTGGAACTGCCTAAAATGAATAGTTAATACAATAAAGTCATTTTCAGATCACAGCGAAGTTTCTAAATTTATTGTACTTCAAATACAGATAGACCAAGGCCAAGGAGCAAAAGTATGCATTGCCTAGGTTTGGTATTAATTACTATGATTCCTAGCAAAATGTAGTAAGGACTTCCAAACATAGTACTCGCTACATCTTTTGTGTACTAGGGTATTTTGCCTCCGTTACATTTTTTTCACTTTATATAAAAACTTCTATATGTATACAGGTGCCCCGAAAAGGTGTTTTGGGGAAAAAGACATTTGAATTGGCCTGACTTCGTTTCGGGATAGCAATTATTATGCGACAGAATTTCAATTCATAGAGAGAAGGAAAGCTTGTGCTATCTGTGGAGATCAGAAAAAGTAGAGCAAGCATGCAGAGTGGAGAACTGGATCAGCCCCTGTAGTAGTTTAGCTGGATTTGTGAGATGATGGGTGTTCTGGCTTGATGGTTGTTCCTGTTGATCATGTGATGTTGTTGCAGTAGCACTTTGTGAAGGATGAAATCGGTCCATACCCAGGAATCTCCTTTTTGTCTTGACATATTTGTGCACGTCTGGGCTCTCCCCGTACTTGACTGTTGGACCGATGTCAAGAGTGTTTGGACTCTTGTAACTGCCATGTATGTTGTGTGTATAGGTTGTGGCTACATTGCTGTTGGGTTATTTCTAGCAATTAAATTATTATAGTAGCATTTTTAGATGTTATTTTTTTTTTAGAAAAAAAAAAACCACCTATAGAGCTTTTTTAGAGTTTTGACAACAAAATAATGTAGTGTGTAGTAATCTCATGAAGTATTACACAATTCAGATTCATTTTTTATTTCAAGAGAAAAAGAAAAAAAATGGGAAGGAAATTCCATGTACAGTGTGAAATACTAAGAACAGCTTGTTGATAAAAGGTTGTGGCGAATTATTGTGCAAATGCGCTTGGTACAGTTTGACATAAATGACTATGTTTACATTCATGCATTGATATTTTTTTTTTTTTTACAGTATGTTAAATAATCAAATCAGCCATTCCCTTATTCATTCAATTTGTAGAAGAACATAAAAAGAGGTTCTTGTATATTTTAGTATTGTCTAGAAATGTGAAGCCTTTGTTGGAAATGACGGAAACAAATGCTGTAGGCTGAACAAGAAGTAGCAAGGCTTCAAGCCAGCATCATGCATTGTGACATCTATCATATTAATTGCCCCCTCAAATTACACTGTTGTTTCTCACAATTATGTAACAGTGAGTTTCTGGGCAGAGATACTATGACTGTTTAAGAGTAAAAGAGTATTCAAGCATGAAAATCTCAACACAATCTTGAAGAGTTACTGCCCTTCATCAGTCTATTTTTACACCTGTTTCAAGAATTATTGCCCTTCATTAATCTATTTTCTACGTCAAGTAGCTTGCATTAAAAAAGCCGTTTGTCTCTAATAAAAGAAAGAGAAAGAGATTTCTCTTATATAGCGCACTTACAAGCTCAGAGAGCTTCTCAAGGCGCTGGCCCGTAATATCCAGCAATCACAAAATAGTATGCTGAAGTCAGGATTCGAACCCAACTATTAATTTGGTGATTAAGTGAATTCAACATGGAATAGAAAGTAACTATATATATTTAATTACTTGCATCACCGTCTAAAATGTTTGAGAAGTAAATCAATTATTGTGATGCAGTCAGGGCCAGTATATCAAAATTATGATAATAAAGAATTATAACGGAGTTTTGCATACAATGGGAAAAGTATGGTGGAGCTGTATAAACTTAATTGCAGTGTATCACTTTGCTAAATAATGTGCACAGTTCGTAGTTTTAGCAAGTTTAATATCCCAAATGCTTTTGAAGACATTAATCAGTTTTTTTACTGGAATGTCTATAGTGCCAATTTGCTGTAAAAAAATGTAAGTCAGCCTTATAGTTCATGTTTGTTTTTATTCAGGCTGTGACAAAAGACCAGTTTTAAATGCGTTGTGACATTTTGTTTTTTTAATTAATTTAAATTATTATTATTATTATTATTATTATTATTATTATTATTATTATTATTATTATTATTATTATTATTATTATATTTTAAAATTTTCTTTCATTTTATTTATTTACTGTCATGAGATCTCCATGAATTTTGAAGAAGAAAAAAAAATGTTTGGTAAACATTCTCACCAAAATATGCTTGAAAATCCTGTAGCGATGATTGTTCTATTCATACTTGTGCTTGATCAGAAATCCTGTCGCGATGATTGCTCTATTCATATTTGTGCTTGCTTTACAAAATGGGGCGTTTGTATGAGTATTTGTTAATTAGCCTTCTTAATCAATGAATTAGTTAATCAAGGGAGGCACTTTCAGTCAAATTTAGTGTTCACCCGCACTCTAATGACAACAGTAACACACATTTTTCAGACAGCGGAGATAAAATTTTAGAGTGTTTTCAGACAGCGATCACAGATTTTTGAGACAGTTAATGTATTTTTGTACCCGACAGTTAACTCCAATTTTTCAAACAGTGTACACACATTTTTTTAAACAGTTATCAAAAAAAAATTGAGACAGTAAACACTCATTTTTTCAATTCAGGCAGTGCTCAGATAACACAAGATTTTCAGATAGTGGACATTCTTTTTTTTTTTTTAGACAAGGGACACACATTTTTGATTTAGCGAATACACATTTTTCAGATAGCGGAAACAAATTTTAAGGCAGTGTACATACATTTTTGAGATAGCGGACACACATTTTTCAGATGGCTGACACAGTTTTTTTGTGTGTTTTTTTTAGCCATTTAACACTTTTTTGACGGTGAACTCACATTTTTTGAGATAGCGGATGCAAAATTTTCGGGACAGTTAACAGAGACAGCAGAGGTAACAAATGTTTGACAGTGGATGCAGTATTCCTGTGTGTCTGTGAACACAAGTGCAGAGCTAACCCTCCATTGATTCATTTAATCTGCCTGCAGGGTAAGACATTTCCACAGTGGCTTTCATTAAAATGTACCTTAAGCTCAGGATGACGGAGTCGGCATGTGGTGAACGTTGTGTTTTGTTGTGTACTTGTATGTGTCCGTTGTATGGCAAATTTTTTTTTGTCCATCGTGATTGATAGTGTATTACGCTTTGGAGGGTTTTGCTTACAAATGTAATTGTTAAAACCATTTTTGTGATGCTGTTCAGTGTCTGAATAACTTTTGTTTTCTCCTTTGGAAATTTGTCATTGTTGAAACTGGTCTGTTTATTTCTTTGGATAACTGTGTTGAGAGCGTATGAAGAATGAACCTCATTGATTATTTATTTTAGCCCCGTTGTAGTTTGCTTATGTTAGAACGTATCTTTTAATTAAAAGTTAGGAAAATATCAAAGAAAGATACAATTTTCAATTGTATTTGTAATGGGGAAAAAATTTACTTTGCATTGTCTAATATAATTCTTAATGTTTTGTAATATAGTGAAAGGATATATATCCAGTTTGCATAATGTAACATTTTAAGATTATTTCTCCTCAATATAGCTGATGTGCCATTCTTATTGTTTTCTATCAACTACATATGTTTTTATTGTATTTTTTTCCCCTTTTTATAAAGTGGGCATTTTATTGTGCATGTCATAATAGCATAGTTCCTATAAATTATATCAACATATTTGCTTTGTTTTTATTCTGGTCATTTTCATTAATTACTTTTATGGTATTGATATTTAGTGACAACATAATCATGAAACTCACATTCTCATTCAGGGTCTGTAATAATGGATTGGAAACTAATACATTGTAGCGACACGTTGCAGAATGATGAATTACAATGAAATTATTTATACATTTTAATTCCTAATTAAAAATCAAGATTTTTTTTGTTCAAATTAATCAAAATTGCGAAGACGATGAATAATTTTTACATAAACTTTTCAATCCTGTACAGTTGGTTTTTGGTCTATTTTTGTTTGCTTTCTTATGAACCACAAACAAAGATTTTAAAATGAAAGTTAATTGGATGTAATATTTATTTCATTCATGCCCTCCTTTCAGTCCTGGCAACAGAAATCCCTAATCCATTCTGCTGGATATGTTGTGCATGGTTGGCTACGGTCAAACAGACCTGCTGTCTTCATGGAAAATTATGGTTTGTAAGTTTAAGAAAAATGTGTTTAATTTATTTTGCTTTGAAATGCTTCCTATCTTGCTTGCATTATATTTTGTATGATTGGGCCCAGGAATGTTTGTTCTGGCCTTGTGTATATGCTTGCACTGTTGTTACATCTATACTTTAAAGTCAGTTATTGTCTTTCAAAAATCAAATAATAATTTTTTTTAAAAAGTTGGTGGAGTTGTAGCTGTTGAAAAAGAAAAACTAGCTTATGTTGGATAGCGTTGAAGGTGTATATAACAATCTGTTATTGCCTCTTATAACGTTTGTATTTGTTTACTTGCACATTTTGTTTATATTATTTAGTAAGTTATTTCTACTTCCTGTTTATGTGTTTATTTAGTAATTAATTTCAGCCATTGTTGTTGTGTTTTAGCCCAAATTAATTGAACATATTGCCATAAACAAGAAAGTTTGTGCCTCAAGTAGTTCTGTTCTCCAATCACAGTTAGTGCAGTTAAAACTTTTAATTTTTCTAAAATGATTATTTTGCGTACGATTTTATAGCCTCCTCACTTCTTTTTTATGTTGTGTTGGCTGTTTCCATTTGTTTTTGAAAAATAAAGGTGAATAATTGTGTACAGGCGCGCAGGAGAAAAAAAAAAAGATAGACCAAGCATTCTTCCATTGCACTGCTAAGGCTCAGTTTTTGCACCCCGAAGCTGCTGTATAGCTGCAGATGTAAGTATTAGGAAGTGACATCATTCAAAATAGTTCCCCTGCCAATCCCCCTGGCTCCTCTCCCGTGAAACTTTTCAATTACTTCCCTTAACCATTAGTTGTTCACTCCCTTGAAAATTAGTTAAAGACAGGGATGACATCCATTTTTTTATTTTTATAAGCCGCATCTCCCCAATCTCACACCTCTTTTATTTCCGTTGAACATAGGTTACTCACTCACTTGAACATTGGTTACTCACTCCCTTGAAGATTGCTTACTCACGCCGTTGAACATTGGTTACTCTTTCCCTTGAAGATTTGAGAATGATTCCTTCTGGGGTTTTTTTTCCCCTGCCTTAAAAATGAGTTCATCTTGTTTTCTGGAGTGGAGTCAGGATGAACCTTCAAATGGGAACAACTTCTTTTCACAAGGTCATTTCAAAGGTGACACAGCTTGTTTTGTGGGTAAAATGAGTGAATGGAAAGTCATAGGTCTAGCCATTTGGAGTTGATAACATATTTTTACCGGAATTCTTATGATGTTGCAACTTGATGAAGAAGATTGATTTAACCCTTGGAATTATATATTGGCCAGTTTGAGTGTAGTAGACAAAAGTATTTACAAATATATAAGTGATTTTTAAACTACAAATGCTGAAATTCTCATACCTCCATCTGAACAAGTAAATTTGACATTACTAGATTTGGTGTGATGAACAGGTCGAAATTCCTTCTACATCCCACAAGTTCAGGTTCAAGAATCAGAACCTGCTTATTATTCTCCAGTTTATATTCAAGTGCGTTGATCTTATTTGCTTGCTGCAAACAGTGTCTTTATAGTAGAAGACTTATCTATTTTGAACATTGATAAGTGTCTACCCCTTGGGGTCATGAGCAATCTTGCCACTGTAGATTGTTCTAACCTATAAAGGGAAAGTGAAAGCCCCAGTTGAAAATCTGTCTTGCCTTTGTAGGCATGACTGATTCACTGCGGCAACAGTACCCCCGTTGGAGTGCGGGGGTTTCAGTATAAATAGTATCCCCACTTTCTGGAAATTTAGTGCTTTAGATTCCCACTGTCGCTGTCTTCCTCATTTGCTCTTTCCCATTCCTGATCTGTCCTATCACTCTGCTATACTATCTTCTTCTTCGCTAGATCAATGACCTACCTTTTTTCTTGAAAACTCTTCCTGGACAAGACTCCTTGTTTGTGTATGAGGTCTGTTGGATCAGCTTGGGAGTGTTGGACGCTTTCTGCCGGGTGGTCACTAGGGCTTCCTATGATTGTATTATTTAGCACTATAGGCATTTTATATGTATGTGTTTTGTTGATAATTTATAATGATGTTTGTATTCTATTTTGTTTTTGTAACCGGGGGTTCGAGTAGTTGGGGTAAAGCCTCAGCCGTCCCCTGCGTGGGATGTCTTTATTGTAAAGTGACTGGCCGGTGGAGGGCATTCAATTTTCCCACTAGGGTTGTTTCGGCAGATCTTTTATGCGGATTGGGGGTTGTCCGGTCCTGATTTGGCTCGGAAGAGTCCGCTGGACCTAAAGCAACAATCAATCAATCAATCAATCATGATAAGTGTCTCATTGGAAAGCTTAGCAATGCTGGGATTGGTTTTTAATGTGAAAATAGGCTTTGTAAAGTGTGTAAAGCCCTCTCATTACACACCAAATCTCTGTTAAGCTTAGCAATGGTTTGGAGAGTGGAACAATCAAATTTACTCTTAGCTATGACAGAAAGAACTTCCTCATTCATTTTTGTATCCCTTTTTACCTTATTTTATATATTTATTTTTTTATGCATTACTGTATTTATTTTGTCATTTCTGTATTTATTTTATAATTAATTTATTTATATTTTGGTATCAGTATTTATTTTCGAGTGATGTCGTAAGCTGGCATTGCGTCTGAGTTTGTGTACAAATTTGTTTGTACAGTGTGAAAAAAAGATGTTTGACTGTATTGTACATGTTGTGCGCACATTTGACTTGAAATACCTCTTGACACTGTCTATAATGTAATGTAGACAACATGCAGAATGCCCCGTTTGTGGATTGAGACACAGAACTTTACTACATAATACTATGATAACCATTACACTATAATAACTACTTATGTAGTAAGTTGTCTTTGTGTATCACTCACAAGTGGGTTTGGTAGCACAGTCACTGTAGAAAGTGCATACTCATGTGACTTTGTTTGAACTGACTTACAATTCCATTGTAAACTTAATTCATGTACAGTTTTGATGGTGTGTACAGATTTGCATGAATAATGTGAACCATAAACATCACGTTTACATTACATTTATTAAATTAATATTACAAATATTTTGAGTTGTTGTTGCTTTTGATGATCACTAGAGCACAGTAGCAAAAGCTAGCGGATTTGCCCGGACAGTGAAGTGGTGACTTTCGTTGCTTGGCTGTGTCACACACACACACACACACACACACACACACATCCATACACACACACTATCCTACCCCATCCTATCCTATTCGGAAACTCGTAGGTCGTTGGGGAACCACAGATGATTGTTTAACCAGCGTACTCCATCTTTCTCTGTCTTCTATCCTATCCTAACCTATCCTGTCCTATACTATCCTGTAACTCAAAGATCGTTAGGGCACCACAGATGATCGTTTAACCAGCGTACTCCATCTTTCTCTGTCCTCAGCAACCCTCAGGGCTTTGCTCAGTGTCAAGCCAGTCCATTCTCGAATGTTGTCCTAACACCTCCTTTTCTATCTCCATCTTCTTCTGCCTCCTTGCACCGGTTCTTGCTGGATGGTCTTTGCAAGGCTTGATGCTCTGGTTACATGGCCATACCATCGGAGTTTCCGTTTCTACACCACTGTGAGCATGTCATCGTGTTGCCCAATGGCTTGTGTGATGGTCTGTCGGACTTCGTCGTTGGTGATGTGCTGGCTATAGGAAATGCCCGAAGTCTTCTATGGCACCTCATCTTCATGCTTTGTATTCTTCGTTGTAGGTCTGCTGTGAGTGTCCAGGTTTCACAAGCATGTGGGAAGATGGAGATGACAAGGGAGTGCAGCTGCCTAACCTTGGGGTCTACAAACACACACATACTCACCCACACACACACACACACACACACACACACTCACTCAAATTTCCAACTTTGTTTTTATGATTGGACTTTTATATTGATAAACAACAGGAAAGGCTTACTAGTTTTCATTTTCTTTGTATGGATTTGAAACAGAAGTAATTTTGAGTTTTGATTATACATTTGCTTTTGGTGTGCGAGCAAAAGTCACAGAAAGAACCAGAAGAGAATAATGATTAGAAATGTTAGTTTGTGGATGTATCGCTGTTTAATTTCAATTTCATTGTGTTTTGATTGTACAAAGAAATCCACAATTTGTTGTTTATAAGTGTACAGCCCGGGCTTTATACCTAATATTTGGTTCGTTCGGTGCTTTGTGCTTTGGCCAATTGTTTTTGTTGATTTCAGAAAATTTAAATTGATATTTCATTGAAGTTTGAACTCAAGACAATATGAAATAATTGATTCAACCATTTTGTTTTCAAAATTGAGTACATTGTTTCATTGATATAGTTCCATTGAGAAAGTTTACCTAGATGCTTAACTATTTGTAACTGTGATGATTTTGTTTTTAAAAAGAACATTAGGTTGTGTTTTGTTTTATGTTCATAATAAACAATTATGTTTAATTTCAGGTCTTTGTGAACGTTTTCAAACAATGAAAATAGCAAAACTGTTGTACTATTTTCTTTTTCACTTTCATGAATGTTCAAAAAAATATGCAAAAGTAAAAGTAGAGACAAAAAACTGGTGACTGTCTCGCCTGCTTTCCTCCTGGGAATAAGGAAAAAATAGGACAGTTCTATCTCCCTTTATCTTCCGTAAATAGTACAAAGGTTAAATAAAATTTCCTTTTATTTTATCTTCACGGTAATATTCAGACAGGAGAGGCAAGGGAAGGGAGAATACTACATAATATACAGACAGGAGAGGCAAGGAAAGGGAGAATAAAAAGTAGACAAAATATTAAGGAAAGAAGGACACCTTAAGTTGTACATTAATTTAAATAATTCTAAATGTCGCCTGCTTTTATTATTTAAAAGCAGATTGGAAAAACAAACCATTTGTACATTTTTTATGAAGAGGTGTGGTGGGATTTTTTAAGCATAGCGTCTTTTCCTTTATGATTATTTATTTGCTCTTTGTAGCAATGCCTCTAGTCCAGAGTGCAATACAATAGTTTAGCCGAGTGAAAGCGTTTTCACGGATATATACTTTCTTCTTCTTGACATTTTGTGGGATGGTTTACATATTTTATACTTTATTCCTAGATCTTTAGGCTGTGAAGGCTGTCCTGCGTCCCATCTTTGATACATTTTAAGTGAACAAGCTTAGGTTACGGCGCCTTACAAAACAAATATGCATTATCGTTTAGATAATAAATAGCTAGATGTGGTAATAAACCTTTCTCTACGTTCATTTTCATTATTATTGTTAAGACACAAACAACGCATGCCTGTCTATCCAGGTACAATAGATCTCCAAGTCTCATCTTAGCAGAAGCAGTTTATCCAGGTACAATAGATCTCCGAGTCTCATCTTAGCAGAAGCAGTTTAACCAGGCAAGAAACAGTGCTCATTTTAAATCTAGAGCTTGAGTATTAAAAGCTTGTTTTTGAATCTGTTCTGTCTTCTTTTTTTATATTTCATGTTGAGCTTTACAAATTATTAAGAGATAACATGATAACAGGTAATACAGTATCCTATCCTATCATATCCCGTAACTCGGAGGTCGTTGGGGCACCACAGATGATCGTTTAACCAGCACACTCCATCTTTCTCTGTCCTCAGCAACCCTCATGGCCTCGCTCAGTGTCAAACCAGTCCATTCTCGAAAGTTGACCTCTCACCTCTTTTTCGGTCTCCCTCTTCTTCTACCTCCTTGCACCATGCCTTGCAGTATGGTCTTTGCAAGGCCTGATGATGTGGTGACGTGGCCGTACCATCGGAGTTTCAGTTTTTTTACCTCTGTGAGCAGGTCATCGTGTCGTCCAATGGCTTGTGTGATGGTCTGTCTGACTTCGTCGTTGGTGATGTGCTGGGTATAGGAAATGCCCAGAAGTCTTCTGTAATACAGTATGTTATCTTATTTTACGTTAGTCGACCTCAGAGGCGCTTAAAGCATACGATAGATACGGTAGGTAGCGTGAGGATTGCCACCCATAAAAAAGAATGCCGTGATAGGTTAAAAACAAATTGTAGACAAAAGTGCCGTTAATATTTATTAGTTAGTTCATTATTATTATTATTATTATTATTATTATTATTATTATTATTATTATTATTATTATTATTATTATTATTATTATTATTATTTATCATTCTTATATAGCGCTTTTTCAGCTCAATAGCTGCTCAAGGCGCTGGTCGATATAGGATCTAACTCAAGCCGCCAGAAGAACCCACGTGCTGCCTTGGGCGACTGAGCACAATCCTAGGCGACCGGGGAAGGGGGAGAATAGAAAACTATACATTGAAACAACCATCAGACTAATAGCAATAGTAAGATGGCCAATGCTTACAGCCAAAGTTTATGTCCGGGACACCGTCCTTATATAGTAGTGTTTTCCAGCTCAAGAGCTGCTCAAGGCGTTTGGCTGGTGCAGGATCTAACTCAAGCCGCTTGAGATGCAGTGTAAAGGCCCAGAGTGTTGGGGAAATTGAGCATTTAGAAAAGCTTGGTAATAATTATCGTTGGTCATGGGTAGGGTTATTTGGCCTGTTGGATGTGACGTCTTTCTGTTAATTGTCATGTAACACTTGCAATGTTCTTGTCATTGTGTGTTAAACTTGGGGGGTGGAGGGGGGTGGGGGGAATAGATTCAGCCTCATCGCGGTGTTTTGTTTTCTTCTTTATCCAATCCTTTATTCATAGAGAAATTGCTGAGCTTTATTTTTAAAAAAAATTGCCTATTTCTGCGCTGTCTAAAGTTTGTCAACATTTTATTTCATAATTTTTAAAATACTTTGTTAGAGTTTTAAATATATAAATTATTGACCCTTTTATTTTGTTAGTATATGCTTCATTTTGGGTAGACTTCCCCTACCCCTCCTCTCCACCCCCCCTTCATTCTTTCAACAATTTTTGTCGAACTTGGATTTTAAAAAAGGAAGAAAAGGTTAGATTGTTGATTTTATTGAATTAAAAAAAATTTCTTTAATTGGTTTGTCGTTTATTTAAATGTTTTCACGCCATTTTACTTTTTAAATGTGTAAAACTGAATTGCTGTTTCTGTGGTTTGAGTTTTGATGTTGCCGGTTTACTGTGTTTTGTAGTCACTTGTGCATGCTGATGCTATAGCGCATTTAGTATTTTATGTTACTGTTATTATTATTATTATTATTATTATTATTATTATTATTATTATTATTATTATTATTATATGCATAAACATGTGTATGCAGTTGCTACTTCAGTTTTCATACTTTTTAATGTTGGATTCCAATAAAACGTGATACAAGTCATTTTGATGACGGCTTTTGTTCTCTTTTATTTCGTCTTCTTCTTCCTCCTCTCCCAATAGACAACCACGGTCTATAACTGAGATCATTGCTGTTGTGTATTTCCACACATACAATACGTTTACCATGCAAAAACATCACATTCACATCAATCGCATCCAAATAAAATGCACTAGTTTAAAGAGCTGGTCAATGCCTCCCAATTAAGGTGCAAACTTGAGCATGTTGAATAGCCTGAAAGATATAAATACGCAGGAATGTCTCGACACCATTTGTTTGCCAATACCCCCGTTGGGGTGCCGGGGGTTTCAGTATAAATAGTATCCCCACTTTCTGGAAATTTAGTGCTTTAAATTCCCACTGTCGCTGTCTTTCTCATTTGCTCTTTCTCATTCCTGCTAAGTTCTATCAATCTGCTATACTATCTTCTTCTTCGCTAGACCAGTCTCCTACCTTTTTTCTTGAAAACTCTTCCGGGACAAGACTCCTTATTTGTGTATGAGGTCTGTTGGATCAGCTTGGGAATATTGGACGCTTTCTGCCAGGTGGTCATTAGGGCTTCCTATGATGCTATTATTTAGCAATGTAGGCATTTTATATGTATGTGTTTTGTTGATAATTTATAATGATGTTTGTATTTTATTTTGTTTTTGTAAACGGGGGTTCGATAAATTAGAGTACAGCCTCAGCGTCCCCTGCGTGGGATGTCTTATTGTAAAGTGACTGGCTGGTGGAGAGCTTTCAGTTTTACCACTAGGGTTGTTTCAGCAGATCTTTTATGCGGATCAGGGGTTGTCCGGTCCTGATTTGGCTCAGAAGAGTCCGCTGAGCCTAAAGCAATAATCATGTAATGTAATGTAATGTTTGCCAATGTGTGTATCCACCATTGAAGATGTAAGTTTCTCATTAATGTACATGCATGTACTATGTATGCCTCTGTGTGTGTGTGTGTGTGTGTGTGTGTGTGTTTGGGCACGCGTAGGCGCGCGCGTGTGTGTAGTCACCTTCAATATTCTGAAATTAAGTCTCTTTGAAACTTTGATTTTACTGGATAGGCCTGTCAGATTAAACGAACTCTCTCAAAAACTTTGCACAATTGACAGTCAATCATAGAACAAAACACTCAAACAAAATAAGGCAAGTTGTTTAATTAAGTTCTTTAATTAGAATAATAGTGTTTAACTACAAACAAGATGGCAAGGCATTCAAATGATACATTTCCAGGATTTTCAAATGTGTGAATGGTCTTCTTTTTATTGTAAAGCAGCAAAATGAAAGCACGGTACGATTGGCCACTATCTGAATTATCAGCAAGTTAATTTTTTTCCAAACTCTATTTTGGCGCGCAAGTTTGAGATACAACGCAAAACGTGTTTGTAAAATGATGGGCCTCTGCGTTTTTGAACTTTGTGAAAATGCAAATATGAATGCAGTAAAAGGCTGATCAGCAGTTTTATAGTAAAAATAATCAAAATCTGTAAAGTCATTTTTGGCAAAATGAAAAAAAAAACTACGTTTTGAACAAAAAGTGAAATACCGACTGACTGACTGGACGATAAAACAGAAGGGCAAAGAGAGATAACTGTGTGGTCTTTGTCCTTGTTTGTAAACAGGTGTGTGGTGGTGGATGAAAATTTAGAGTAAACAGAGATAGAACAAGCATCCTTAAACTGAAAGTCAGATAGCCACACGCACACACTCATTTCATTAGTTTATTTATATATAAATATTTAATTTAACGCAATTCCACTCGTTACAGTCGCATTCAGTCGCTTACCACCTTTAAGAAAAAAAAACTCAAAACTTTTCTCTTCTCAAAGTACGTCGTAATCATGCGATTCGGTCTCTGGCTAGCTGGAACTTGGTTGGCCTGTTAGCCTGCGTGCTGGTGGTCTATGAAAAGAGTGGATGGGTTGGGGTGTGATATCATTGTGCGTCTGCGTGTGTATTAGAACATGTTTAAGTGTGTGTATGTGGTGTATATGTGGTGTAGATGTGTATGTGGTGTATATGTGTGTAGATGTGTATGTGGTGTATATGTGTGTAGATGTGTATGTGGGTAGTTGTGTGGTACTGAATATTTATTTTTATTTCTTAATCTTATTGTACAATTTGTTTATTAAAGAGATACATGTTTGTGATATACTTGTTCCGTTTATTATTTGTGTGTAAGTGTATATTATTAATTTAAATGATTTTAGTATAGATTTATTGAGATGCATGGCATTATACATTGCAGGAGAATGAATGAAAGTTGCGCTTTGAGCAGACTTCATGTTTGGTATTGCTCGTTATAAAATAAATAATTATTATCAGATTTAGCAAGCCACCGTAGAAATGAATTCCAAGCCTAAGATGAGAAAAATTACATCGTTCTGACATTATTTTGACTTTAATTTTGCTATACATGCAGAAACATTCGGTTCTGTCGGTCCGCTGGCCGAGAGATTCGATTGGCCAACGGCTACTTTTGCTCGGATTCGGGTTATAAAAGGACTATTTCCGAGCAGTTTTGGGGTGTCTCAAATCGTTTTGATAACAGCTAGCACCCGTGAGCTTTTTTTCTTTTAAAAACTATAGAAGTCTTACCTAATTTTTGGACTTAGAGTCTAAGCCAAAGCAAAAATTGCCAAACCCGTTCTTAGCTCACATTAAATTATACAACACAACACCTTTTTACTAAGTCTTAAATGACTAGCAAACAAGCAGTAAAAAAAAGTATGAGAAAGTTGTTCATCACTATACATACATAAGCCTACATACATATATACTATCCTATCATATTCTATCCCGTAACTCGAAGGTCGCTGTGGCACCACAGATGATCGTTTAACCAGCATACTCCATCTTTGTCCTCAGCAACCCTCCTGACTTCGCTCAGTGTCAAACCAGTCCATTCTCGAATGCTGTCCACTCATTTCTTTTTCTGTCTCCCTCTTCTTCTGCCTCCTTGCACTGTGCCTTGCAGGATGGTCCTTGCAAGGCCTGATGATCTGGTGACGTGGCCATACCATCGGAGTTTCCGTTTCTTCACCACTGTGAGCATGTCATCGTGTTGTCCAATGGCTTGTGTGGTCATCTGTCGGACTTCTCATATATACAAAGACTATAAATGGTAGACTAAAGAGTATCACAGTAATATATCGACACCACAACTGACAATCATGGCCCTCTAGAACAGACGATGCCACAGAATCTTGACTACGATGAGACGGTAGTCAACGGGAAGATCTAGGCTACCATGTCACCAAAGAGCTTATCCGTAATAAGCTCTTTGATGTCACTTTGACATTTACCAACACAGCCATTCCTGATGACGTTTGAATGTAGGCTATGTACCCACCACGACAGTCAGGTATAGCAGCTAACGAAATTGTACGTTACCTTAGATGGTAAAAAAAAGAGTAAAATAATGAACTGAAATGATAGTATAGAAACTCTCTTGAACCTATCTTCAAAAAAAAAAAAAGTAAAAGTGCAAACACTAAAGAAATGGTGCGCATACATACAACATACTAATCATCATCCTTAGCAACATAAAACATAAGATATTTGATTGGTCCAAAGGGTTACATAAACCATCGATGTTACTGTTCAAGTATGGGTGCCGCAGTGCAGCTGTGTATGGGTCTTGGCACACATCAGAAATGTTTCGTTAAAGACTTGTCTTAATTGGAGGGTTCGTGGATGTTCACCAACCTCTTTGGTCCGAAGTCCTCATTTTCCGAACCCAGGTTCCTGAATCTTTTTGTTTGTTTGTTTAACAGGATCATGGATCTAGGTCCGGGATCTCAGAACCTCACACACACACAAAGTACAAAACTTGGTGAGCCTCCACGAACCTCCCAATTAAGACAGGTGTTCAGGAAAGAGGAGCGAGGGTCCCGACACGGTTTGGAATGGGTTAGTTGGTGGATGCAACCGAGGTACGACACCGGCAATGAAACCAGCGCACAACACACCGCAATCTACCTAGCTGAAGGTCATGCAAAAGAGAGGAGATTGACACCGTCCTCACCGAACATGTTCAGAGAGAAGAGAGGTCCATGCAAATAACTCTCGCCCTAAGGGTTGTCGGAATACCTTGTTTACCTTTTACAAACTAGTCTCATAAAATGTAGATCTGCCAGTCATACAGGACCAGAAGTACAGCTTTATGTTACAACGTAACGTGTAAAGAGAAAGGAAACAGCAGCACCGTGTGCGTGTGTGTTTGTGTGTGTGGGTGTGTTTGCGTGTGTGCGTGTGTGTGTGTGTGTGAGTGAGTGAGTGAGTGAGTGAGTGTAGGTCTATGTCTATGTCTGCATTCGCAACGTTTGCATGTCTTCTCAGCGGTCTTGGAAAGTTCTATGGACTCCGTGTCCACAGTTTTTTCCTCGGCACAGCACGTAATCCTGGTCTCTCCTCATCTCTGCCCACAACCCGCACTGCTGACATTTCACTCGATCCAACTCTGAAACCTGCAATCAATTAACAGACATTTAGATTAACACGTTATTAGAGGGTGTGTGTGTGTGCGTGTGCACGGGCGCGCGCTTGTGTGCGTGTGTGAAATCTCAACGTGCTTTCTTGCTAAACTCTCTAAACTCCCGCAGGAGCACAAACATTAATAATTTGTTTAGAGATGGTGGATGATTGTAGAAATGGATTTGGATTCTAGAAAATATTATTGCCACTTAAGTGGGCGCAATGTATAAACTTACAGTAATAAATAAATAAATAAATAAGAAATAAATGAACAAGATAATACAATAAAAACAGTTTAAATAAAAATAGTTTAAATTAAAAAAACAATTATTAAAGTAAATTAATGAAGTAAAAATACAAAAAATTAAATACATAAATAAAATCAAATAAACAAAATTAAAATAACTAAAAAAATTAACGTTCGTAAATTAAAATAAATAAAATAATAAAACAAGTAATACAAAAGAAATTTTAGAAACAAAAAAATTAAATTAAATTAAAACAATAAATTAAAATTAAATTGAAATTAAATTCATTAAATTAAATTTTTTTTTTAAATACAAAAGAAAATACTTTTTTGGGGGGGGGGGGGGGGGGGGGGCTCACTTCAAAAGCTTCGTAGCCTCGCTCTTGGGTGAAGGCCAGGTAAAACTGCACTCGTCGTCCTTGCAGCAACGGCGACCCAGTCATGTGTGAACGTGACGGGTCGAAAAACACCTTGACTCCATGCTTCTTGTCCCTCTGCTTCAAGTCCAGGTTGAGGTAGGCTGCACTCCTTCTGGGCTTGCCTATCACCGACCCTTTGCACACCGCCAGCAGGCCACTCGCGGCCCCTGCAGAGCGAAGGTAATGTGTACATAAGACAACATGGACAATGCGAGAAGCCTCATAAAGTTTAATGCATGGACATTTTTCAAGTTAACAAATCTTTATTGTCATCAAAGGAATTGTGTATGTGTCGCATTTAAATAGATAAAAGCACGCACAATAAACCACAATTGGTAAAAACTAAACTAACACTTACCTAAGCAAAATATTACTTCACAGATTTTTTCGTTTTCTTATCCACACACATACACACACACATGCCTCATACCTCCATGTATGCCATAATAAAAACATAAAAACAAACTTCATTATTAATAAATTCATTAAAATAAAAGTATCAGGAGTACAATAACTAGAGCACAACAAGGTATAATTGCGTTACAGCAGCCAAGGGAAACAATTCCGTATAAAACAAACACCAGCACAAGGGAGGCAAACATCAGCACATCCTTGCCCCTCTCCTCCACATACACCCACACCCCCCACACACACACCCCCCCTCACACACACAAGGCTTATGCAAGATTCGGTTGAGTGTTCCATTTAGAAGGCTGACTGCTGTACGAATAAAGTAGATCGGCAACGCTGGGTTGAGTCTAGAAAGAACACAGCGAAACCGTTTATGAAAGGGCAGAAGTTGAAATAAAGAGGACAGAGGGTGGGTGGTGTCACTTTGAATGGCCTCTGCCGTGCCGAGATTTCTCCTGTGGAACAGTTCCTCAGGAGGCGCCTGCATCTGTTCAACCACCCTGCTGCACGCATTTACAATTCCAGACAGCGAAGTTTTGCTTTTAACGCTCAGTGTTTCATGGCAACAAATAAATGGTAAAACTCGTCCTACGCGGCACATTGGAAGCAAAGGGAGGTGCGGTAGAAATGTGGACCAAAAACATAATACGATACAATAATACTGGATGTCATACGTGCCTTATTCTTAAATCACACTCAAAAAAGCGCGGCGATCTGTAACCAGCATACACGCTCACAAACATGTCTACACCATAAGAGCAATGGACAGGGAAGCCAGCTGTTCAAACCCAGGAGCTGGATTACAACAGCCGGTGGACCATTTCTTTTGTAAGAACATCATCATCGTTGGTTTTTTTTGTTCCTTAATATTTATAAGTTACTGCAATAGCCTACACTTTATTACATGCATCTCACAATTCATAGTCTAATTGTTTTAAAAACCAGTTGGGCGCAATTCTAAAAATTCAGAGATTTATTCTTTTCCTTTCATGAGTAATACAAATAGGATAATTGTAAACCTATAGACCCAAGCAAAGTGTGGATGACATAGGACGTTCATTAAGGCTTCACGTCCTGTTTTGTCCTCGACCTACTACTACTACTACTACTACTACTACTACTACTACTACTACTACTACTACTACTACTACTACTACTACTACTACTACTACTACTACTATTAATTATGTTTTTATTACGGCACGGGTATAATTCCTGTAATGTGTAATAAAGACTGTTGAATTGAATTGAAATGAATTCAATAACGGTATTGGATGCAGTCAATCCAATTGTCCCAAAGAAACATTGATTTATCTACCGCCTGTTGTAATAGCTATTTCTTCAGATCGCCGCGCTTTGAGTTCCATTGAAGAAAAAGCCGTGACAGCATCCTGCATTATTAGTACTGCGTTAATGTTACCAGCTCCGTACCGGTCAGTCTGTGGTTGTCCATGGTGATGGTTCTCCCAGAGATGAGTCGTCGGATGCCTGGAGCCTCCTCTTTTCCAAGCCACTCTCTGGTCTGCCGAGCTCTGCCGTCCCCTCTGCTCTGTCTCTCAAGGCTCTCCTTCAGCCTCAGGGCCTCGTCCAAGCACTCCTCATGGCCTGGTCGTCACAACGAAAGTGGAATTAAATAATCATTCTTCAATTCATTAATGATGTTCCCAAGATGATTTACATTGAGTGGATGGGAGTAATGAATAAGAATGTACAGTAAAACTTGGCGTATAAATCAGCTACTTTCGTTAGTGTGCTAATATTTGCTAGCTACAGATCTTTCTAAGCTGATGACGTAAGCTACTCACCCTTTCTTCATCTCACTTTTCCCATTCTATGTAGCCTACCCAAAGAGCTTATGATAGAAAAAGGGCGAACTTGGTACAGAACCGCGAGACGAAATGTACGAGTTATGCTCCCTTGTCGACATTGTAACGCGTCCCTATTATTGCGTTATCTATGTGAGAGTTGAATCTAACTAACCTAACTTTCTACTTATATGGGGACCGGGCATGACAAACCAAATTATAATATACAAGACATACAAAATAGAGTCAGTCTCACTGCCGTTCAAAAAGGGTTTGCCATGCGCTCAAATAAATCACAATCAACTACAGCTTATCTTCATTTTATCCAATTTTTAATAATCTAATTAACACACATCATCCAAGAAACATAAAATTCACATGCACATAAACTCTAACTAACAATACAGAAAATGTTCAAATAAATTCATTTCGTCTTACCTCATTTTCCTCTCTTTTCCACTCTCCTTTCCTCCTTTGGGAAACCACTAATTCTTGCCCTAAAAATCAATCTTAACTCACTGACTAACTCACTGACTACTTACCATCTAAATTCTGCACCCACACCAATTTCTAAGCATTGTACACCCTACACTTTATACTCTATATATATTCTACAATTACTATAAATTCTTTCCTGATCTTAGACACGATAGTAGGAGGTTGCATCGGAAAATGTTCTGCTAAACACAACTTGTTATAGAGTTCTAAACTCATACAAGAAAGAGAGGCTCCTGTATCTACCAACGCATACGTAGGTATGTTCTGTATTTGCAATATCACCCGATTTGACACATCATTGTTGATAATACCAATGGTATGTTTGTTCTTTGGCTTATGCCTCAGTTTCCGGACGTTGCGTCACCTAAACCGGAGAAATTCCTATTGTGGTTGTTGGAAGGTTGGAGACAATTGCTACATCTTGTGTTTTGGTATGGGCATTGCGACTTTCTATGGTCCGTTGCACCACATCCATAACATTGAAAAACACGCATTGGATATGTAGGCCTGACATTTCCTCCAGGCACTACACCGACTTGGCGCCCTGGGACTGGTAAGGGGCGATTTGTCTGATAAGTATTGACTATTCTGGGCGGCTGAAGCAGGCGTGCTTGCGCATTACTAACGGCAAACCGTAGGGGCTGTCTAGGCACTTGATCTCTGTATACTTGATAACCCGCTGTCTTAGCAGCCTGAGGGTAAGACTGATAATCATTATGCATGACCTGAGCCACTGCAGACGTCGACTGGTCCAGTGACGCAATCGTAGCTTTGCGTAAGTTCACCATTTCAGAAGTAATTTTGCTGATCTGAGAAGTTAGGTCTTGTATGGTTTGATCATTAGAATTGTCTGTTTTGAAAGCCTCTGCCACTTTTGCATAACGGAGCACATCTTCTAATGTATTAGGCTCTCTCTGCAGCACAAATGATTTCAATGAAGGCCGAAGTCCTCTAACTATTGCTTCCATAATGTCCTTATCTGTCTTTTTCAGTTCACGCCCTAACTTCATCATGAATTGTCCATACACCACCACAGACTCCTCCGATTTTTGAGCACGAGTGTTGAACTCGTCCAAACGCACCCAACGAAGTGTTTCATGAGGAAAATATCTCTCAACAAAAGCGTCTTTCAAGGCCGCAAACGTAGCGGTATGTTCTGAAGTTAAACTATCGTACCACACTGCAGCATTGTCTCTTAGAAAAAGAGGGAAAGCTTTAGCTACCCGATGCCTGTCCCACTGTCTTAACTCCACATAAAGTTCAAATCTTTTGAGCCACAGCATAGCATCTTCACTTTCACTCCCTAAGAAGGCCTCTGGACACAAATTACCTGGCAACTCTATAGGCGCGTCTAATGGTGCATGAAGATATCGCCGCCGGGGAGAGTCCTGTGTGTGGTAACCGGCCATATGAAAACTATCTTCACCCTCCATGCTTTGGGTCGGCGTGTCTAACTCCCGTTGACCTTGTAAATAAGTATTATCCTGGTCTTGCAACTCGGATGTCGGACTAAAGACACTCCCTATTCTAAATGTTGTTTCTAAATTCTGTTGATCGAACCTTCCATTTAACACACTATGTCGCAGATCTTCCTCTTCGTCCTGCAGTTGAGACAGTCTATTGTCTATATCTCTTATCTGTGCAGTAGTGTCTAGAACACTTTGATTTACCTGTGCTAAGGACTCAACCACCCGAGGGACCAACCTTGAACGCAAGTGATAAGTGTCTGCCAAATCTAAGGATTCTATGGAACTATTTTCAGCGTTGCGAGGCCTTGGAAAAGCGATAGGCACCTGTAGATTAGGTTTTCGAGCCTTGGACATTGCTAACCCTATTGCACATTGTTAACACTCTAAACAACGTTTCCTCTGTCTGGCGGACAAGGAATTGTAGCGTCTGTCAGTGAAAAACCCCATTCGTCTCCCATCTTACACACTAAAATTTGCTCACTTTAAAATGAATTAATGCAACCAAAATTTTACCCTTACAACTTGTTCCACCAATGTCCAAGACAAACCGCAGGTCCCCCAATGTAACGCGTCCCTATTATTGCGTTATCTATGTGAGAGTTGAATCTAACTAACCTAACTTTCTACTTATACGGGGACAGGGCATGACAAACCAAATTATAATATACAAGACATACAAAATAGAGTCAGTCTCACTGCCGTTCAAAAAGGGTTTGCCATGCGCTCAAATAAATCACAATCAACTACAGCTTATCTTCATTTTATCCAATTTTTAATAATCTAATTAACACACATCATCCAAGAAACATAAAATTCACATGCACATAAACTCTAACTAACAATACAGAAAATGTTCAAATAAATTCATTTCGTCTTACCTCATTTTCCTCTCTTTTCCACTCTCCTTTCCTCCTTTGGGAAACCACTAATTCTTGCCCTAAAAATCAATCTTAACTCACTGACTAACTCACTGACTACTTACCATCTAAATTCTGCACCCACACCAATTTCTAAGCATTGTACACCCTACACTTTATACTCTATATATATTCTACAATTACTATAAATTCTTTCCTGATCTTAGACACATTATGAATTAAAACACTCTAAAGGCTACAACCTAGACAAGATGGAGCTTCGTAGGACAGAGTTGTCCTAGGTCTGGCAGAAGCAGGAGACAAGAGATAAGAGAAAGATTCCTTTGTCCCTCCTGGGTTTTATAGTACAACTTTGTTAAGACGTACCTCTCTACATAAGGAGATGCCTTTATTCCTACGTCATTGCCACGTGACTGACCGCACCCAAATACCTATCACGTGGTCAGAACTGATCACGCTCTTGCACACAAAGGATGCATGCACATGTGTATGCGTCATTGTCTGTGTCACGTGGGGTTTATGGGCTCTGCACAATGGAATTATGGACCCTCACGTTTATTCGGTGGGAACTGCTAGTAAGTCACCCTATGAATTACTTTAATAAATTTATTTGTTTAGCTCGTTCTGTGTTAAGGTTGGGGTACAGAAATAGATAGAAAAATGGTAAAAGAATACTGTCACACTAGCTTTCACACGGCTATGAATCATATGTAGTCCAGCCTTTTGATAACAGTTAAAATCACACATTTATTTCTTCTACTCTATACAAGATTCTCTAAGTACTAATCTAACTTAAAAAGTCTCTTTCGATGCTAATAGTTCGATCGCTGATAGTCTATGCAGCTGTTATTTCTTCCTCGGGCACTTGCTCTTATATCTCATGTAGATTTGGACTACTGTGGTCCTTTTTACAGTTTATGAAGAGTTGGACTACTGTGGTCCTGCTATGATCAGTTTAAGTGCACTTGGGATAACACACTTAACTGGCGGGTGGTGCGGTCGAAGTCCTTCTGTGAGGTAGCTTCTGGTCCACCTGTGTCGTTGTGTAGTTGGGTTCCCTTGCCACGCTGTGGGGTCTGACAGGGTGTTTTACCGGGTAGCGCTTTCCGTCTTGTGCGGTAAAGTCTCCTCAACCAACTTGTTTCTGTGGAGTGGGGTTCACAGGATAGCTCGGGATAGCTCGGGAGCTCGCCTGCTCGTCTGTAATATAAGAGACGAAATTCTGCACAACCCTGAATAATCGGTTTGTGCAGAGCGTCTCACTGAAAGCCAAGTAGCCCTCAGTGATAGCTCCACATCTCTATACATAAGCGACGAATCATTCTGCTACTTCCGGGTTCCACTGGAATCTCACTCTAAATCCTATACATACATAAATATAAATCGTGTCTAACTATACACATACAGAATTAATAATATTATAAACATTCAGTGGTACAGCCACTGGTCTGCAAACATACATATAAGTTAAACAACAGTGGTTCCGTACGGGATACAACATGGCGGCGCAACCGGTCGTGTTTCACCTCGTAGTAGGCTCTTCCGCGTGGTCACGCAAATTCGGATTAACAATTCACATTTATGCATAGCAAATTCTTCAAACATAATTTCAACAATAATATAAATATATCACGATGAAACAGAAGGGTGTTCATTTACCTGTCTGACAAGTTCAGGCCCGTTGTGACTTGAGAGAATTCTATGCTTCTAAGTCCTGCTTCCTGGTCTAAGTGTGAAGAGATTTCTCTGCCAGCTTTCTAGCTGTTAACACTTCGGTGTATTCCTCCCAACTGACCAAAGCTGTGTTAGGCTCTGACACAGTCAAACTGGCTCGAACCGCTTTGCCTAAGCTATCATTGGGTAAAATGTTCAGATTCAAAACTCAAGTGCTGACGTCACTGCGCTGTGTGTGTGGCTCAGGCTCGCAGTGTGCTGTAATTTAATTGCTGCTGTGTACTATACTAACTCTCTACTGTTACAAAGGCTACACAATGCTAAATAGTCAACAAGCAGAGTTAAAACTAGCCAATTCGTGACAGGCTCCCTCAACTGAAAAAAGGCGATGACTACTGGATTCGACCTTTTTCTACTACCGAGCCTAGTTTAACACTGCACTATCCTAGGGTCCTATTTACAAACTAAGTAAGTTGCTCTACCTGAGCTGCAATGCTGTGCCAGGTAGCTATGGACACTAGTGACAGGGTTTTTATTGGGCGGGGACGAATTCTGGTGCTGTGGCCCTTAGTTGTGTTGGGTGGGCGACAGCTGCTGTGTCCTCCACGAGATGGCGACTGAGGTAGTCGGCTCCGTGGTTCTCTTTGCCGGGGATGTACTCGATTTGGAATGAGTACGCCTGAAGGGTGAGTGCCCATCTCATCAGGCGAGAGTTCAAGGATTTGGAGGCTGCCCGGAACGATAGTGGTTGGTGGTCCACCTGAACTGTGAAGTGGGTCCCATACAGGTAGAGTTGGAATTTCTGTATGGCCCAGACTAGTCCAAGACATTCTTTCTCCGACGTGGCGTAGTGGGTCTCGGCGGGTCTCAATTTTCTGCTGGCGTAGGCGACAGGGAATAGCGTCTCTGCATTCTTGGGGTCGCGCTGTAGCAGTACTGCTCCGAGGCCTAAGTCGCTTGCGTCGGTGCGAAGAACGAATGGCTGGGTCAAATCGGGTAGGTGGAGTACTGGCGCCGATGTCATTCTGTCCTTGAGTGTTTGGAATGCTGTCTCGCATTCGGCGGTCCAAACTACTTTGTCCGGGGCGATTTTCCGGGTTCCATTTGTCAGTGGTACGGCGATGCTGTTGAAGTTGGGGATGAACTTCTTCCGCGATGGCGATGGCCATCCATGTGTGTGTGCCGGGGGTCGCCGGTCGGTCCGTGTATTTCTTGAGGAGATTGATGTGGTGGTATCGGGCTCTCCCGTTTACCTCTACTTGGTAGACTGTCTTGGATTTCTTGGCAGTCACCCGGTACGGTCCTCTCCAAGCGATGTCCAGCTTGTTGGTTCCACTTGGAAGTAAGAGTAGCACTTGATCGCCGACTTGCAGTTCTCTGTCCTTCGCGTGGCGGTTGTAGTACTTCGCCTGACGGGCTCTTGCCTTCTTCAGTGCTTCACCAGCTTTCTTCCACGTTGCTTTGAGGGTTTCCTGCAGGTCTGCGACGTACTTGGTGGCACCTCTTGGTTGTGTCGTCTATCTTGGCTTCCGTCCAACTTCTGCGTAGGGCTTCTAGCGGTCCTGCTAGCGGTCTGCCGAATAGCAATGTTGACGGGGTGTAGCCTGTGGCTGCATGGGGCGTTTCTCGGTATGCGAACAGTGCCGCATTCACGTAGGTGTCCCACGCTTCTGGATTGTCGTCGGCGACTTTCCTGAGGATGGTGAGAAGGGTTCCATTCAGTCTTTCTACTTGTCCGTTGCTGGCGGGGTGGTATGGTGGTGTGCGAATGTGATGAACTTGTATCAACTCGAACACGTCTTGCATCAGGCGGCCGGTGAACTGAGATCCGTTGTCCGTTCTAATGCTGTCCGGGAATCCGACTCTGGTAAAGATGGCGATGAGTGCATCTGCAATCTTCTTGGTGTCGATCGCTGGCAACGGGACTGCTTCGCACCACATCGTACATGCGTCGACGAGTGTGAGTAGAAATCTGTTCCTCTTCTTGGTCATGGGCAGTGGTCCTACTATGTATCCTGAGACTTGCTGGAATGGCACGCCGACTACTACCGATGGTCCTAAGGTAACTGGTACGGTGTGATGTTGCGGGGAATATCGTTGACATTGGTGGCAAGATTTCACGTAGCGCTTGACATCCTCCGTGATTCCTGGCCAATAGTAGTGTGCGCTGATTCTCTGCACTGTGGCTCCAATTCCCATGTGTCCGCTGAGTGGCATGCTGTGGCCTAGTTCTAGTACTTGGGCTCGAAGGGTGGCTGGCAGTACTAGTTGGGTGTGATCTCCATCTCCTTGTCGATGAAGAACTCCCTCTTCCATGTAGAAGTCTCCCTTGTGCGGGGGTGTGTGCGCCTTGGGTAGCTTCTGGAAGCACTTCGCTATCGAGGTGTCTTCTTTCTGTGCTGTTTTGATCTCTTCGAGTCCTGGATTCGGAGCGAACTCGGGCTGGGGTGGTTGGGTTTTAGCTTGGGCCCTGGTTTGCACTGCAGCTATCTCTACAGTTTTAGGGGGCGTGCCTAAGAACACATACTTACAACCTAGCACTAGATCATACAGGGGTTTCTGTAAAACAGCTGCTTGGATTCGTCCTGTGACGTACCTACTCTCTACTTCGATCCATGCTATTGGGCAAGTAGTCGTCGGTTTCGTCAAGTCTGCTCCTTGTAAGTCGACTGTCTTGTCTGTCAAGTCCGCGCGCGATACAAGAGATTCGCTAACTATCGCGTCGTATGATAGACCTGTGTCATACAGACAGTTCGCTTCTTTTCCGTTGACCTTGACCGTGTCTGTCACCGATGGGTGATCTCCGATCGTGTGTGGCTTGTTACCGCTGCTTTGAGTTAGAACTCTGTGCGCTGGCCGGCTTTCGCGCTCTTCCCTACGTTGTGCGGCCAACTTGAAACATTCTGCGGTGGAGTGATTGTTTCGATTGCAGAACGAACAATACCGTCTCTGTTCTGCGGGCCCTCTTTTCCCGAATTCCGTGTTGGGTCCTTTATTTTGCCCAGGTCTGGGGTTATTCGGCTTATTCGCGGTGCGCTCTTCCCGGTTAGGGCTTCGTTTCTGTGCCTCTTTCCCGTTAGGCTTTAGGTCTCGCCTGAAGCTCTTGGCTTCTCCGTGTGCGGCCACGTACCTATCTGCGACCTTGACCAGATCTTCCAGTCTTTCCGCGCCCTGTTCTACTGAGAATGTCCTCAGCTCGGGGGTCATGGTTTCCCGTAGCTGTTCCCATACTAACAGTTCTGTCAGTCCATCATACGTCTTAGCCGTGGCTGACTGGCTAATCCACTTATCCAGAATTGTGGACAACCGATCCGCGAACTGCGCATAGCTCTCTCCTTTCACTCTCCGGTTGGTGCGGAATTTTTGCCGATAGCATTCTCCTGTTAGTTCGAATCCCGTTAGGAGTGCCTCTTTTACTTTGTGATAGTCAGTCACTCTGTCAGTCGGTAGCTTACTGTAGATGTCATAAGCCTTTCCTCTAAGCCCTTGACTAAGCTTAAAAGACCAATGAGTGGGATCTAGTTTGTACTCTGTTGCTAGACGCTCAAACCTAGTCAGATAGAGATCTAGACCTTCTTCTCTCTCATTGAATGTTCCCAGTGGAAATGACATTCCTTGTACAGGGTTGGGGGCTACCTCTAGCTGATCTGAGTGGGAAGGGGTTGAGGAAGAACTTGAAGCTCCTGATCCCAATCTTCTTAGCTCTAACTCATGCTGTCTTTCTTTTTCCTTTTCTTCCCTCTCTTTTTCTTTTTCTGCCCGCTCATACTCCCATCTCCTAACTTCTGCTTCTCTCTCTGCTGCTAATGCTGCCTTCTTCTGTTCTCCTTCTAATTCTAGTTTCTTCTGCTCTGCTTCTAATTTCTTCTGCTCTGCTTCTAATTTCTTCTGCTCTGCTTCTAATGCTAGTTTCTTCTGCTCTGCTTCTAGTTCTAATTTCTTTTGCTCTGCTTCCAATTTCTTCGCCTCTCTCTCCGCTTCTAACTTCTTTGCCTCTCTCTCTGCTGCTATTGATATACGCAATTAGGTCTCCCCCTGCTAAGTGTAAAGCTTCTCCTAGTTCCTTGAAGCGCAATCTCAAGGCCACTGGGTCCGACATTGCCAAACGTGTCTATGAACAACCTCTGAATCACGTGGAATACCAAAACACTAGCAATATTGCAATTCAATAACAACAATGCAAAGACCATAAAATTCGTAATCAATAATAGAATACAACAAGAGTCAAATGGCATACAACAGTTATTTAAGCAAAACCTGCCAAAGAACAATGCAACATACAGGCACAAAAATATTTGAAGCAACAAAGTTTTTAACTAAAGAATAGTGCACCACAACTGATCAGTGTTATACCCTTACACTATTCTAAGTTATTCTACTACTACTACTGTTATCTAATTTTATTGTACCTAGATCCGGTTATACCCAATTCCTATTATACACAGATCCTGGCAGGCTCGCCAATTAAAGTGTCACGTGGGGTTTATGGGCTCTGCACAATGGAATTATACCCTCACGTTTATTCGGTGGGAACTGCTAGTAAGTCACCCTATGAATTACTTTAATAAATTTATTTGTTTAGCTCGTTCTGTGTTAAGGTTGGGGTACAGAAATAGATAGAAAAATGGTAAAAGAATACTGTCACACTAGCTTTCACACGGCTATGAATCATATGTAGTCCAGCCTTTTGATAACAGTTAAAATCACACATTTATTTCTTCTACTCTATACAAGATTCTCTAAGTACTAATCTAACTTAAAAAGTCTCTTTCGATGCTAATAGTTCGATCGCTGATAGTCTATGCAGCTGTTATTTCTTCCTCGGGCACTTGCTCTTATATCTCATGTAGATTTGGACTACTGTGGTCCTTTTTACAGTTTATGAAGAGTTGGACTACTGTGGTCCTGCTATGATCAGTTTAAGTGCACTTGGGATAACACACTTAACTGGCGGGTGGTGCGGTCGAAGTCCTTCTGTGAGGTAGCTTCTGGTCCACCTGTGTCGTTGTTAGTTGGGTTCCCTTGCCACGCTGTGGGGTCTGACAGGGTGTTTTACCGGGTAGCGCTTTCCGTCTTGTGCGGTAAAGTCTCCTCAACCAACTTGTTTCTGTGGAGTGGGGTTCACAGGATAGCTCGGGATAGCTCGGGATAGCTCGCCTGCTCGTCTGTAATATAAGAGACGAAATTCTGCACAACCCTGAATAATCGGTTTGTGCAGAGCGTCTCACTGAAAGCCAAGTAGCCCTCAGTGATAGCTCCACATCTCTATACATAAGCGACGAATCATTCTGCTACTTCCGGGTTCCACTGGAATCTCACTCTAAATCCTATACATACATAAATATAAATCGTGTCTAACTATACACATACAGAATTAATAATATTATAAACATTCAGTGGTACAGCCACTGGTCTGCAAACATACATATAAGTTAAACAACAGTGGTTCCGTACGGGATACAACATGGCGGCGCAACCGGTCGTGTTTCACCTCGTGGTAGGCTCTTCCGTCACGCAAATTCGGATTAACAATTCACATTTATGCATAGCAAATTCTTCAAACATAATTTCAACAATAATATAAATATATCACGATGAAACAGAAGGGTGTTCATTTACCTGTCTGACAAGTTCAGGCCCGTTGTGACTTGAGAGAATTCTATGCTTCTAAGTCCTGCTTCCTGGTCTAAGTGTGAAGAGATTTCTCTGCCAGCTTTCTAGCTGTTAACACTTCGGTGTATTCCTCCCAACTGACCAAAGCTGTGTTAGGCTCTGACACAGTCAAACTGGCTCGAACAGCTTTGCCTAAGCTATCATTGGGTAAAATGTTCAGATTCAAAACTCAAGTGCTGACGTCACTGCGCTGTGTGTGTGGCTCAGGCTCGCAGTGTGCTGTAATTTAATTGCTGCTGTGTACTATACTAACTCTCTACTGTTACAAAGGCTACACAATGCTAAATAGTCAACAAGCAGAGTTAAAACTAGCCAATTCGTGACAGTCTGACCATGCAAACTATAAACTTTCCCGGCCAGTAATTGCTGACCAGGCGAATGTGTATCGCACGTGCCAATGTAATACTAACACTTCTACATCTGACTCACTATTGTATCCAAGCCAGGCTAAGCAATCTTTAATCATCCCTTACCACTATCTCACTCCCCTGTACAACTTTCCCTCAAAGGTTATAACATGCTGAAAATGGCTCGTGGCAGAAAGTCAAAAGGCGACCGAGTGAAACAGGGCGGTGACTTTTGCACAGCTATCAATTGCCATAATGCCAGATACAAGAAAAGTTGTGTTGGCAAGTCCTTTTTCAAATTTCTAAGAGACAAAGAAAGGTAAATTGCAATTGAAAAACTTCATTTTTTTGTGTTTATGTAGGCCTAAACTAAGACCGCTGCAGCGTTGTTAGTGTTAAAACAATCGGAGAGCGGCTTGAATGGTTCATGTTATACCTATGTGCTAAATCCAAAACAGTTTGCTTGCTGACAGTTTACATTCAACAGGTCGCTCACTGTTAACGTTATTGCTAGGTTGTTTGACTATGTTTGTGCTTATATTTCAAAAGCAGATTTCAGATTGGCAGTTTGGCTTCGTCAAACTGCTTATGTTAACAAGTTAAATTAGACTAAGTCTGTTTTCTCCTCGTGATCAAATACTGTGCAAGATAACCCCTTACCTAGGCACAAAAATGGTCCTTGATCTGTTGTAATCCCTTTAGTTTGAGTGTAAACTGGAAAAAAATGTAATGTAGAAACTCAGTCCTTGTTCTGATCTGTGAATTTCTGCGCATTAGATCTATATTGCGTGGAATGTTGTAGTCTAGCCAGTAGGTTCTGATTGTTCTGTCTGATTAATTAATTATTTTCCGTGAAGTGACTGATGTTATTAAGCCAGTGATGTGGGAGGTGAGAGGGTTGGGGGTAGGGGGACACCTGATATAAATTAAATTCACACTATTAGTGAAACATTTTGTTATTGTGCTTTATTGTGATTAATTGATTGAATGACAGAGCTCTCTCTCTCACTCACTCTCTCTCTCTCTCTCTCTCTCTCTCTCTCTCTCTCTCTCTCTCTCTCTCTCACACGATTACGGATTTACAGTTTCGGATAAATGAAACAGTCTGTCATGCATATTTTAATTTTAAAATATCTGTCGTTGATTAAAAAATAATAAATTCCAGGGCAGAAAACGAACCTATGACATACACACATAAGAAGCATAAAAGCACCTAATAAATGTCAATAAGTAAACATAAACAAAAGCAACCAAAAAAAAGACAGCAGTAGCGGAATGTTAATAATAATGATGGTTAAAAGTTTGGTTTTTGCAAACGTTGCCATAAAAATGTTCTTTTGCAATGGCATAGGCTCAATAAATTACCACGCACAGATCATTCATATAGCTGATTGTGAAATATAGCCAGCCCGAGCAAAGGGAAATAATCCGTGAGAGCGTCTCGCATTTTTGTATAGGACATAATGGAAGTTCCCTCTCTTTCCGTATTAAGCTCTTTGGCCTACCTTGATCCCCACCCATCAACTCACCACTTCAAACACGCGTTAGGCTCTCGTTAACAGACTTTATGCTGGTGATACATAGGTACCCTTTCCATTCCAGCAGATTGTTTACTGTCTGTGGCTTGACACATTTTCCAGAACTGCAATTGCGGATGGACAAAAAATCTGCTCATGCGGCAAGTTCTACGAACTTTGTACTATTGCCAACCTGCTCGAGTGCTTGTTCCAAATCCTAGTATGCTGAGCAGAACGAACAAGTAGTAGCAAGAACTGGATTGAGGACCCTTGACAGCGCGATTCCACTGGCGGGCGTAATCCAGCACTGTTTCCAGTGAGTAATCCTGGGGAGGGATGAAAACTATTCTTTTAACAACGCTCCAGAAAAAGAAGAAAAAGAATAAGAACAACAACAACAGCAACAACTACAACAACTACAACAACAACAATAACAAGGAAAAAAAGTCCATAACAAGAACAAAAAAGAACCACTACCATCTCCAACTACTACAACTACCACACCTCCACCACCACCACCAACAACAACAATAACAACAACACATAGTCTACAACAACTAAACCAACGCTTTCATTAAACTAAATTGTTTTTGGTACTTGCTACAAATTTTTAAGGATTCCATATCGAAGTTCAGTTTTACGCTGAGATACTGGTCGATATAAAGTGATCAACAACCCAAACTGAGCGAGTTAACTACAGACACAGATTACACTTTAACAAACAATCAGTGCTGACTGCTCATTTATATTAATTGCTACTTCAATTATAATTTGGCGCTGTTGTGTGTGTGTGTGCGTGTGTGCGTGTGTGTTTGGTGTGTTGTGTTGTGGTGTGTGTAGATTTGGATGTGAAGCTTAACATTCTTAATCATTGTCATCATTTTATTTGATGCAGTTAAATTGTTTTACTGCTGTATTTTGTTTTACTTGCAGGGTGTGTTTGACTCCATAACTTTATATGACTGATGTATGTTTAACACTGTGTTTACTTATCCTTTAGTGCTGTATACATGTTGTATGCCAAGGAAGCGTATGACACGATGAATGCATGTGTGACTGTGCAAGAAATGATGTATTTCATTGTCGCCATGCCACACCAAAGTCCTTGTAACGTTTTTACTTGGTGAATAAATATTCTTACTTATCTTATCTTATCTTATCTTATCTTATCTTATCTTATCTTATCTTATCTTATCTTATCTTATTTTATCTTATCTTATCTTATCTATCTTATCATTTTAAACAAATGTATTAATTAAAATAAATGAATAAATGTTTTTACAGCAATTAGGCCTATATCTGCGGGCTTAGTTAGTTAATTAGTCATTGTTTATAGGGTCCAGCGGACTGCAAAGAGCCGAATCAGGACCACAACTTGGTTGAAAGAAGGCTCACCCCTAATCCGTATAAAAGATCTGCTGAAACAATCCTAATGGTAACACTGAAGCACTCCACTAGCCAGTCACTTTACAATAAAGGCATCCCAAGCAGGGGACACTGAGGCTATACTCTAAATTATCGAACCCCCTTTTATGAAAACAAAATAGAATATAAACATCAATATTAAATATTAACAAAACACATACATATAAAATGCTTACATTGCTAAATAATAATACCTTAGAAAGCCTTAGTAATCATTTGGCAGAAAGCGTCCAATATCCCAAAACTGACCCACCAGACCCCATACACAAATGAGGAGTTTAGGAAGAGATTTCGAGAAATAAGGTAAGTGACTGGTCTAGCGAAGAAGATAGTGTAGTAGATTGATAAAACAGAGTAGGAATGAGAAAGAACAAAGGAAAAATACAGCGACAGTGGAAATATAAAGCACTAAATTTCCAGAAAGCGGGGATACTATTTATACAGAAACCCCCGGCAGCCCCACTGGGGGTATCGTTGTGACCACGTGGTCTAAGGCGGGACTAACATGCTTTGTCCACAGGTTAAAAACCAATGTCACCTGACAGGTGTGGGATCGATCCCGCCTCTAGGCGTTATGTTTCTCTGAATATTATTTATTTTCGACTGGGGCAAGTCTCGGGTGTTTTCTCCGGGTATTCAGCTGGTATACCCAGCAACATTTCAAAACCCAGCTAATATTTGGTAGAATTTCCCGATAAAAAGGGACAGTAAAGTGTCAAAAATATTATATAAAATAAATAAATAAATAAATAAAATGTATCTCAATTTTCATCGGGCTTCATACCTTGCTAAAGTTTGGGTTGCGGATTGCCAAAATCCAGTTCCTGAAATCCAGCTCCAGTTTGGCTTTTCTAATGTCGTGGTTGGTCATTTCGTATTTGAAAATACGTTCATAGGTTTCCACCACGAAGCCGATGACGTTTGAAGGCATTGCTGTGTTTTCAACGAAGACGGCATTGCCCGGTGTGTCGTACTGCAGTTTCTTGGCGGTCACTTTCAAGCGCAGGGCAGTCACAGGGTCTTCACTTCCGAGAGCCTCCAATTCATGTGCACAGCCATTAAAGACTGCGTTGAACTTTGTCACCCTTTTCTGCAGACTGGCCAGCTCGTCATCGTCCATAACGGCATTGTTGTAACATTCCATGATGAGGTCTTCCACCTCCAGTATACTCTCCATGACAAAATTGTAGTCAGACCCGAACTGCTGCCAGTTCTGAAGCAGTTTTGCATCGCCTCCTGGAAAGTTACGAAAAATGAAACTGCAGGTTTCTAGACGAACATCTATTTCGGTAATGTATGGGTGGGCTTCTTCCATACTGAAAGGGGCGTGGTTTCTGCTGAGTGTAAAGTTCTGGCAAGCTTGTTCAGCATTCGCGATGATGTCATGCAAATCAACTTGAAATACCACCTGAAATTCTTCACTCGGCAAGCTCTTCAAGTTCATGATTTTTCTCTTCACTTTACCTTGGCAGAAACAGGCATACATGTGGTAAATGTACATCAAATCCAAGTTTTCATCCTCATTTCGCAGCCTTGAAACATTGTGCTCCTGAACGTCACGGGTCTCGGTCATTCTCTCGAACTGCTCAACAGCAATCCTGATGGCTTCTCTAAAGTATCCTTCTGCCTCCCCTTCCTTATCTGGCTGACACAAATTAAAGAATCTGCCCACATGTGCTTTAAAATATGGATTGTCTGGGTAAACCTCACACAGCTTCTTGAAAACCTCCAATCGGCCATTATAGGGAGGTCGAGAATCAAGGTCCAGCATGATCTGAGCAAATTTTGGCAGATTCCGTTTGGTTTCCGACAGGTCTTCCAACATTTCCACTTCACCGCGACTGAAGAACAATTTCGTCAAAATGGTCATTACAGAGCTACAGGTGTTTGATGACCTTTCATGGCCTTTCCTGAGGGTATTCAGAAAATCAAGACAGAAATCCTTAACATTTTTCTTGGCGTTTTCGCTGAGTGTTCCATCTGCACTTCTCAGATCGCTGCCAGGGTTCAACGTCTGTTCAAGTATCTCCGTGGCAATAGCAAAGTGCATGACGCGAATGTAATTCTTCCGACCTTCATTTTGGTCCGGAACAACGAACACTTTCACTTGGTGTGGCAGATCGCTGAGCTTACAAATCTTTAAATATCCCATCAGGTTTCCAACGAACTGGCATGGCAAGGATGCGTGGGCATAGTAGTTAGCAAGAGACAAGACTACTAACGCCTTCTGCCAAGGCATCATGTGTTGCAGAATGTTCGTTTCCATCTGCAAATATCCTCTCACGTAAGCCTTAACTCCTTTGTATTCGTGGTCATACACTGTCAGTCCGTACTCAAACATCTGATGCCGTCCTATATTTGTTTGCACCTCCAGGTCAAGCATGTTCAGTGATTTTATTTTTCCTGGCGATTCCATGCAACAGCTACTAAATTGGACCACGAGGAGGCGAGATTCTTTTGGCGTAACGAAGCCTGGCAGGAAAAACTTGCCTTTGTGTTTCAAGCACAGTCGTTCCTCGTCAATGGCATGCGGGTGTCTCTTCACAAAGAAGAATACGATTTTACACCGTCGAAGTTGAATTCGTAATGCTTGCATTTTTTGCTCATCTTCACCGTCGAACAGTGCCACCACCGGCATGTTCGTCTTTTCAAACAAGAATGAAAGCCTATCAGCAATTTCTTGCAAAGAGGACCCAGTCCGCTGTTTCACATGCACGCACGGAGTACTTCCATGCAGGTCAAAGAGGATACGCTGGGACATTGTAGTACCGCCTGCTCCAGGGGCATGCAGAAACCAAACAATTCCACTGTTGTAGCCTTTAATGTACACCTCCTGTATGTGCTTGATGATGTCTGTGGAGGTGCCACGTTCCACGTCAAAGCATGCTGCGCCCATGTCGTATCTAGCATACCAGTTAATTGAACCACCTTTAAAAAAATTCTCTTTTTCCGACTGCAAGTCTTCTGCTGTTAGGCTGACATCTTTGTAGGGATTTTGAATGTACAACACCTCACAGTCTTGCATCAACCAAGCGGCTTGCTCCAAAGTGACGTCTGCTGTGAGGTTTTCTCCACAGGGCAGCTGATACTGGAATGTCCCAGATGGCGTGACACACAGTGTATTTTCCACCTCCTTGCAAACACCCTCCAGCTTGTCGTAAAACTTTAAGACGTTTCCTTCCGAGTCATTGGCAATGCTCTGAACTTCAAATGAATCTGCCTGGTCTTTGCCTCCATCGGAAAACCAAAGGAGAATAGTCGGCTGAATATGAATTCGTTTCTGCAGCTCGCTGATAAATTTCTGCATACATTTCCTCTCATCCGTTGATGCTGGCCATAGGACAAGGAGGGTCAGAAGGGTGTAGTCCCGGCAGAACTCGGCCAGTTTGATGCATAGCTTTTCCACCTTGTCCAGCACTTTTTGCAGCCACCTCAAAGGTGTTAAGTCTGAGAGATTACTGTCAGGAACATCCATACGGCCACGAAGACTCCACCACTGTGTCCCTCTTTCTGTAACGCCAGTGTGGGGATCCGTCCACACAAAGACGCTTGTGCTTCTGGTTCTCCTCAAACCTTCTTCCATGTACGCCAGTAAACCATTTTCTCTGCCGTTGACGTCAAAGTCATAGACAGCGATCCATGGTGCTAGTGACAGAGCGTCCAGATTGGAGTCCGTAGTTTGCAAAGTACCACACAACAGCACGAAATGGCCATTCTTGAAGTGCTGCAAAGCTTTCATTAGCTCTGATGGAAGGTTGGAATCTGCCACTGCCTGACAGGCAGGATCTGTTTGACTGTTGTCTAAGCATTCCTCTCTGGGGGGCGTGTTTTTGCCGTCACTATCGAAGGCGTCCTCCGTACTCGAAGAGTCGTTCACAGAGCCTGGGCCTACGAATTCTGCATCCTCGTCAGCTGTATTTTCCTGTGTGTGACTGGCCACAGGTTGTAGTGACTGTACATGTAACACATTCAAACTGCCCTGACCGTCATTGTCACTTCGTGGAGACGTTTGTAACACCCAAGAGTAAACCTTTCTCACCATTGGGTTCTCCATATCTGAACCTTTGACAGCAACGTTGTTGCCGTCTTTCCTTACCCACAGTTGGTCTTTAGACAGTTTCGATTTCTTGGACGTTTTCTTGGTGACGACGCAGGGTGTAATAGACCCCGCATTATTTTCAATCTGAATTATGCCGACACGCTTGCCCTCGTGCATGACTTCTCGGTATGAAAAGTCGACTGCGGTTTCAAAATATTGCTTCTGGAACATGTTCTGATAGTAGGCGGCGACTGCTGGCGACCTCAGTCCCACCAGCTGGTGTGGCAAAGAGACCAAAGGTTTGACACCAATGATGATGTAAGCTTTGTCTCGATCGGGTGTGTTCCACATGCTAACCACGTCTTGCGTGAACTGCACGCCGTCCCTTTTGTAGCCTTCAGCCGATACTTTGAACATCAGCGTGTTGTGAGGCGCCGTGTTCAGACAGATTGTTATGAACTCGTCTTGACTGTCAGGTTTTGTAGATTGTACTTCGTTCTGCTTCCTACACGATTTCTTCTTGTTCTGATCATCTTTCCCTTTACTCAAGGGTTGATTGGTTTCTTTCCTCAATGGTTCTGTTCCGGCTTCTTGTAGGAGAGTAGGTGGAAACAAATGACCAGAGGGCTTTGTGGGTGTAGTGTCAGCATCATGTGACTTCTGGCCATGAACAGGTGGATCCTGTGGAAAAAGCGGTCTTGGCTTGGACCAGGCATTATCTGTTGATTGCGTTGATGGTGCGAGCGATTTCTTCAAAGTGTCCGCGACACGAGTCACCACTAAGTCAGCGCCTTCCTTTTCCACACAAAAGTGCTCTTGCTGCTTTGCCAAGAACTCTCTAAAGGAAATGCCGCGACATTCTTCTAATGACGTGAAATGCCCCAGCCCTGCTTTGTCTCGCAGTCCGGACAAAAGTTTTTGCTCGAGACAATGCAAAGCTTCTTTTCGACCTGGACACCAGTACAAAATCTCTTTCAAGAGGGCGATCAGCATGCTATCAGGACACAGTGCCGAGTCATCCTTAGCATCTGCAAAACAGAGCACATATAAAAGCGATATTGTAAGTTAGGCAAGGGAACACGTACACGTATATAGGCACACATCACAGATCTCATCTACTGTGGGCACAATGCAACATCTTGAATATGCACAACTCATAAAAACACAAACTGGATAAACTCAACATCATAATTTTGTTGATATCTACATGATCTTCAATACATGGACTGGCTGTGGCACATGTTCTATAGTAATCTTCAAGTGCAGAAAGTTTCTGTCCAAATGCAATACAGTAATTTAAAAAAAGCATGGAAATTTAATTTTCCCTATTTTGTCTTGGGCTTTTCAGCAGCAAAAACGTATTACTTAAATAAAATGTGTTAGCACAGAGCGATCCACATTTCACAGAACTACCAACATCTATGACGGCCTACTAACGCCAAAACCTGATAATTACAAATATCATAAGATAATTACAAATATCATGGAATAATAACAATTATCAAGGGATAATGACAATTTTCAAAGATAATTACAATTATAATTTAAAATATTATAAACATTATAAATATCTTCGCGTGATCATGTTTAATTTTCAGTTTTGGCTCTAGCAATCCGCATGGAAATGTGTCAAAACTGAAAATTGTAATTATCACATAAAAATTACTATTTTCACTTCATAATTACAATTTTTACGTGATCATGCTTAATTCTGACTAATGCGGCTTACTAGCAAACGTGCATTTACAGGTATTAGTAGGCTAATAAGAGTAATTAAAACGTGTTCTGCGTAATTTGCATTATGACGGCCTACTAGAGCCCAAACCTGATAATTACAAGTGTCATGTGATAATTACAAATATCAACGACATGTTTACCATCAATATGTAAAAATTGTAATTATCAAGTTATGTCACAATAGGCTAGTTTGGACCCATCACTAAGGCTTCATGCCTCAAATAGTTCATCCTGCTGTAGCCTTTGTAACTTAAAGTCGAGGTCTAGCAGACGACACAAGTCAGGACTGTGCTAAGCATAGGTAAGCTAACTCTAGCTAAGGTAGGCAGTGACCTCATCCAGATGACGTATAGCCAGAACCCCCCCCCCCCCCCCCCCCCGCTAGAGGCGCTACAGCTATCTCACGAGATTTCGCGGGCTTTGGCTGACCACAAGGCTAGGTAGAGTCAATCTTTGTCTGAACCTGAGAAGGAGCAACACTCTGAAAGATCTCTCTCAGTAGACTACGCAGGTGACGGGTGAAATTCAATTCATCGCAGTATAGCCACAGCCTGACATTGTCCAAAAGACGAGCAGGCTTGTTGGTCCGATACAGGAGATATACCACTAAGAGCCAACCCTGACATTCGGCCTGCAGGGGAATATCGAGCACTGAGCTCCGATAGCCCAATAGTCAACAACCAAGGAGGAGACAGCATCATCACACTTCAACGAATCAGCTAAGTGCTTGCGAAGGAATGCACTAACACTGATCTAGAAGGACTGTGCGGTAGTCCACTCTCCTGAAACGAACATTAGGCAAACCAGAACAAATAGCCCAATGATGAGACAGTAGCAAATATCAAGAACAGTAGCAGCATAGACCCATCAAGGAGCGAACTATTCGAAGTGAATTTGGACATTTAAGTTAATAGAATGTTTAGAGAATTATGTATAGAGTAGAGGAAATAAATGTGTGATATTTACTGTTAACAAGTGGCTGGACTACCTATGTTTCATAGCCGTGCGAGAGCTAGTGTGCCAGTGAATCTTTTACCATTATGATTTTCTCCCTTTCTCTATAACCCTATCCGCACACAGACCGGGCTAAACATATAAATGTATTAAGATTAGTCACACTGTGATTATACTAGCCGATATCCGCAGACGAAAGATGAGTGGGTAATAGCATTCCATTGTGCAGAGCCCAGCAACAATAGACCCACTGTCACAAGTAAAAATTACAATTTTAGGTTTTGGCTCATTTCCAGACGGATTGCTAGAGTCAAAACCGCCAATTAAAGCTTGATCACGTGAAGATATTTGTAATTTTTCAATGATAATTGTAATTATCCCTTGATAATTGTAATTTTCCTATGATATTTGTAATTATCTCATGATATTTGTAATGATCAGGTTGTGGCGCTAGGAAGGTCTGGCAAATACTGATAATTAAGTAATTAACACTGTGGATTACCGGTATCTCTGTAAATTACACAGAACACGTGATAATTTCAATTACCTCGTCATAATGGTAACTCTCGGTTTTGGCGCTAGTAGGCCGTCATACACGTCTGCATACAATTTCGTTGGCTCTCAGCGGCAGCAAAGAATATGGCGGCAGGCACGCCTCTAATACAAAGAACCAAGGCGACGGCTCTACTACCTCAATGAAAGAAGCCGACAATACTCACTCAGTTCCTGAAAGCCTACGGTATTGCCTTGGCCGATGACAACATGATTCGGGCGATAGATGTTATAGGTCACATGCTGGACAACAGGCACTGTGTGCAGAAACAAATACATAAGGATACAATAACATTTTGACAGTCAGACGTCAACAATCTTGGTACATGGTATACATACAAATATTACTTTGATGAACGTAGTGTTTATCATTTTTGTTTAAAATGAGTCTTCGGTATTTTTTTTTCAAACTTGTTCCCTAGACAGTATGATAGAAGAGATTGGTAATAAGCAATACACATTTTTGAAGTGAAAGCCCTCAGATAAGCTCGTAAGCGGCTTTAAAAGCTATTCGGTTTCTCCATAACGTCTCCTCGCGAGTCAGGCAATTCAAAAGGATCCTTGATACAGCCATCAAAAGTGTCGCCTCATACCACAGACACCCAAAACTCTCTCCTTTATAATACACATCCAAAGCGTGTACTAAAAATGTTAATCACGCTCCGATGATATTTGTATTTTAAGAAACTGTATATATAACGATGTTTAGCAGTTGGCTGCGTTCGTTTTCTCAAGACAGGTTTACACCCGAGGTACACCTGTGCGATTGTGCGTATGCTTTCACACTTGTTTTACGGCTTAATACTCCTTCAGATACATATTTATGAGAGTCAATATCGACAACTATAATCAATACATTACCACCATTAATTCACATTTTAGGGTATCATAATAAAATAATTTAATGAATAATTGTATGTTTGAACAAACTTTGATTGTTATATGCAGATGGACACTGCTGACACAATTCTGCTCGTGAATGTTTATGAGGGCAATAAAGGACCGTGTATGTAATGTGTAATATTTGTACTGTGTATGTAATGTGTAATATTTGTACTGTGTATGTATTATGTAATATTTGTGTCACGTCCCAACTGCCTCAACAGTGGTTCGACTTGCGTGCACTTCCACACGAGAAAAAAACCCAACACCTAAATAAACTCTAAAAGACAAAACCAGAAGTAACAAGACAATTTCTTTATTTCACTCACTCATTCGCACTAAAAATTAACTCCCTTTATCCCACTTCCCAACCAACCAACCCTCAATCCCACTAATATAACCCCAAACTAATACATAAACAATTCGCTCAAAATAATAATGATAATTAAATCAAAAATGAAAAAATGACTAACTACAAATGTACAAAAGATTTATAATAATGATGTCTGGAACAGCTTACTGACAACAAGGTAAAGAACAGTAAGCAACTGCTTTAAATCTTTATAAATATTCAAACTTTGTTCCACTTAAACTTCAAACAGATACAACAAGTCTTTTATATTATATAAAATGAATAAGAAATTTATCCTTTATGCAAAAATAGAATTTGTAAGAAATTAATCTAAATTATTAATTAATTAATATCTGGCGAAATAATTCCCCCAGACAAAACTATACAATCACAGGGCTACTTAATCTAGTAGGTAATATTACTCAACAACGTTTATCAATCAATTCAGATTAAATATATTTCAGCGTGCTGTAATTTATAATTTATCACATGTAAAACAATTATCGTTCCTCACAACTGTTTATCAATGGTTATAGTTATTTGTTGTGAATGGTGGAGTGTGCGTGTGTGTGCTTTATAAACAAAATAAGGCTTCTTGGTCGAATACCACAACCTTCGCAACTGAGGTTGACCCACGGAAACACCGGCGTAATAGGCCGAGGCACACCCGCTTCACACCAGCAAGGTTTCAGCACACCATCAACGATCTGCTCTAAGGTTTTGGTTTTGGTACATCTACAACAATACATACAAAAATACGCAACCATTAATAATTATATTACAATATACTGCACAAGCATCCCGCTATCGGAATGGTTGTCTCCCTTTCAACCTCCTTACTCATCCTCCCTGTCATTGCGCATATACATTCACAATCACCTCCTTTCTGTCATCTCTTCGCTACATAACAGCGAATTCTTTTATATCAATTTATAATTATTTAATTTATAATACATTTTAGAAAATTCTCTCTCTCTATTGCTAGGTATTTATGCAGCAACCAAAAATGAAACATAAAATAGAATTTAAGAAAACATAATTAACTATCCATTCACACTGCATGCATAACCCAAACCCCCGAACGCTATGGCCAACTGAGAAATTGAGGTAAACAACTTACGGCTACCAGTGGATCCTCCGGCCTGTTGACAAAGACACACAAACGACGGGACAAACACACAGGCACAGATGGTTAGGCAAGGTGATATACAGGCAGAAGAAGTCCTAGACGGAGTCACAGGTCACCCGACGTTATACGTAGATAACTCAGATTTCACCGAGAATACACAGTAGGTATTCTAAACAGCTTAGAACAGTTCCAGTTAAACAAACACTTCCAAAGTGTTCCCAAAACAGTCCTCCTCTTCCGATAATTAGGCTCTTTTTCGTTGACGGTCTGATCAGTACGACCCACAGACAAAGTCACTAACTGGCACCTTGACCCAACTCGGATCTGTTGGTTCTGGCTACAAAAGCGATATGAAAATGTTACTGCTCCTATCAAACTATACAGTGCATGGGGTTTTATACGATTAGCTAAGAATCTTCTAGAATATACTCGTTTTAATTATGATTCATTCCCTACACCGTTCGCGATTAGAGCACGCATTTCACACATAGAATATCGCATGGCAGCAATTAATCTTCTCAATAACAAAATAGCCAACTATGCTGTTTTCTAACATAGTGCGTTCCGCACGGGCGCAAATCATTCGCTACTTTTATTAATTATAAACTTAATTAATTTATTCTGATTCTCTCCCCTTGACTACCGTAACTTTTAACCTCTATGTACAGGCTGAGGATTAAACTATATACATAGGCGCGCGACTGCAAACTGCGTAGCGTGACAATTTGTACTGTGTATTTAATGTGTAATATTTGTACTGTGTATGTATTGTGTAATATTTGTACTGTGTATTATGTAATATTTGTACTGTGTATGTAATGTGTAATATTTGTACTGTGTATGTATTGTGTAATATTTGTACTGTGTATGTATTATGTAATATTTGTACTGTGTATGTAATGTGTAATATTTGTACTGTGTATGTATTGTGTAATATTTGTACTGTGTATTATGTAATATTTGTACTGTGTATGTAATGTGTAATATTTGTACTGTGTATGTATTGTGTAATATTTGTACTGTGTATGTATTATGTAATATTTGTACTGTGTATGTAATGTGTAATATTTGTACTGTGTATGTATTGTGTAATATTTGTACTGTGTATGTATTGTGTAATATTTGTACTGTGTATGTATTATGTAATATTTGTACTGTGTATGTAATGTGTAATATTTGTACTGTGTATGTATTGTGTAATATTTGTACTGTGTATGTATTATGTAATATTTGTACTGTGTATGTAATGTGTAATATTTGTACTGTGTATGTATTGTGTAATATTTGTACTGTGTATGTATTATGTAATATTTGTACTGTGTATGTAATGTGTAATATTTAATGTACTGTGTATGTATTATGTAATATTTGTACTGTGTATGTAATGTGTAATATTTGTACTGTGTATGTAATGTGTAATATTTGTACTGTGTATGTATTATGTAATATTTGTACTGTGTATGTAATGTGTAATATTTGTACTGTGTATGTATTGTGTAATATTTGTACTGTGTATGTATTATGTAATATTTGTACTGTGTATGTATTGTGTAATATTTGTACTGTGTATGTATTGTGTAATATTTGTACTGTGTATGTAATGTGTAATATTTGTACTGTGTATGTAATGTGTAATATTTGTACTGTGTATGTATTATGTAATATTTGTACTGTGTATGTATTATGTAATATTTGTACTGTGTATGTAATGTGTAATATTTGTACTGTGTATGTATTATGTAATATTTGTACTGTGTATGTAATGTGTAATATTTGTGCTGTGTATGTATTATGTAATATTTGTACTGTGTATGTATTGTGTAATATTTGTACTGTGTATGTAATGTGTAATATTTGTACTGTGTATGTATTGTGTAATATTTGTACTGTGTATGTATTGTGTAATATTTGTACTGTGTATGTATTGTGTAATATTTGTACTGTGTATGTTTTATGTAATATTTGTACTGTGTATGTAATGTGTAATATTTGTACTGTGTATGTATTGTGTAATATTTGTACTGTGTATGTAATGTGTAATATTTGTACTGTGTATGTATTGAGTAATATTTGTAACACTGTGCAACGTTAGGTCACTTACGGTCAGGTTGGTGCCTTTGTCCTGCAGATGATGCGGCTTGTGGGGCAAAAGGGTCCTCTTGATGCATCTCGCCGTCTGACATTGTTTTCCTAAGACCATAACATTTTCTTTCAGCCGCGTGAGTGACGAATTGTTATTCAAATATTCAACAACAACAACAACAACAACAACAACAAAAACAACAACAACGACACCTCCACCCACTTTCCCATCAAAATACAAACATAAATTTTTAAAGTCCCAAATCCACTGATACCGACTCAAGTCCAAACCCCCAGAAACCCACTCCAAATACAACTAAAACTCCAAAAACCACTCAAGGGCTCTTACTGTACCAAGGTAACATAGCAACGCACATGCTTTAATCGCATCCAAAACAACATACCTCTTCATTTCCATGCAACATTCAAAGTCTACGACCGACACAGTCAGACACTACTGCACTCCGTTGTGTTACCATTGGACAACATATAATACCTCACAAAATAGTATAGTATGCACATCTGCAAAATAAACAGTCAGGTTAAGTGAGTAAAAAAAATAAGCTTTTAGTCTTTTCAATCCTAGGCGAACAGGGGACTGTCATAGAAAACGTGAGTGTCAACAACGTTATATGTAATATGTTGATTTTTCCCCAAGAGAAATATTGGCTGTTAACTCAAATGTCTTATCTGTACAGGTTACAGTTAGCCATACATGTTTTGTTTAAAGTAAATGTAAAAACAAAAATTCTTCATTGATTTTTATTTTTTTGTCAACGTCTTAAGAATTAATTTAGGCACTCCATTTCTCCAGTATGAAAATATGGTCCACTTCTTGGTACCGTCATCTTAAGAGTACCTGCCAAAAAAAATCTTTGGTGTAACCATGTTTGTTTTGTTGTTTGTGGACTGGAATGAATGATGCAAACAACAAACGAATGTTCAGAGAAAACTTAACCAATATTAAATTGTGAATGGCTGCCTAGCTGAGGTTATCTCAGGCATACGCTGGCCTGTCCACTTGTGATGTATTCTGCGTGCAACAATCTTAAGGCTGAGAAAGTGCCAGTAGACCTAGGCGTGTTTCACCTAAAGTTGAAACAATAAATAATCTGAAGTCTATTGTCTCGTTTCTTACCTTCTTTTAAAGGAAGGTTCTGTGGGTCCGTAGCTTCCAACTTGCCTGCAATGAACCCATTGTTGGTGTTGGGCAGTGCTTGCAGGAATGCCGAGTACACGCCAGGGTCTGAAATGTTAAGTGCATGTATTGTGTTTCAAAAAGGCCATTTATCGTTTTCCTCTTAGGATCTAGGATGCGAGCTTAGGCTTCGGGATGCTCAATTGTGAGTCTCGTAAGCGGATGGATAACAGTTTGATTTCAGCAAACGGCAAAGGATTTTTGTTGTTGTCACTGTCGACTTTCTTTAATGAATGGTGTTCTGCTTCTCTGTCACCTGAACAGCACGTTTAAGAACTCTGTGATTTGTAGCAATGGCGGCCTATAAATATCCCAACAAGCAAAGTGGTCGATGTGGGTGGTATTGCCTTAAAATTACTGAATGAAATAAAGTTAATGTTAAGATCTGATGGTGGAGATCACTATATTGATGCGAGCTAAGCCTGTCACGAAGTGAATTGGTAAATATTTACATTTGTGTATACATCAGTGGTTAATAGAGTTAGTACACAAGCGACGGCTGTTGTGTATACGCTTAATGTGTCCGGGGACGTAAATTTACTCAAAAAAAAAAAAAAAAAAACAAAAAAAACAAACAGAAAGCTGTTCTCGTATGCATGAGCATCTGAGAGTGTCTGTGATTGGAGGGATAAAATAGGACTATGATAGGGTGCATAAGTGGAATAATTTATATTTTATAATTTGCTTGTTGAAAACATAATATTAAAACTGATTTGTAAATAAATAAAATATGTTCATAAATTGATAAAATGTAATTGTCTTTTAGACGAGGAACGGGATTGCTTCAGAGAGAGAGAGAGAGAGAGAGAGAGAGAGAGAGAGAGAGAGAGAGAGAGAGAGAGAGAGAGAGAGAGAGAGAGAGAGAGAGAGAGAGAGAGAGAGAGAATCATATTATAGTTCGGCTATTTATTATTTTATTACTTTAGGACATAAGTTTCTTTGAATTCCGTTTTAATTATTATTCTACTACTTTGAGTGAGAAAGAAGAGAACCATAAAATTAGCAAAATGTATGTTTTGGTGTTGTGTTTCAACTGTTGTGTAATTTACGTCTTCAGTGTTTCAAGTGTATCTCTCCGTCTCAACTTGTGTATAAGAAAGGCCTTTTGATGAATGCGTGTATACGTGAAATTGGAACGTTAAAAACTGTTTACAAACTAATATCAAGTTTGTAGGAATCTTCTGCGAGAAAAGCTAACTATTTTATAAAACTCACAGGAATTTTATGACAAAGCCCATCATCAAACATACAGCGTATCTGAAACTCTCCACCTACACGAATGGGTTTAGGAGAAGAGGGTCAGTTTCCTCTAGATATCTTAGCAAAAAGATTAATGTGAATTTTTGGAATAAGCTTGCTTTTGATAGAAATAGTACTAAATTACTTTGTATTGTTTACAAATATTTGCAGAAGATGTACGAATTGAACTTGTATAAATCTGATTATTTAGACTGTGTGAGGAATACTCTAGAAAAACTGAAGTTGGGAAATGTTTGGTATGATCAGTCTCAAGACTGGAATCTTTCTGGTGAAGGGATTAAAGAGAAGGCTCCATTATTAACATGTACAAAGCCGGCCCTCACAAATTCTCACAAATGATTTATACTGTTATTATAGAATGTTTACAGACATTTTTGTTTATGAAGAATATTTGAAATTTCTGCCCGCCAGTCTAGCGGCTGCAGTAATAAATTTTAGAACCTTGAATCATAAGCTACCAGTTCTTTTGGAATCCAGAGATGTGACACAATACAATACAATACAAAACAATACAATACAATACAATACAATACAATTTTATTGTCCAACTTTCACAATATACATAGAGGCGGAAAACTGCCTTTGGCATTGAGCGCAAACATTGCATACAATAATAAATGAGCACAAATAAAATTGTCCATGCGAATGAATTTCATTTTATTGTTATATGTCCACTTTTTGATGATGATCGAAAAGAGCTGCTTAAAAGTTGTAGTTTTTTTTTTCTGTGTGCTACCGAATAATATATTGTAATTTATTTTGAACAAAAAATTATAAGACTATTCTGCTGAAACTGGCAAAGTTCATGAAAATAATAATGGACCGCTTCAAAACGTAATAGATTCGAAGGTGATATGAGTTCTAATAATAATTATAGTAATAACAGTAATAATTTAAATTAATAATGACAGGTTAAACAGGGAAAACACCCAATTCAATACCAATGTGGACCTCCTCTCCTTCTTATTCACCCAATCAGGTTGTGTGAAAATATGTAGTGTACTGATGTTGAGTGACAATAATGAACACGTATATTGCGAATGTTTATCATGTTCGCTCTAGAACGCGAGTGTGACCGATTAACTTTTATTGTTGTCATATATGTACATAGTTTTGTGTTGAATTTTATGCGTTCCATTGTTATTATGTTTTCTTTTTTTAAATATTTTTTTCATTGTATCCACGTGTCCAAGGTATTTTTTGGAAGAAAGCGTTTGACGTGACTATGATAGAACTACAGATTACACAATTTATTCAGGCAAATGACAACCAATGGAAATTTCTCCGAGGTTGGTATAGCGTCACCCATATATCCACACCCCACGCAAATATCAATATGACTCCTGTCATGAATCTATCACACGAACACTTCATAAGACTGTTATTTACACATTCTTACAGACAAATCTTACAAAAGTACAAAACCATAGACTGATAGGCCTAACACAGCTGACAAATATCTCTTTAAATATCACGTAAAACCTAAAACGCAGATGAAGGAATAAATAATGGGCTATACGTTAAATAAAAAGTATCGTTTCTCTAGGATGTGTATGTTGGTGCGCGGGCGCGCGTGTGTTGCTTGATTGTGTGAGTGTGTGTGTGTGTGTGTGTGTGTGTGTGTGCGCGCGTGTGTATTGTATGCGTGTGTACGGGTACCTGTGTTGTGTGTGCGCTCGTGTCTAAGAGAGAGAAGGAGAGAGAGAGAGGGAGGGAGAGAGAAAGAGAGAGAGAAAGGGGTTAGTGGGTGGTTGGAGGTGGGGGTTGGGAGGAGGAAGCGCCGAGGGGCCGGGCGAGAGAGCGGTGAAATAGTTCAGAACTCGTTGTCCAGAAGTTGCGTGTTTGATTGCTCTTGGCCGAGATATTAAATTTATTGTGACCACTGGCCATTTTAATGCAATTTGTTGGTTATTTGAACGTACTGTGGGTGGGTTTGGGTGTCGGTTTGATGGGTTGGATGTCCATATCTCCTCTTGTCCTGGGTGGAGCAGAGCTGTTGTTACTGTGCGTTCGTTAAGAAGGCAACCCGACTTTCACCCATTTGGTTCAGAACTATATTGAAGTTGAGCTTAAGTCAATTAAAAAAAGAAAATTGTATACACTCTTATAAAAACTATAAACTTTCATAAAAAAAAATTGTATAAACCGAAAATATAAATTTCACGGGAAGACGTTCGGAATTCTACGAATTTGACAGGGTCCTACAACTTTTGGTTTTGATTTTTAGTAAGCAGAGGAAGGTTTATATGTAAATATAGGCTACCCATGTACAAGTCCTCTCATGTAAATAGATAACATATTATAAACAAATAAAAAAAAGGAAGAAATAAAGAAACTAGAAGGGTAAAGCCCATATGACTCACATGCTCCTTATGAAACTTGCAATGTTTAACATGAAAATGATTGGTCAGAAAAAAGAAAAGAAACAGGGGCATTAAAACCGACTTTGATTTTTCTATGCTCTTGACCTTGAGGTGACTTTGACCTCCGGGTTCAAATATACTCATTTAATATCAAATAAATTACAGCAAAAGTTATATTATGCAAAAAAAAAACACAGTGATCTTGGGACGAGCTTGACCTTCAGTGACCTTGACCTTGGGATGACATTGACATTCACGTGACCTTTCATGCTTATGCTCATGTATGATCAAATAACCCAATGTTGTTGCATACTAGGTTAAATGGAGCCATTCCACTGTACGATGGTCTATTTTTGTGCATGTTTTTGCAAGGCCTAAAATGACCTTGACCTTCAAGATCAACGCAAAAAACAGAATACGTATGAAAGATCAATCTAAGTAAAAAAAATGTCTTATAGTTTAGGGTCAAGGTCACTTCAATGTACCAATACTAACCGACTTTGGACAACTCTAGTGACCTTGACCTTGAAGTGAGGTTGACCAAATGTGCATAGATGTGTGTCTCATTAATATTTATGATGCATCACAGAAATAAGTTCCATATTAATAACTTATTTTTTTAAAAGTGAAATTGTGGGCAAAACTGTCATTTTTAAACTAACATTTTGTTGACCCTGTGACCTTGAAGAGAAGTCATTCATTCACTGATTTCAAAGATATACACAATCTTACCAAGTTTGGTTGTGATAGTTGAAATGGGTTCTGAGATTGTAATCCACTTGCAAGTTTTGCACGTCCAGACGACGGACGGCGCACGCGGACAGCGGGCAGACAGACAGACAGACGGACGGACATTTTTTTCAATGTTATTTTTGGATTATTTAGGACTTATCTCGGACATATTAGCAAAAATCTTAAAAAACACTTTTTTTTTTTGGGGGGGATAGGGGTAGCGTGGGGAAGGATGTTTACTTACACTCACAGTGCTATGCACATTGCTATGCATGTGAGTTCCCCCCCCCAAAAAAAAAAAAAAAAAAAAAAAAAATCCCAAAACAATAGTTCCCGACAGCTACAAATAATTCGCTAACTAGCCAGTCTTTTTATCCCGCAATGGTATATGTAATGACAAGTTCACAATATTGACAGCTCATGTTGTACTCGGGCAAAACAAGTTGATAACGAGATAATGGAAGACTATCACGAAGTACAACCCGCAATACATGAGGCTTTATCTTTCTAGCCGTTCTATTCCGCAAACGCAAACGCAATTTTAACACAAGTAGGCTCATTGCGCAGGGGGCATTTTAGCCAAAAAGAGGGGTGAGAGTAGGATGGTGGACCTGGGATTACAAAATAGACCTATAGAATACATTGAACGGCATTTTACCAAAACTGATCAATAACAATAATAATAATAATAATAATAATAATAATAATAATAATAATAATAATAATAATAAACACTTATAATAATAATAATAATAATAAAATAATACAGGATGCTATGAACGCGCTTTTCCCCAAGGCTCAAAGCGCGGCGATCTATACCAACATACACGCTCACCTGTCTCATTTACCCTCACACACACCAAATACACATACATCACTCAAACAGGTGGTGTAAAGGCAGGGGGATCGCTATTGGAATACGGAAGAAAATCTAATTTTTATTTTTGAAATTTTTATATTGACTGCATCCTGTACCATTAATAATAATAATAATAATAATAATAATAATAATAATAATAATAATAATAATAATAATAATAATAATATACACTTTATGTAAATAACAGTACACAGACTTAACTATTGCCTCCACAAATCTTATAATCTTTCTTGGGTATACAGAGTTGAGTTCCTTTCTGAATCATTGCTAATACGGTGTTCGGTGACGAGCCCAGGGCTACTATATTGATGAGACAGCAGGATTTGTCGGCATATAGCTGCAGCTGCTAACTGCGTACTTTAAAGTTTAATACTAATTCATACTGTGACTTCATAGAGCTGACCCAACTGTGACTGAGTACCTACTCTCTTAAGGGTGAGGAAGGTAAAGCAGCGAGGGAGAGAGATGGGCATCACCTTCATTACGCTGGCCCAAGATAAGTGTGATCTCCAACATCACGCTCCCCTACGGCCACAAGGCTATGGGACTATCTTAACCTTACCTTTTTTACCTTACCATAATGTGACTTGCATTTAACGAACTCATCACAAAGAGACCACGACGTCTACGCAAGCGAACTATAGGCAAGGCCGTCATGCTTACATAGTGTTCGATCAATAAACCGATCGAGTGCGCTATCGAACCGAGGCTACGCAAAAACAGGTAGCAATAATTCTGCCTTTACTTAGAAACAATATAAGTGTACGCGTAATACATTATAGTTATACGCGTAATACATTATAGTTATACGCGTAATACATTATAGTTATACGGGTAAGTATGTTTATAAAGCATTACATCACTCAAAAATCAGAACAATTTAAAATATAAAATCGCCTATTGTTCATTTTTAAAGTGTGCATTTACTGATATTTTACACAGATATGTGAAACATGCTCCCGTAATAAAAAACAGATTTACTCCCGTCCAAATTCTCTGAGACTAATTTTTGTCTTCAGCGACGACTGGATTACTTCCAAATCCGCATTTTTATTTTATTTATTTATTTATTTATTTATTTATTATTATTTGTTTTTTTTTTGGGTATACGGTGGTTCCGTTTATTTATTTATTTTATTTTATTTTGGGTTTTGTGGTCAAAACAAATCGCGGACACATTCAAAAAGCGAATATATTCCAGTTCCTTGATCATAGGCTCAAAGGTGCATTAAATGATGATTGATGATCTTATCATAATTTAACAGCAGATCAATATCAGAAGACGACATTAGTCGAGTCTAAACATAAAATTTCCATTTCTGTTAATGACGGTCCTGACATGGGTGGAATGTTCTAGAGTTAGACACACTACCTGTATACCTTAACGTGAGTTTGCAGTATGCCTATAGAAGAGAGAAAAAAAATAATCGTAAAACATTAACACATATCATAAAGGTTGACTTTACCTTGTATTGACGACTACAGGCTACATTTTGGCGATTGCAGTCTGTAGCAAAATGTAGAAGACATACATAGACTCACTTCACTTCCTGCAAAGGTAAAATGGCTGAGCAGCAGCAAAGTACAGCTGGTGGCTCGTTTGATTCTGGCTACAAGTTAAATTTAGAAATGGGAATTCGTTTTTTGTAACGGGAATTAATAACCTTACGTTATGTTCGCTTGTAGCTCCGGGCGGGCCTCTGTAGGTTTCTACCCCTTGGGGTCATGAGCAATCTTGCCACTGTAGATTGTTCTAACCTATAAAGGGAAAAGTGAAAGCCCCAGTTGAAAACCTGTCTTTCCTTTGTAGGCATGACAGATTCACTGCGGCAACAGTACCCCCGTTGGAGTGCCGGGGGTTTCAGTATAAATAGTATCCCCACTTTATGGAAATTTAGTGCTTTAAATTCCCACTTTCGCTGTCTTCCTCATTTACTCTTTCCCATTCCTGCTCTGTCCTATCACTCTGCTATACTATCTTCTTCTTCGCTAGATCAATGACCTACCTTTTTTCTTGAAAACTCTTCCTGGACAAGACTCCTTGTTTGTGTATGAGGTCTGTTGGATCAGCTTGGGAGTATTGGACGCTTTCTGCCGGGTGGTCACTAGGGCTTCCTATGATGTTCTTATTTAGCAATATAGGCATTTTATATGTATATGTTTTGTTGATAATTTATAATGATGTTTGTATTCTATTTTGTTTTTGTAACCAGGGGTTCGAGTAGTTGGGGTAAAGCCTCGATCAGCCGTCCCCTGCGTGGGATGTCTTTATTGTAAAGTGACTGGCCGGTGGAAGGCATTCAATTTTCCCACTAGGGTTGTTTTAGCAGATCTTTTATGCGGATCGGGGGTTGTCCGGTCCTGATTTGGCTCGGAAGAGTCCGCTGGACCTAAAGCAACAATCAATCAATCAATCAATCAAGCAATCTGTAGGTTTCTTGGAACTTTGTCCTTTTATTAAACAAACCAACGATGAAGCAGCAACATATCAAAATTAGGCTCCTAGCCCTGTGATAAGAGACTAGATTTATACAGCACATTAAGCTTTTGCCTTGTTTAGTCAGCTGTAACCTTAGTACAGTGATGTTAGTCTGCAGCAGACGACAGAAGTTTGCTGTGGGCTATACACTTTTCTATACTGAAGTTAGAGCAGTAGGTAGTGACATCATTCAGCTTACGTATAGCAGGAGTACAGCCAATCCGGACAGCAGAGCGCTTAGGTATACCAGTTCTAACCGGTTTAGGCGGACAGCTTAGGTAGTTTCATTCGTGTGGTAAACTGGCAGCAAGACACAGCTACGCTCTAACAGATCTCTCCATTGACGACTAGAAAGCAGGAACTGTTGAAACTTTATTCAACCAAGTTAGCCACGGCCTGACATTGTCAAAAAGGTAAATGAACATACTTTTGTTTCATCGTGATGTATTGATATTGTTGAATTATGTTTGTGCCATTTGCCATGCTTAGAATTGGATTGTTAGTCCAACGTTGCGTGACCACGTGGCGAACCCGACCGCTCGACGCCATGTTGTAGACCCTACGGACCCACTGTTGTTTAGCCTTTATGTATTCTTGCAGACCAGTGGCTGTACCAGAGAATGTGTATAATATTAATTATTTCTCTATGTGTATAGTTAGCCATGATTTATATTTATATATATATAGGAAATTAGAGTGGAGATTCCAGTGGACCACGGACTTAGCAGAATGTTCGTAGCTTATATATAGAGATGTGGAGCTAATCACTGAGGGCTACTTCGGCCTTCAGTGAGATGCTCTGCACACACCTAGTATACACGGTGGTGCAGAATTTCGTCTCATATGTTACAGACGAGCGAGCAGGCATCGTGAGCCCGACCAGGCGAAAGACAAGAAAAAAAAGTCTTCACTGAAAGTCGGCCTGTGTGGGTGGGCTCTCGTCGCGCATTGCTAGAGAAGATCGCCACCAGTTTAGCAACAAGGAGAAGAATCCACACAACACAGCTCATCAAAGACTCAGTGCACCAAATCTGTTAGCCAAAGGACAACAATAGTCCACTCTTCCAAAACTCTGACCCTTTGGGCAGAACGCATCAAGTGCCCGATGATGATACCGTAGCTACATAGAACTATCAAGGAGCGAACCATTCGAACTGACATTTTAACATGATTTAAGTTAGTATCTTAGCAAATCGTGTATAGAGTAGAGGAATTAAATGTGTGATATTTACTGTTAACAAGTGGCTGGACTACCTATGTTTCATAGCCGGGTGCGAGCTAGTGTGACAATGATCTTTTACCATTTTTCTTTCTATCTCTGTACCCCAGCCTAAACACAGACCGAGCTAAACATATAAATGTATTAAGTTGAGTCACAGGGAGATTTACTAGCGATCCCCATTGACGAAAGACGAGTGGGTAATAGCATTCCATTGTGCAGAGCCCAGCAACAATAGACCCACCGTCACAAGCCCAGGAGGAAGGGTGGTGGGGGTGGGGCCGTATAGCCAAACAAGGAAGGGGGGGGGGTAGATGGAGAGGGGGGAGGCTTGGGATACATAATATATACATAATAACAGCAAGAACGGCACTATATTACAAGACACAGCAGCCTCTAACTAACTGCATAGGATCCTATCCTATCCTATCCTGTCCCGTAACTCGAAGGTCGTTGGGGCACTACAGATGATCGTTTAACCAGCGTACTCCATCTTTCTCTGTCCTCACCAACCCTCATGGCTTCGACCAGTGTCAAGCCAGTCCATTCTCGAATGTTGTCCTCCCTCTTTTTCTGTCTCCCTCTTCATTTGCCTCCTTGCACCGTGTTTTGCAGGACGGTCTTTGCAAGGCCTGATCGATGCTCCGGTGACATGGCCATTCCATCGGAGTTTCCGTTTCTTCACCACTATGTCATCGATGTTGTCCAATGGCTTGTGTGATGGTCTGTCGGACTTCGTTGTTGCATGGACCAAAGAATAGATTTTTGGTCCATGGTTGGTGATGTGATGGGTATAGGAAATGCTCAGAAGTCTTCTGTAGCACCTTATCTCCATGCTTTGTATTGTTCGTTCATTGGGATACTACTGAGTTTAACAAAGACCGCTTTCAAGTTTGCGCTTATGACGAGTTTTGATTTGTAATAAAGACTGTAACTCTGACTGGTAATTCGGTGTCATTGTAAAAATTGCAACGCTTTGCAGTGTGTGATCTAATTTCATGTCTTTTAGCATATCACGACACTACAACATGACCATCGAACTGCAAATAAGACAACAAAATGAAGTTAGCTAGTTTAACTGATAGAGTAACGGCAGTTACAAATGCCATTTGCCAAAAAACAACAATTATGCGGAAGCATTTTAAGTATATTAATCCTATCCTATCCTATCCTATCCTGTCCCGTAACCCGAAGGTCGTAGGGGCACCACAGATGATCGTTTAACCAGCATACTCCATCTTTTTCTGTCCTCAGCAGCCCTGATGGCTTCGCTCAGTGTCAAACCAGTCCATTCTCGAATGTTTTCCTCCCATCTCTTTTTCGGTCTCCCTCTTCTTCTACCTCCTTGCACTGTGCCTTGCAGAATAGTCTTTGCAAGGCCTGATGATCTGGTGACGTGGCCATACCATCGGAGTTTCCGTTTCTTCACCACTGTGAGCAGGTCATCGTGTTGTCCAATGGCTAGTGTGATGGTCTGTCGGACTTCGTCGTTGGTGATGTATTGGGTATAGGAAATGCCCAAAAGTCTTCTGTAGCACCTCATCTCCATGCTTTGTATTCTTCGTTGGAGATCTGCTGTGAGGGTCCATGCTTCGCAAGCATATAGGAAGATGGAGATGACAAGGGAGCGCAGCAGCCTTACCTTGGAATGTAGACCGATGGTCCTTTCTTTCCAAATGGGCTTCAACCTTGTCAGGGCAGCAGTTGTTTGTGCGATCCTGGAGAGGACTTCCTGTTGGGACCCATTGTCTGATACAATGGCTCCTTAAAGTCTATTAATATGAAGACATTTGTGTGTGTGTGTGTGTGTGTGTGTATTTTTTTAAATTAAAAATATTAATTTAATCGTTCTTATATAGCGCTTTTCCAGCTCAAGAGCTGCTCAAGTCGTTGGTCGATACAGAGACTAAGTCAAGCCAGTGGAGGAGACCATTGCAGCCTTGGGGCGCATCATCTGACACTCCCCGACAACTGAGCACAATCCCGACCGAGCGGGTAGAGGGGAGACGGGACCTAGCGTTTGCTGGGTGTGTTGGTGTCGCCGGCACTCTCCCGTTACTCACCCGTCTAGGACATGACCATCAGGATCTGTAAAGTCCATGCGACGGAACGCGATAACGTCTCTAGGTTGTACTGTAAGACCGATCGTGGGGGTTGAACCCTCTTCTTCCCTCACCGCTCAACGCCTTCGATCGCCAGACACCGAAAAGTGGTGTGAGAGAGAAGTGCGAACGTGAAGACTTGCTATTGTCCACATTTACAGTACAACACTGTCTCGCACTTCCGTGGCTAAGTGATGGTCTCTGGAACTCTTTCTCTCCACTCTAAATTGGAGAACCTCTTTAAGTTGAGAAGCATAGGGGGTATCACACGAATTGGATGCCTTTAGCAGATCCTCTATAGCAAAGTCCAGCGGTACCAGGCAATGTGGTACTGTCAAGTCCGAGGTAAAATTTTTATTGGGAAAAGTGTATCATCGATTTATTTTCCACACTGTGCTGTCACTTTCTGTTAGGAAAAAATGATTAAGACTTTTTTTTTTCATTAAAATGGACAACTTTAATAAATGTTGTAATTACTTTTAAAAATAACAGCAGATTTTACTCTTTAAAGTCGGTAAAATTACAAGCACATCCGTAACATGAAATCCAAATAAGCTATTGTAAAGATCTCGATCATGCATACATACCTGCAATATATTTGCGCACGCTTTTCAATGTGTGTCATTATAAGGAACAGGTGGGCATGGGAGGGAAATTCACTTTATATAAAAATCACACAAAACTCACTGAGGAGACTCGTCATAAACTGAGGATCCAATATCCAGCTAACATTGGCAATAATATTATGCACAACAAAATACTTTTTAGTCAACCCTGAAGGCTCTACCTGGTTCAAGACGTGTGGTTTGAAAATACAATTGTTCATAACATTTTTAATTGGAAATATGGCCTATCGGCTTTTTAAACGCGTACAACGAACACACTCCAAGATAAAAAGTACCGAAGTAGTTAACGGGTTGTTCAAAGCAGTTTGTTTACAGTAGCACTTTGCCAGCCGGTTTATGCTGCACGTTCACTAGTCAGCATAAGGTCGTGAAATCTAATAATGTAATGAATTCCTGCCTGATTGTCAGTCTAGTCGTCAAATGTACCATAGTAATGGACGAGACCACAGTCCACAATCTTGATTTGGTCGAGAGGGCGCTCGTTCTCAGTCGCAGCCTCCTCCATCTGCTGCAAAGGCTTGGTGCCCTCGATGATCTTGCCAAACGCTACATACTTCTCGTTCATCCAGGGTTGGGGCTCCAGAGTGATGAAAAACTGAGACTGGTTGGTGTGGCGCCCGCTGTTGGCCATACCTGGCAAACACAATTATATGATTAGATATTTAATGTTTATAGGGTCCAGCGGACGGCTAAGAGCTGTATGTTTCAAATAGCTATTGTTGACTCACAGAAAAAGAAAGAAGAAGAAGAAGAAGAAGAAAAATCGTCGACGATGACAGTGGTGATGACAACGACGACGACGACGACGATGATGATGATGATGATAACTAGTAGAAAATCGCTGCAGATGGAGGTAATGCGCATGGCTACCAGCGCTTTCAAGATACAGTTGAAAGTACCGCTGAGTAGCGTGAACAGGATATATCGTAATATCGCCAAGATAATAACTTGAGTCCGCTATGAGCGGACGAGGCTACCTGCGAAATCACGGAAAAAGCGCAATTTGACTGCAGTGAACTCATGAAAATAGAAAAATGTAAGTTTCGTCTCCTCTAGGGGAAGAATTAGGTCAAACTGTATTAGTTTCTAGGTCAACTGTCTTTTACGAACCGTTTGAGAATGTTTTTGAACCGTTTGTTGACGCCGGATAGTGTCCTCACTTGGTTTCATGCAATTTAAGAATCCAACAAGGCAATTGGGTTTTTGAGACGGAAAGAGCGGAATGTTGTAGAGCAACATTCTGTATATATTACAGTGAAATTGCGCTTTTTTCGTGATTTCGCAGGTAGCCTCGTTCGCTCATAGCGGACTCAAGTTATTATCTTGGCGATATTACGATATATCCTGTTCACGCTACGCAGCGAAGATTAGAGGTGTATCTTGAGTGCGCTGGTACCTTGGTGCAATGGGTGGCAGATGATGATGATGATGATGATGATGATGATGATGATGATGATGATGATGACAGGGCTTGTAATGGTCTGGAGTTTTTAAAAAAGATGAAATTGGCCGGGGTCCAGGGGGCCACCAAGGCTCTGGTAGAGAGTGCGCGGGTATGCCCCTCTTTCTCCCCTCCCACCTATTTTACATCCCCCGCCGCCCCTCCCCTCCCTTACCACCCCATCACACCCCTTCCTCTTACTTCTCCCAACCCTTGGCGAATACGAATTGTTGCCGTTTAATGGAGCATTTTTGAAGACCAAAAAAACTTAACATAGTGAAGGAAAGACTACCTTGCTTACACACACATCTGAAGTCTTGAAGTAGCCTGTCTTTATCGATGCTTAGCTTACAGTTAATATTCGCCAACAAAGTCCAGATACAAATGTAAGTTTAAACACACACCGATGCCCAGCTCCCCTAATTCACCAATAAGTCCAAATTTAGTTTTAAAAAATGTTTCATACATTCTGATGCACAACCCAAATGTTGAAAGAATTTATTTTTCTCTGGCATGGTTTAGTTGGTATATTTAAAGAATTTGGAGAGATTGGTTTGTTTGTGACGGCAGTTTCTCTAAAGAGGTTTTGGGGGTGCTTTAGGCATAAAAAAATATGTTTAAGGTAAAATAGGTGTCACGGACTTTTTAAAAAAAAAAGTTATTTGGGTGACTTTATATTGTTGTTAGTCTGTTACTTGTGAGACGATATTGGTAATTTTTTTTATGAGAACTAAATTTTGATTGGTTGAGCTTGTCACATGAAAGTTCACTAACGTAAAAAAAAAGCTACTTATTATTTTCTTGAGTATAATAGAGATAGATTTATTTTTTGAAATGTTGTAATAGTATTATTAAATAATTATGTTGTATTATACACAATTTTTTTATATTAGTATGAAGGATGGAGTGGGGGGGGGGGGAGAGACGAACATGGTAATTCACTGTAATTTTTGAATAACGAATTGACTTCGGATAATTATTTGAATGGATTTTTGAAACTACAATTGCAGAGTAAATTATTAAGTTTATTTGTATGATTGAAATTAATGGGTGTCATTGATGTAATAATCAGTTGTTATAATTAGTTGTAGAATTTGTGTTTATGTTGTGAACTGTAATCGATATGGATGCAATTTAAATTGTATTTCTGCACTGGTCCCGTCACAGAAGAGAAAGAGGTATATGTAATGATTCAAAATCAAAGAAAGTTTATGTACCTAGAAACTTATTTGCTGTTAACTCCTTTGTCTGCAGAAGTCTCTTGCTGAGGGGGCCTCGAGAACAGGCGAAGAAGAGGAAGAAGAAGAAGAAGAAGAAGAAGAAGAAGAAGAAGAAGAAGAAGAAGGACGGAGAAGCAGTCAAAGAAGAATAAAGAAAGCTAGGGAGGAAGAAGAAGAAGAAGCAGAAACGAGGAGGAAGAAGAAGAGGCGGAGGAGGAAAAAAAACAGCAGCAGAAGGAAGAAGAAGAAAAAAAAGGACAAGAACAAGAACAAAAAGAAGAAGAAGATGAGAACGCAGAAGAAGAAAAAGAGAAATCTCCAACCTTCGTTTTGCAGATGACATTGATGGATTGGCTGGAGAGGAACAATAACTTGAACAGCTGGTACAGAGGTTTGACACCACCTCAAGAGCCTATGGAATGGAAATAAGTGCAGAGAAGACCAAAATGATGACCAACAACACCAATGGCATCAACACGGACATCAAAGTCCAACACAGTGCATAGCTTCAAATATTTAGGAGCCATTGTATCAGACAATGGGTCCCGACAGTACAGGAAGTCCTCTCCAGGATCGCACAAACAACTACTGCCCGGGCAAGGTTGAAGCCCGTTTGGAAAGACAGGACCAGCAGTCTACATTCCAAGGCAATACTGCTGCGCTCCCTTGTCATCTCCATCTTCCTATACGTTCACAGCAGATCTCCAACGAAGAATACAAAGCATGGAGATGAGGTGCTACAGAAGACTTCTGGGCATTTACTATACCCAACACATCACCAACGACGAAGTCCGAAATACCATCACACAAGCCACTGGACAACACGATGACATGCTCACAGTGGTAAAGAAACTGAAATCCCGACTGTATGGCCACATCACCAAAGCATCAGGCCTTGCAAAGACCATCCTGCAAGGAGGACAACATTCGAGAATGGACTGGTTTGACACTGAGCGAAGCCATGATGGCTGCTGAGGACAGAGAAAGATGGAGTACGCTGGTTAAACGATCATCTGTGGTGCCCCTACGACCTCCGAGTTACGGGATAGGATAGGATAGGATAGGATAGGATAGGATAGGATAGGAAAAGCGTTGTCAAACTTTTCTGTTCCTAGGAAAACCATACTGTTCTCGGCGGAAATAGTTTTAACTATGGGGGAAATCCGCTGAACCGCGGAAAATTACAAGCTCTGTGATGATGATGATGATGATGATGATGATGATGATGATGATGATGATGATGATGACCATGATGAATGACGATGACGACAACGACAGCGACCACGATGATGATGATGATGATGATGATGATGATGATGATGATGATGATGATGATGATGATGATGATGATGATGATGAGCAGTAGCAGGTCTACTACTTAGGATGCCGCGGCGATCGTGTGGCAGGATGAAGTTCTCGTCCTCAAAGGTATTGCCGTACACGGACTCCCCACCGTTGCCGCGGCCGTAGTAGATGTCGCCTCCCTGGATCCAGCCTTGAGGCACGATCCTGTGGAAGATAGAGTTCTTGTAGGTCAACATGAACTGCGTGTCCTCGCTCACCCCTTTCTCCCCCGTGCACAGGTCCCTGAAGTTGCCGCATGTCTTGGGTAGGATGTCGGAGTACAGCTCCACCACGATGCGGCCCGCGTCTTTACCCCCGATGGTAATATCCAAGTAGACGAATTCGTGATTTTTCGACTTCATATAACTTTTGAAACCTTCCTCTGTCAGAGTGATGTACAGCGTCAACGGTCGAAATTCTTCGAAGCAGTGAATATCCTTCGCCCAGCGGATGAATTCACGAGGACCTCCGATAAGTCTCCCGTTCACGAAGGTCATGGCTATGTCTTTGTACTGCCACGCCATTCCGTTCAGTTGCCGTTTCTTGCGTTCCAGATACATGTCCCACTCGAATGGTAGCAAACCCGTGATTATTGGCGGCCCTACGAATCTCTCCGGGTGTTTTCTATAGATATCTTCTGCGCAGTAACAGGCTCGTATGAAGTTGATGTCACGTTGCAAGCCGTATAGCTCCATGATCTGTTTCATCATCACCGCCATTTTGTTGTGTCTGGCAACGAGGTGCAAGGGACGTGACTCCGAGTGCAGGGAGGCTGATCGCGCTACTTTATTTAAAAAAATGGATTATCAATTTTAGGAATAAGGTAATAATTACTAACGAACTTATTTTTATTTACTAAACACATAATAAAAGTCAATCTATAGGGATCTAGATCTAGGTTATGTGACATAGAACCATATAACACAGGCTCTGAAGTCTTTTCTTTCGTCTGTGTAAACTCGTGGGTCACCACCTCCGACTCTTCCTCGCCCGCACCGCTGATGTCGTTCGCCAAAGCATTTTGTGCGTCCGTGCCGTAATGACTGGAATTTTTCATCACCACAAGTTTTGGTCTCTTCACTGAGCGCGATGCATAGGCATCTCGCACAACATCACTCCCTATTGCATCTTCTTCCGCTGTCCTCTGTATCTCTCTCATCCAACGTGTCCCACACAGATAAACAGTGGGACTGAGTATTTAGGCATACAGTGTTCGTCTCTGATTGACTGACTGAGAGAATGGACTATCCGACTCTACCCTCTGCTGTTTACATTTGCCTTTGTCGACAATCTCCTCGTCCTGTTCACCATCTGGCAGTTTTTCTTTTCAATTTATTCCTTTCATCTGCCTCAACCACCGAAACATCGAAATGGTCGATGACGACGCTTACGTTTATAGGTTGATATTCGGTAATGCGGGAGTCGGCCATGACGGCCGAGAGACAACAAAGTAGTAGTAGCAGTAGTATAGGGACTAGATCACGGCTTATTTAATGTCCCCTCTTTAGCACATATATTTCAGGTCTGATTTAAGCCGGCTCAAGACGCTCAACTATCAAAATCGTATTTTATAGATTTTAAAATTTCTTGTTCATCAATAAGATTTTTGAAACTGTTTAAAGTTTTTGCCTGTTTAATATTTTGTGGAAGTTTTTTTCCATAGAGGTGCAACTCTAGCTATTACTAAAAGTATGTTTTCGAAAATTAGTACGGCTATGCTTAATAAATAATTTGTTAACAGAATTTCTTGTTATATGAAATTTGTTTAGTTCAAAAAATTTGTTAGTATCTAATTCATCAATGTTATTTAAAATTTTATAAGCTTGTATTAGATCTCCTCTCACGCTTCTGGCTTTTAGGCTTGGCAGACACAATGATTCCAGTCTGTCTCGGTAAGAAATATCTTTCAGTCCTGGAACCATTTTAGTTGCTCGTCTTTGTACACGCTCAATAGCAGCGGACTGTCTCTTTAATAAAGGGTACCAAATAATATTGCCATATTCGAGAAGAGGTCTAACCAAGGACTTGTAAAGTTGTACAAATGATGATCTATCTAGATACAAGAAACATCGTCGTATAATTCCGAGAGTTTTATTTGCCTTATTAATTACTTCACTAATGTGACAGTCAAAAGTTAAGGAGTCAAATACTATTCCTAAATCTTTTTCGCTATCACATTTAGTAACCAATACCTGTACATTGTTCACAGTCATGTAATAATCATTTTGGGGGTTGTTTTTGCCTATGTGAAGGACCTTACATTTAGTAGTATTAAAATATAGTTGCCAGGTTTCTGTCCATTTCTGTAGTTCATTTATATCATTTTGTATAATTTGACTATCTTTTGAAGAACAATATAATTTTGTGTCCTCTGCAAATATTTTACATGAACTATGCACAGATTCTGGCAAATCATTAATAAAAAGTATGAAGAATATTGGTCCAATATTGGTCCTAAGTAAATCCTCGTTTTCCCACTACTAAGAAAACCTATGATAAAACAACTGAATAAAACAACTATGTAGCACAAACGATGTAGCTGTAGATGTAGATGTAGCTGTATATCGCAAAGGTAGCACGTTGTTTAGTCGTGAACACTGAATACAAATCATAATTGATAATAGTCAGAGCACAAAAAAAAATCGATGCTGACTGCTTGGCGATCGCTCACCGAATGAAAAATAAATAGATTAATCTGAAGATGCAGCACTCTTTGCTAAGTGGTCAACAATTTCATTTCCTAATATATGTAAATGACTAGGTATCCAAATTAATGAAATATCCGATCCCCTGGTAATGATTTGATGACATAGCATCTTTATTTCTGTTAGCAGTTCCTGTCTCTCTTTACTAACCCAAGAAGACAAAGCCGATAATGCTGATTTTGAATCAGAAAAGATTGTTATTTTTAAAGGAATACTAGTCTTGAAAATCAGTTACGAAAGATAAACTCATTAATATTGCAATTAGTTCAGCTGTAAAAATCATACTACCTTTCGGTAAAAAATATTGTCGGGATATTTTAAAATCGGGAATATAAAATGCTGCTCCAGTATTTCCATTGTCTAAAACTGATCCATCAGTATAGATGTGCCACGAATTTTGAGAATACAAATGAATATATTCTTGTGCAATTGTTGCCAATAAGAAAGGATTTTCTTTTTTTGAAATATGTCCATAATCCAAAATTATCTCCGGAGCTAAAAGAAGCCAAGGCGGATATGGGCTGCAAGGAATAACATATGGTGACGTTGTATCAATTGAGGTGGAGTTTGTTAAAGGAAATATATATTCATTAATTGACATAAAAACACTTTTATTTTTAAATCCTTTGTTAATTTTAGTATTTTCACCTAGCTCAATTGTTGTAGAATTTACAGTTGATTTTGCCCGTGTAACATATTGTGCAGTTTGTAACCTGTTTTGGTCAAGAAATGGTAGTACCCCTGCTTCTTTATATGTTGTTGACGTTGAAGACCACTGGGTTACGCCAAGAGCTATTTTTAAAGACATGGAATCAATGAAGAGTTGTTTACCCAAGGTTGTTTAGATAGCACTTTTAATAAACTTATTTTCTTTCTTGCTTTGTCAATTAAGTGTTTAATATGACAATTCCACAAAAATTTGTAATGAAACACAATTCCAAGAAATGTAACAGATTTACTTGGATAAACATTTATATTGTTTGCCTTGATTGATAAAAATGTATTATAATTAATATTTTCCAGGCGCCTATGATAGTTCACGTGATCACGCGCTTTTTAGCGCATGCTAGGCTCGCGCTCAAGCTGTCGTTGCAATGTAGAGGGCTTCAGATAAACGGAGTGGGCATTCGGCTAGACTTTTGGTTAGAATCCAAGCACACCCACAACATAACAATCTCAAAATGGTGAGCGCTTGGTACATGGATGCTAACTGCACCTCGGATCAGAGGGAGGAACACAAGTGCGACCCAAACAGGCCGGTCAGTTTGGAAGAACTAAAGCAGAAGACAGGCGTCGAATACTTTCTTGTAAGTGTTGGTTGTGTGTGTGTGTGTGTGTGTGTGTGTGTGTGAACTGTGATGTTTTTTTTCTCTCGCACAGATGTATGTGTTGTTCTTGCTCAGGGTATTGTGCAGTAATTTGTAGTTGTACAAAAACTGTGTGAACCGAAAACAGAACATTTAATAATAAGCAGTAATCAGTATTGTTGCTTGGGGAGAAAATCGCCTTTATAGTTTGCTAGATGGTTAGTTGATCCACAGGCTGTGAGTTTAGTCATTAGAGGAGTTTGCTTCATCATGGGTAGTTGATCCACAGGCTGTGAAGTTTAGTCTTTCGTAGGCCTCGATTACATACTATACTATTACTTTGTAAATTCGTAGGCCTCCTACATCATATACATAACCTAACATAAAAAGAATAGTATAAGCTTCTGCACAACAGTGTTGATACATTTTATTCCAGCAGCCTTGACACACGAGCCGCCCCCTTCTGCCTTCCACACCCTGTTGTTGGGGCAGCCACAATCAGTACCTTGATTCCTTTGCTGCTATTTGTTGTTACTACTAGGGGTTTACTGTGTCTTCCGTGGTGGTGTGCACATTATATATTGTACACTTTTGAATATTAGACTGCTGAAGTCCATGCTTTTTGTAGGACATTATACATTTGCTGTACATTGGATGGCCTTGACCTAAACTAATACAGCTGCTACTATACTGCTAGCAGAAGACTTGTGCGTCTGACCCTGATCTACCACGGGCTCTGAAATCTCGTCTTTCGTCTTTGTAAACTCGTAGACCTTCTACATAATATAGTATGTAATTGAGGCCTATGAAAGATGAGACTTCACAGCCTGTGGTATATTATGTAGGAGGCCTAAAAAACATTTTCACAAAATTTTACTTTTTTTTAAAAGTGTTAATAATATTGAACGTACGTAAGATTTTTTGGTGCATGATAGATATCAAAAAGACACACATACTTTGCAAATATTGGTCAACCTAACTCCAAGGTCAAGGTCACTGGAGCTGTCTAAAGTCGGTTAGTAATACTTTGAAGTGACCTTGACCCTAACCTATGAGCTATATCATATAACCTTGTATTTATACATGATAGATTGATCTTTCTTAATGTGTTCCGTTTTTGCGTTGATCTTAAAGATCAAGGTCATTTTAGGCCTTGCAAAAACACATACAAAAAATAGGTCATTGTACAGTGGAATGGCTGTTTATTTAGCCCATAGTATGCAACAACATTGGGTTATTTGGTCAGACGTGCATGAGAGATCACATGAGGGTCAAGAGCATCCTTGGGTCAAGGTCATTGCAGGTCAAGGTCATCCTAAGGTCACCGTTTTTGAAGCCTAATGCAACTTTTGCTAAACTTTATTTGATAGTACATGAGTGTATTTGGAGCCAGAGGTCAATGTCGTCTGAAGGTCAAGTGCATAGAAAGATTAAAGTCGTTTTAATGCCATTGTTTTATTTTGTTTGTTCTGGGCGCTCATTAAAGTCATTTTCATGTTAAATATTGCGAGTTCTGTAAGGAGCATGTGAGTCATATGGGCATTGTTCTTCTAGTATTAACTTTGAACTATTTTTATCATTGCTTTATTATGTAGTCTGGATCAGTGGATGTTCATGTCTTCAGAAAGTTCATGTGTGTGTGTGTGTATGAGGGTGTGTTTGTGTGTACACGTACTTTTAACTTGCTGTTTTATCCTTAGATGTTTGTCATTATTTTTTATTATGTTTAACGTTTATTTTCTCATAATGTTGTATGATATTGTTGAAATATTTATCCTTGCCAGTGTATGTTTGTGTGTATGCATGCAAGCATTTCCAGTAAGTTGGGTTTTGTTCTTTATTAAATAATTTATTATTATTATTATTATTATTATTATTATTATTATTATTATTATTATTATTATTATTATTATGATTAACGTATACAAAGTGTTACTTTACAAAACTGATAATATTTACGATTTGGATTATTAAAGGTACATTTTGTTTATTCACTGTGTCTCCGAATGTTATGGAAATTGCTGTATCATCTGACATGGTCCAATAACAACGGCAGCATCAGATCTGACAACTTGAGCTAGTTAGTGTTGTTCAGCTGGAGTCAGTGAGGCCTTGTCATTTGGCAAAAACTTATTATTAGTTTATATTTATGGGATCTGGATTTCCACCTGTTACATATATATTTATCAATGATTGATTCAGCCCTGCTGCGTGAATCGTGATAAGTGTAACTAGAATTTGTTTATCCACTCAGCCTATTCATTCAGCAACAAGGCAGGAGTCGTCGTATAAAGTTTTCCAAGTTTATTGAGCAAACACCAACAACTGCATACGAGATAGTTTTCCTAAAATCACTAAGAAAAATAAAAACACTTCTTTACAAGAAGACAGTTCATTACTTATATAACATCTCTGCAATCCAGAGAAACATTCCAGAATTACGTAATAACACCCAATCAAAATAAAACTCGTCACTGGAACTATGCACTGTCTTACGTCATAGAACATTCTTCAGTTTACAAGCTATTCCCAGATAGATCTGGTACATTCGATTGACAATAAACAAGCAATTACTTAAAATTCTCAGTGATACTACAACAATATCGAGCAACGAAAATTTATCAACATTAAACAAAGCTTTTTTCTAGCAACAGCGCAGAACCAATCCAAAGGTAAATACAAGCTGTTATTGCATGCTTTGCAAGAGAAAACATTCAGAACTATTGTGACTCTCTCAATTGTAACACCGCCTTAGTTTTTGTTTCAGTTCAGCAGGTGCTTCATAGGAGCAGTAGTGCACTTTCTTCTTGAGGGGTTAGACAGCCTCAGGGCGAGTGTTTAGGGCTCTGTCAAGCCTAGGCTTCTGTGTTGGCATTATATCCTCAGCAGCCTCAGATTCTCTACGGGCAGCAGTATTGCACACCTAATGCAGTTAGGCCTAAAAGGGGTTAAATAATTAAATAAATGATGGAGGCAGATGGGTTGACTGTTTGAGCTGTTCAGTATTAATCTACCCTAATAGTCATGTGTAATGTAGTTGTGTGTTTTTCAATTACTTTATCATGAGTCATTTACACCGTGTGATAATTATGGCACATGCAAATAAAAAGACATTATTGTCAATGAGATATAGAGGCAGTATTATCACCTGATGTACTACTGTCATCTCAAGCATGTTGACAGTACTTGAATAGCTCTATTGCCAAATGCCTTCCACTGATAAAAACTTCAAAGTCTTAATGAGTGAGTGACAACTGCTGCTCTGACAAGGTTGAAGCCCATTTGGAAAGACATGGCCATCAGTCTACATTCCAAGGTAAGGATGCTGCGCTCCTTGTCATCTCCGTCTCCCTATACACTTGTGAAACATGGACCCTCACAGCAGACCTACAACGAAGAATACAAAGCATGGAGATGAGGTGCTACAGAAACTTCTGGGCATTTCCTATAGTCTGCACATCACCAATGACGGAATCTGACAGATCATCACACAAGCCATTGGACAACATGATGACATGCTCACAGTGGTGAAGAAACGGAAACTCCGACGTCACCAGAGCATCAGGCCTTGCAAAGACCATCCTGCAAAGCACGGTGCAAGGAGGCAGAAGAAGACGGTGACAGAAAAAGAGGTTGGAGGACAACATTCGAGAATGGACTGGCTTGACACTGAGGGAAGTCATGAGGGTTGCTGAGGACAGAGAAAGATGGAGTACGCTGGTTAAACGATCATCTGCGGTGCCCCAATGACCTTCGAGTTACGGGATAGGATAGGAGTGAGTGAGTGAATGAAAGTGTGTGTGTGTGTGCTTTCCCAATTGGTGATCTTTTATTGTCAATCATTGTTTTATTTTATAGCTGATGATAACACCCAGTAATCATTATGCCCTTTGTTCTCCATACCTGGTCGCTCGTGATTGTTAATAATTTCATACTTTCAGTTTAATAATTTATATTTTATCATTTTTGTATCTTTTTTTTTCTTCTCAAAATTACGTAAAGTTAGGTGCTTTTAGTTTTTACAACTTTCCGTATCATTTCTTAATTGTTTGTCATTTTTGCTTAAATTTTAGATTAGCGTAAAGGACGATGGTACAACATATGACCAGGCAGCCTTGGACAAGATTCGCGCTGACCGTGGCTACTCGTACGAAGATGAAATCTGCATTACTCGAGAGAAGCTGCCTGACTATGATAAGAAGGTGAGGATGACACCTTTCATTTTGTGTCCAATTTTATTTGCCTATGTTTGGAACTGCACTAAGAGATGAAAGGTTGAATAGTTATGTATATGGTTTAACGTTAATAATAATATAGATACATGTTGCATCAACAGTTAAGTTCCTGGGCTGGCGTGCATGAACGAACTTAAAAGCCGACTTAGACTTAACGATTCACTAAAACATGCTACTTAAGTCTAAGTCGGCTTTTAAGTTCGTTCATGCACGCCAGCTCTGGAGCATGAATTCTAGTTAACCTGGGGGCAGTTTTATGAACAGGTATATGGATGCTTACACCTCTAAGTTTATACACAACTTAGTTTATTAAATTCAATCATAACACCCGCTCATGAAACTGGCATATGCATTTCCAATGGTTGAGTTTGGTTGCTGTGTAAAAAACATTGTGATGACATATTTAGTGGAATTCCTTGAGTTATGATGGGAAAGTTAGAGATGACTTCACACTGTCATTTTGCAAAACAGACTGAATTAGACATTATTCGATCGTCACTGTGTTGATAAAAAAACGTTTTCGCTTGTATAGTTACTAAGTTAGACAAGCCACTGTTGAGTGAAACAGTCCCGCTCCAAATATCACTAGTGAAAACATTTTTCTCCCTTTTTTGTCAGCATTTAAAGTATTTACAATACATTACTTACCTATTTCAGCTGAAGATTTTCTTCACGGAGCACTTGCACTCGGACGAGGAGATCCGCTTCTGCTTGGATGGCAGCGGATACTTTGATGTGCGCGACGGCAATGATGAGTGGATCCGCATCCAGATGGAGAAAGGTGACATGATCATCCTGCCCGCAGGCATATACCACCGCTTCACACTTAACACTAAGGTACGATATAGTATCTTTTTAACTTAAAAATTGTGTTACTCTCTTCTTTGCTACTGTCTTCTGGCGGGACTTCCTTCCTCTTCTGTTCATCTGCTCCAACATGTTCAAAACTCAGCTACTCGACTGATTCTCAAAATTAAAAAATCTGATCATATCACATCCCTCCTACATTCTCTCCACTGGCTTCCTGTATCTCAGAGGATTACCTACAAAATCTGTACTTTCTGTTACAAGTGCGTCCATGGATTAGCTCCTTCCTACCTCACCTGGAACATTCACTTCTACAAGCCATCTAGAAATCTTCGTTCTTCCTCTGACACCCTCATTCTACAAATACCCCGCTACAAACTCTCCTCTGCAGGCTGTTGATCCTTCTCAGTGCTTGGACCTTCAACTTGGACTTCTCTTCTTCTTTTCTCTCTTCGCAGCTCTCCGAACATAGCCACTTTCAAGTCCAACTTGAAAATTCATCTCTTCCTGAAAAATGTCTGATCTCGCCTCCCATCACCATCATCATTTCTTCTTTTGTGATTCAGACCACCGCCGTCACACTGCACCCCACCCTCTCCCAGCCCCTTCACTCCTTAGCTGCTATCCTCCTCCCCCTCCATCCCTCGTCTTTTTTATTTTACTTGTAAATATTATTTTTCATGTTTGTATTATGTCTTTGCATACTTTATTAGTGTCTCGGTTTTGTTGCACTTCTCATATGTGTTTCGATGTTAACGTTAAGTATAAATGCGTGAGAACTGAGCTTTGAACTGATTTCATTAGGAAAAAAGCACTATATAAATACCCTTATTATTATTATTATTATTATTATTATTATTATTATTTTATTATTTTTATTTTTTATTTTTTTGTTAAGTAAAAGACACAAAGTGGTCTGGGCTGGCGTGCATGAACGAACTTAAAAGCCGACTTAGACTTAACGCTTCACTGAAACATGCTACTTAAGTCTAAGTCGGCTTTTAAGTTCGTTCATGCACGCCAGCCCTGGTCAGTAAAAGCTACATCATCGACATGTATTTGACTCTGCTTGCACAATGGGTACAGGTTCTCAGAGACCTTGGGTTTTGAGAAGAATGAGATGCTGTGGTCAGTCTTTATCCCTTTCTGCTGTAACTGCATGTGGATTTTTGAAAGTTGTACCTGATCTTTCAATATTTCCAATCATTTTAAAGAGATGCAAAACAGCTGGAGCAGCAGTGATAGCTCTGTGGTTCAGGGCGCAGGTCTTGCGTATGTGCCTCTTGGGTGATGTGGGTTCGAATCCTTACTTAGCAAACTATTTTGTGCAGGCTGGATTTTATGGTCAGCACCTTGAGAAGCTCTGAGCTTGTAAGCGTGCTATATAAAAACAATCCTTTTTTAAGAGCTTGACAATAAAATAAAAAAATATATTATCCAGTCTTTGTTGTTTTTGCTTTACACTTACAAAAAAAAAGTAGAAATGGGTGAGAACTGTTGTTTGACTTGACAGAACTACATCAAGGTCAAGCGGTACTTTGTGGGTGAGCCAGTGTGGACCCCTCACGACCGTCCATCTGACGACCATCCCGCCCGCGCCAGCTATCTCCAGCGCTTCCAGGCTGCTGCATAAAGTTGCGTTCTGCCTTTTGAAAAAAAAAAAAAATTATTTTCCAAACCACACATTTTGTCTATGCACGATCTCGTAACTCAAATTTTCTTGTTCGGTTACATTTTGGCAATTAAACTTTAGAAAAACTGTTTTTCACAACAACAAAAATATGCCAGTTGGTGGATTTAGAGGGCTGAGTGCCACTAATACTTTGAAACCTTTGTAAGTTACGAGTTGTTGGTGTTCTTTTTTTCCAAACAACTTGAGAAAATAATTCCGGTCATTCATTGTGCAAAACAACATACAAGTGTTTGATGTATACAGAAGTCTGAACATTTTCTCATGAGCAAGTATTCTGTGGTTGTGACTGAAGATTGATTACAAATCAAAGAATACAAGTATAGCAAGTACAAAATATGAATATTTGAGCTGCGAGGTCCTGTGTGCATTTTGGTGACTTGAAACAGTTGACGCCAAATGCTAAAATAATGAATTCTATAAAAACCTTGATTTGTTTTGGTTATTTGTTGAAGAAATTTTAATTCAAAGAATTGTTCAATTTTGTGAACAGTTACCTTTCCCTCGGGCATTTACGAGTGGTGATTTATTGAATAATGGTGTTGATTACAGTGCATTATTCTGATGATTAAGTCTTTTTTTTTTCTTGAATGTTTACATCTCGGCAATTTTGAGAACTTTTTCTAGTCATTATAATTATAGACTTTTTAACAAGTTTAATTTTATAATTGTACAGCTGAATGTATTGTGCTGGTTTGAATTTACTTGATTGTGGGATTAAAAAGTTTGGTGGGAAAGTATTGATATGGGGCCAGGTAGCTCAGTTGGTAGAGCGTCTTACTAGTAACTGAAAGGTACCTGGTTCGAATCCCGGATTGGCCCATGTGTGACCATATTATTTTCCCCTTACCTTTAACTGGTTGGCTGGTGTCAGAATAATGTGACCAGTAGTGGCCTATACGCTTCGGTGTCGTGTGACTATAATCTACAGTTACTTTTTACTTTTATGTTAATGTTCAAAGGTCAGGTGGTTTGATTCAAAGGTCGAGTGGTTTAAATGGAAAATGATTACAGGTTAAAAGGTTACACTCTTGTAATATAGTGTAGTGTAGAAGGTTATAGTGCAGTGTGGAAATTAATGTATAAGTGTGTGTACATTGACAAACGCCCCACCAAGGTCTCACAAAAAAGATATGCTTTGGACAGTGATGCACAGTGTTATTTTAAATCTTTTAACAACTAGATATATAATAATAAAATATAATAAATATTATGAAAAAAAAAATCTTAGGGAGACGTTAAAGCTCAACTGACCTACCAAAGTCAAGGGATGCAATCCTAGTAGTATTTACAAAAGCCAAATAAACAGGAGCCGAGGAGGTCTGCCTAGAGTTGCTCAGCAAGAGACCTACGTAAGGCTACATAACTATTTTAGCAAAAAGTTTGGGCAACCCTATAAGCTATATTTGCGCAAAGGTTGTTTGCGAAGATAAAAAGATGGCAGCCAGAGTGGTGGGCTTTCGATTTGCGAATGGCAGGGTGCTGAACGGTGAAATAGCAAGGGAGGACTTTTGCAATGTGGTGAGATTTGTGGACTTGTTATTTGACGGAATAATTATGATTATGTGCAATCCCTATGAATTAGTATTTATATATGATAGTATTGTTGTGTAGTCAGTGTGATTGACAGTAACTTTCACTTTCAGCTGACTTCACTTTGATTGGCTGTTGTTCAATCAACATGTGCTGCGCCATTTTGAAAATGTTCGCTTGTGGCAAAAGATTGCCCAGAAGCAGAAGTAGTTTGTGCGGGGCAATCGCAAACGTTTTGTGGCGCTTGTATTCTAGGCAACTTAGGGCAGGATCAGGCATGCTACTCTGAAAATTTAGTTTTCCGGGAAAATTTTGGAAGGATTACAGAGCCCCGAGAGCGAGCTTGAAAAGCAGGCGAGCCCTCTAGGGGGGTGGGGGCATGCTCCCCCGGAAAAAAAAAAAGAAGAAAAAAAAGGTTAAAATCTGTGCAATCTGGCACATTCTGAGCACTTTTTGAGAGACGAAAAATCAATCAACAAAGACGAAAAAAACCAACACATTTTAGTTTAAACTATATACAAGAAATGACACTGGTAGGCCTACATGTCTGTTAACATTATTTTATTATAGTCCGTCATTTAGTTTAGTTTTTGAGACCTTTGTCCCAGTCTCCTACCGTGTTTCTTATCGCAGTTTCCATTCGAAACATTTTGATGCTATGCTACTATTAGTAGTATTTATCATTACAAAAACGTTTCCATACATTATCAAACTTAAAAAAACAGAGAATCGTGCACAAAACGTGGTGAAGACGGTCAAAAATCAAACAGAAACAACTGGCCGCCTACGGTAAAACACAGAGCGAATCACGTAAGAGAGAAGCAATCTGATTGGTGAGATAAATTTAGCTAGCCAATCACAACGCCGCTTTGATATGATCGTTAAAATTGACTGTCATGGCGGTCTTGCAGACGAATCCCGCTGATATCGCCTACCGTGATAAGAACGCTTGTAATTCTTTATTTTTGACACAGATTTTTTTAATACTCCCGGACATTTTTCAATCACCTGGAAAACCACCGGGGCCCAAATATCGATCTCCCGGAATTCCGGGAATTCCAGGAAAAGTAGCATGCCTGAGGATATATTAGCCTTTCTTAGTTGCAGGTTTTAATGATGTATTAAAGACAAAATCAAGGGGTAGTGTAAGTGCATATGCAATTGCCAAAGGACTCTTAAAAAACATGTTGTAGCCAAATTAATGGTCTTATTCCAAAAAAGCTGCCAACACTGACTTGTTCTATACTGCTTTTCTGCTGGCAGCTTTTATTCTGTTGTTATTCATTCAATGACAATGTGTATTTCAGAAAGCTGATTTACGATGCATTTCCATGCTAAAAGTAATTTGCCTTCATATTTAGGTGAATAGTATCATGTTTAGTTAGCTAAATGATTTGATGTAAACATGAATTTGGTCTATGTTGCATTTAAATACTCACCAATGTCCTCATGAATTTATCTTGAAATGACATTTCCCAACGAGCAAGTGTCGCACTATACTTTCAGTTTGGCAGACGTAGGCAGGAAAACAACTGGGTTTATTGTAATAAAAATATGCAGCTATATTGACAGTTAGAATGCTTATTAAGACGTAACATTTTTCAATCAGTGGGTCACTCACTTGGCTGGATAGAATAACCAATAAAATGTTAAAGCATCTGGGTTCCTGGGCAAAGCGAATCTTTCAGTCTGTCTGCAAGAAGCTTTTGACCAATCAGTCTTCTTAGTTGTGTTGGAAAGCTCTTTTTGAAACAATCATCAAGAGATTCTCTCAGGCTTTCCAAGACAGATGACCTGCCTACTCCTGAAATCGAGGTAATTCATGACTTCTCTACCGACATCTTGTTTTCATGAAGATCTGCCACCGCATTCTCCTAGAATCAGTGTCTCTGTGTTTGATCTAAGACTTGAGAGTTTGGGGCCAGTCAGAATCAGCTGTGTCAGCTTCAGTGCTCAAGGTTGAATGGCAGGTGGGTCGGACATGCACGACTGCCGACGTCTCGGTGCATGTACTGCTGCTTTCTGCAGAAGCTGTGTCATCATCAATGTCAGACCTATTTTGAATGATTAAGCGGTCTAGACAGTTTGGTACACGGTCGTGGAATGGGTTTTATGATGACCTTGAAAGGTTTGGAATGTGGTTGCTTGTTTGGTTTTACAACTGCAGAGTCGTGGTTGGAGGATTTGGAATGTAGATGTGGGTTTTGTTTTACATCAACATGGTCAGGTTGGGAGGATTTGACAGCTGGGTTTGGAGTGGGTCTGGCTGAACGCGGAGGTGATGAGAAGCTGCTCGGGTCACGTTGGGAATCTGTGTCATGGCACACCATGTCCTTTGCACGCATTTCCAAGTCGCTGAGCTCAATCTTGAACTAATACCTCGCACCACAAAGAGCTGAGTGAATGTGACGATGTCCTTATGACTTGCACACATGGTCAGTGCCTGGATCCACACACTGCTGGAGAGAGGCGCGCCTTGTTGATCCACCACTTCTGCATTGTCAACAGTGCCGTCAGAGGGTTGGTCAGACCTATGGTTCTCGTCAAACGTGGCTTTGGTGTGGCCACCTCTTCTTCATTTTCTGCGGGAGAAGACTGGTCAGGAACATGACCGTCTGCAGAAGTCTGGGAATGGGAAGAGAAGGCAGCGTCAGCTATTGCAGTTGAAGTAATAGGATGGGTTCTTATGTCATCAGCATTGGGAGAAGCAAGTTGTACGCCACCCCACCACTACTTGAAGGAGTAGTGGGCACATTTTATATTGACCGGTGGCAACGAATAACAGGGATTGTTATCATCAGTGGGGATGATGGGGCAGACACTGGAATGGAGTGTTGTGTGGCTCTCACCATCAACACATGGCAGGGAATTGAATTGTTGTCTGTACAATTAATAGAAATATGTGTCTCGCTTCTGTTAGCATACACACTTAAATTAAATCAGTAGTCCCTAAATTCTAACTTGTATTATTGAAAATCATGACTGGTGATTTTAAAGCATATTGAATAGATTTCATTCATAGTCTGACATTATTTATGTACAGAGAAGAAAGTGAAAGTGAAAAGAGAAGTTTAGGAAGAAGAGATATTATTAGATAGATGTGTTGACAAAGAATGTGCGCAGAATGAGTAGCCATTTTCAACAGCTTGAAATAGTTTCAGTAATGCACTGATTTCATAGTTCATCAAAAATATACTTATAACTTTTTGCGTAAACATTGATGTGAATGAAAAAATATACAGTGCCTTGTTTTATTTTGTTTTCTGTGAAAATAATCTAGCTAGCAAATATAGTCATATTATGCTTTATTGTAGGAAAATTGTGCAAGGCATATATGGTTCTTCCTGTTTTGATATTTTTGTGGTTTTGTAATGATGCTCAATAATATGACTTTACCTGCAGTATTGGTTATAATGTGAACGACTGGCATAGCATGTTTTTATTTTGGAGCTAGAATATGTCTGAAAGCAAGACAAAAATTCAGATTTTTGAAGAAATGCAGCTGCTTTTACTTCAAATAATAATAAGGCGATTAGGAAGAAGAATAATGAATATAATAGGGGTCTTTCGGAACGGGTAAAAGTGAAGTGATTGTGTGTTCGTTTCGTCCAACGAGAGGCACGCCGGGAGATTCTTACGCCGCGTTACGAAACGAAACGAACGTGTTTCTGTGCGCTTTCGATTCCAGCACCTAGTTTCGTTGTGATTTTATTGAGCACACACAGGGCAGGCCCAGAGGCAGAGCACTATTATGCCTACGTAAGGCTTCTTCTAACAAATCATGATTTGACACGAATGTAACGATTAGGTTGAACTTTAAAGATGGATTAGTGCTCTAACATTGAATATATTTTACATTCTAGCTTCGAGTTTCATTTTTGTCAAATAAAACAGTTTTTGGACTGCTGATTGGTGATACAGAATAGATAGATTCTAGACAGCCATGACGGCTTTTCAGTAGCTCGTTTGAAAATACGTTTTAAGTCTGAGACCGAGTTTAGATCCCCATTATTCCTTCTAAAATGGTTGAGTAATGTACCATATACAAATTCAAATCATTTTTGGACATTTTACAAACGATTTAATAACCAAAATGTACTCACTAACATTAGTTCGTGGAAATCAGGTTTTCCACGAAGTTTTATTCCTTGTGGTAGGCAGACTTCGTGACCTTTCACCACGGGAAGTTAAAGCGTCACATAAATTGCTGACGTCACAACAATAAGTAGTCCCGATTCACATTCACTTTCACTTTCACCCGCTTTCGAAAGATCCCTAGTGACTATGGTAAATATGATTATGCAATAGTGATGTATTTATACGTAGATGTACACTTCGTGAAGATGAAGTTTAGCTAGATCATAAATGTTTGATGATATAATTACATAGCATGGCATTCTTTTGGTGTATGTACCTATTTTGTTTCACATTATTGTAAAGATGGAATGATAGCAGTTCTTTGTTTTATTCCATTTAACATTACATAAAAATCTGTAACATTAAAATAAAGAAGAAAAGAAATGAAAGCGTTACCCAAGGGATTCATTGAATAGAACTATGTACAGCATTGTTGCTACTATCCATATTGTTTTGGTAGAAGCATTCTTTTGGCTTATTATGTAAACATTTGTCATTATTGTACATTTTTGAATGCAAGCAGCCCTTTGTTTTATTCCATTTTGGTAATAATCCTGGAGAAATAGTTATTCAGAGGTCTGTGCACATACATTGTAGCAGAGACTCGACCATGTATGGTCCACCTTCGCACTGTCAGTTATACAGACTTGCCTACCGTACGGTCCTTCGCCGTATTCGTACGCAATTTAGCCTTGGAGCACGGTCGTCTGGTCAGCTTGCCAAAAGTACGGTCAAGTTTTGACAAGTTTATTCTGATTAAAAGACGCGTAGTGTAGTTACTTCCCTTACTGAGATGGTGCATGCGCACATATTGTGTTCGTCGCACTTGTGTCCCGGTTTCCTCAATTCTGCTCTACCCCTTGGGGTCATGAGCAATCTTGCCACTGTAGATTGTTCTAACCTATAAAGGGAAAAGTGAAAGCCCCAGTTGAAAACCTGTCTTGACTTTGTAGGCATGACCGATTCACTGCGGCCACACCAGCGCAATGCTTATGTGAGCAGCACTCTTAGGTTCTCCCACATTTTGCCGGCTGCGGCCTATTTATAGCTTGCCTACACCCTCCCTTTCAGTGAAAGGGAAGGAAAGAAGAGCACCTGCGAAGCTATTTATAGCTAGCCTGGCTGAACTAGCTTCAAAACCTAAAAGCTTTGGTTGAGTCGGTGTGCGGCAACAGTACCCCCGTTGGGGTGCCGGGGGTTTCAGTATAAATAGTATCCCCACTTTCTGGAAATTTAGTGCTTTAAATTCCCACTGTCGCTGTCTTTCTCATTTGCTCTTTCTCATTCCTACTCTGTTCTATCAATCTGCTATACTATCGTCTTCTTCGCTATACCAGTCATCTACCTTGGCTTTTTTCTTGAAAATTCTTCCGGGACAAGACTCCTTGTTCGTGTATGAGGTCTGTTGGATCAGCTTGGGAATGTTGGACGCTTTCTGCCAGGTGGTCACTAGGGCTTCCTATGATGTTATTATTTAGCAATGTAGGCATTTTATATGTATGTGTTTTGTTGATAATTTATAATGATGTTTGTATTTTATTTTGTTTTTGTAAACAGGGGTTCGATTAGTTGGGGTAAAGCCTCAGCCCTCCCCTGCGTGGGATGTTTTTATTGTAAAGTGACTGGCCGGTTGAGGGCATTCAATTTTCCCACTAGGGTTGTTTCGGCAGATCTTTTATGCGGATTGGGGGTTGTCCGGTCCTGATTTGGCTCGGAAGAGTCCGCTGGACCTAAAGCATGTAATGTAATTCTGCTCAGTGTTGTGTACTAGCATGGAAAATGAAGCGAAGCCGTGATGCAGGCCGTTCTCTTGATCCGAAATAAATGACATGCCAGAAAGAAATCTTTTTTGAAAGTCTACAACGAAAAGTGGCCTTAACCGACTACATCTCCGAAAGGACCAGCGTTTGCAAGATGCACTTTGTTCAAAATTGACTTCACCGTTTCACATGACGGTCGCAACGACGGCGACAGCTTGTATCACATGAATCAAAAACAAAATCACATGAGAAGTTTGAAGAAACTGCTAAAGGCCATACGTCCTTCAAAAACCTTTTTCAGGCACACGGAATCCACTGGTGCCGAATACATGCATATATTGTAACCTGAAGCATGTATGATGCGTTGCTTATGTGAAAGAAAGTTTATTTGCCCTCAGGCTCTTCTGCAAAACGTGGACCTGAACTCCTCACTTGTCCTTTCATTGTTATACTTTGTAATTTCAATTGCTTTGTAAACACACATTTCTATATTTTTATTCCATTGCGCAATATCAATATTAATGTGTTATAAGAAGACAAATAATACGTTCATCGATACGCGAAAATCTGGTTAAAGCTTCCAAAATCTGTTTTTTTAGATTTCAACACGTTTTTCGGGTAGGCAAGTCTGGTTATATGTCTAAACATACTGGAAATCTGTATCTGCTGTTGCAAACATATGTATGCAAAATTTTTGTAACTAGTGTCATTTCTGTTTTTTTGTTGTTGTTGTTTATAATAGATGAAATACTTAATACATTAGTTATAATTTTACTATCATAGCTGCAAAATTGATAATTATGCTAATCGTAATTTATTCCCTCAGTTCGGGCATTAATAGTTGTCAACTTTTGCTCTTTCTTTGTTTATAATCATTTTTCCATATTTATTTTTTTTTAGAAGGAAATAGCACAATTATACTATAAAATGACTTATCAAGTGGTGTTTTTCAGTGCATTTATTATTCCATATTTAGCTATGTATTTCCATCAGTATTCAACTTTCTCAATACCTCTCAGTGATGTTGCTAGAAATTTTCAGCATAGGCCATTTGGCCGATTCAGTCACAAACCTTAAGGACATTTTTGAAAATCGTTGGGCTATTATTTTGACTGACAGAAATGTTGCAACTAATACCATACAAAGAACACAGACGATAAAATTTTCATTTACATTTATTAACAACAAAATATAAAACTTGATGACATGACTAGAATGGACGACTAATAAACTCTTCAACTGAACTGAGAACTTAGGTGAATCCCTGATGCAAACAATTAAAACAAAACCAAACAAACAAAAATGTACTGGCATGACACCTGACATGACTAGTCATGTCCCTCAGTCTCTGAAGACAGGCTTCTAGGTTTACACTTTAAACCTGTCTGAGTTTAGCCTTCTCCCGCACAGACAGTGCTTTGTAGGGATCAATGCTTTCCTGATGCAGCTTGACTCTCAAGAGCATGTCCTGGTTTTTAGATGTAAGCCTGTTTCTCAGTACTGTCAGGATAGAGTTCTGTGCAGAGAAGCCTCTCTCACAGCCTGCTGTGTGGACAGGGCTGGAGAGGGCCAGATGTGCCAGTTTCATCATGTTGGGGAACTCCTCCATGTAATACACTTTGGCTGTGTCATTTTTGGGGTACCTCTGTGCCCCAATAGTGTTCTTGAGGTCCACCCACTCAGACTGAGCAGCTTCTGCACAGAGAAGGGCTGCAGTTATTGACTTTTCAACTTTGTTGCGCCTTCATCAAAGACTGTGAACTTGTGGGTTTGATCCTGGCCGTAATGATCAGTCAATCTCTTGATGTCTTCGTTTCCCCAAAACAAAAAGTGTTGTTGCCGGAAACTGCCGTTCGCAACAATGGGAGTTACTCTAACTCTTTCTGCTGATGCATGTGTCGTCTGCTTGGCGCTTCCGATACGTAATGTTTGACAATAACTCATAACACATTTATTTATCCGATAGGAAATTAATATGGCCAGAAGCAATAACAACGAAACAGACATGAGACAAGCAAACAAAAAACGGACAAAGGGTGGCCGATTGAGGCGTAAAACCTTAGGACAGTGGGCCGATCAGAACATGACTCTTTCGGCCATTTTGGAAATTTATCGGTGAATCGCTTATTTGACGAAAATGACATCACTGACCTCTGTTCTCCTTTATTTAAAATCATTTAAAATCTCATCTCTCTCTCTCTCTCTCTCTCTCTCTCTCTCTCTCTCTCTCTCGCTACCTCTGGTCTGTCTGCATCTCCAAGTCTCTGCCAATCCCTTAGGTCTATTTTACTTTTGTTCACAGTTTCTCACTCTTTGTTTTTCTCTTTCCTTCAATCTCACACTGCATAGCTGAGATTCGCCAAGTCTGATATTTGGCTTCCGATAGTGTTGAGAGGCAAAAGCAAGCCAAGGCAAGTCTCAGCTACTCTGTGCATCTACATCCTTTTAGTCTTTCTATCTCTCATATTCAGTCTGTGTGACTTTCTCCCTCTCTCAGTCCTCTCTCTCTCTCTCTCTGATTCCGCTCTTTGCAGTCCACTGGACCCTATAAACAATGACTGACTAACCATCTCTCTCTCATCCTCGGTATAACTTTTTCTCTGCTACTTCCTTCCACTGCTTACTTGTGAGTCTCTGCATGTTTAGCACTAAGCCCGTTATCAACTTAAAACACATTAATTCAATTTGCATATGGCATGCAACTTCATGTTTAATCTTAATATTTTTTGTGAAAAATCTGCATTAGCAAAAAATTCAGTCGTCACAACAAAAAATCTGTCACCACAACTGTACATGTTTTGATCAATGTTTTATTTTTGATTCTGCATAGACACTTGAAACATGTAAAATGTCTCATAAAATAAAAAAACATGTAAAACGTTTTATCTTTAATAAAAAGAATAAGGGTCCCGATATAGGTCTCGTGTCCTGTTAGTAAAATCAAATGCCATTAAATATAAACAAATAAACTGAGCATGAAAATTACCTGAATAAATGCCCTGATCGTCCAATCATTCAATTACAATAAAGTTAATTGTATAATGCACATTCATTTAATTCTTGAAAAGTTCAAGATTAGGACAAAAGTGTCATTAAAATAATCTTTTGATGTGTAAGAAAAACTAAGTGTCATTAAAATATTCTTTTGATGTGTAACAAAAACTAAGTGTCATTAAAATAATCTTTTGATGTGTAAGAAAAACTAAGTGTCATTAGATTAAAATAATCTTTTGATGTGTAACAAACACTAAGTGTCATTAAAATAATCTTTTGATGTGCAAGAAAAACTAAGTGTCATTAAAATAATCTTTTGATGTGTAAGAAAAACTAAGTGTCATTAAAATAATCTTTTGATGTGTAACAAAAACTAAGTGTCATTAAAATAATGTGTAACAAAAACTAAGTGTCATTAAAATAATAAGGTTGAAAAGCATAACAATACACACAACATATGTCAGTAACATAGGATCACAACATATGTCAGTAACATAGGATCACAACATATGTCAGTAACATAGGATCACAACATATGTCAGTAACATAGGATCACAACATATGTCAGTAACATAGGATCACAACGTATGTCAGTAACATAGGATCTAATAATGTATATTTAATATAGCGCGTTTTCATATAAATGCTCAACGCGCTTTACAATAACAGCCATTTACACAAACATGCTAACCATAGAAAGCACAATATTTAAAAACAACATCAGCAAACAAGCAAAGCATACCAAGCAAGACCTCAACAACATAGCCATACATACAAAGCGCGAAAGGATATACAAGCACACAGTTAAACCACGGCAATACAAACAACAGGGTCATAAAGACAAAAACACTAATCATACAAGCAAATTATAGTACAACATAATCAGAGCAAGACAATTAAACAACATTAACAATTAAACCATACAAACAATTAGCATATCACACGTAAATAATCAGCAACATACATGACAAAACACGAGCAGGGCATACTCGTGGGCAAAGTAAGTCACTAAGATGCAGGCACGGCCATGAGGGGTGGAAGGGTGCGGGGGGAGGGAGAGGAATGTTTATGTGATCTAGTGAAAAACAACTATTTTCATAAGGCTGGACTGAGGGGAAGGATTTAACGCAGCCACATTATGACATAAAACAATCTTAGCAGTCAAATCAGAAATGCAAAATGAATCCCATTAAAACTGTTTCAACATTAGAATCCAACTAAAATAAAAGAAGCCGATAAAAAGTACAAGTGTCTCTGTAACCTTTTGTTGGTTGGGGAGGGAAATGTTTGGGAACTCCCTTTTTTGTAGGCCAGCTTAATGGGCAGTACTCATCTCCTCTCCCTCACTGATTTACATCTTTCTTCCATTCTCAGGTTCTCCAGGTACTCATTCATGGCTGGGCGGACTGGGGAATATCTTGAGCTTGTTGCCATCTTTTTTTGTGTTGTTTGGTGGTTAGTTGCATTCCAAGCATGGTGGTCCATCCAAGTACTAACCCTTCCTGATGTTGCTTAACATGAAACATGGCTAGCCCGTGCCCAGACCACTATACCACACTGTATAACCAGACAAGACGACAACTTCGCAAATAACACAGACACAATATTAGTTATCACAGAGAGTGGTTTTCTTCCTGTTAAAACACAAAAAAAAAAAAAAAAAAAAAAAATTCCCACTAATAAACCCAAAAGTTAATGTCGGCAGATGGCATCAAAACTAAACAGTTCAACCCTGAAGTGGTTTTTATAAGCATAAGAAAGGCATAGGACATTTAATTTGTCCAAATGATTACATTAGAACAATTATTTTTCATATTAATCCTATCCCATAACTCGGAGGTCGTAGGGGCACCACAAATGATCGTTTAACCAGCGTATGTAAAGAACGGGTTTTTTCCGGTATTTTTTAAATTAAAATTAATTAATGATTTTTGATTGGCTAAAAGCCTTGAGCCAATGAACGAAGAGATAGTTTGAATTAGAGGGGAAATTAGTCAGTCGAACTGTGGGTGTCGAGCTATAAGGTCGAGTGTGTGTGTAGGCCAGGAAAGAACAAAAAGTTAAAAGAAGAAAAGAAAAGAAAAGAAATTAACTAAAGGAGGTAGAAAGCGTGAAAGCCTATCAAGGTGTATAGGTGCTACGGACTTTCTCTCTGGAAGTGGATCGTTATTTTGTGCTGTAAAAATTACAGGTATTTATAGTGTTTTACATGATTGTAAAATGGCGGATAAGTATATTTTTGTATTGAAAGGTAGTGAGCTGTTGTCCACTGAGATGGAATGTTGAATTTTCATTGATGTAGTAATATTATTAATTACGTGGGGCGATAGTTGTAGAGTAGTAGATAATGAAGTATGAATGAAATGCGTGAGCTTGGTTAATAGTAATTTTCATTCATGAACTGATTACCTGGATATGAATAATAATGGTGGAGGAAGGAAAGTGGTGATCGCATACGAAACAGAATGGAACAAAGCGAGGAACAAAGGGGAGGTGAGAAAGGGTGAAACTAAAGAAGAATAGATACGTTATCCGAGTCAGAGAATTGACGTTTGAATATGTATATTGTACAGCGGCCTACTTGGAGCCGAGAGGCCAACTGGAGACTAGGGCCTGTTGGGGCTACTGGCTTACTGGGAGCAGAATTGGCTCTATCTTGTCCGAGGCGAGGACAGGGCGATTTCCAAGGCATCGGAGGGGAATCGACGCTGTTTCCACACTTGATCAAGACAACGTTTTCTCCGAGCGGACTAAGGCAGGAGGAGTCCCTCCGCTCGTCGACATTCATCGTTCGATGACACTCGTTACTTGTCGACGTATCTTTGGCAACGTGTGCCAGATTTTGCGAATCCGTGATCCTCGGAGATAATAAGGTACAGTGAAACTTTACATATTTGTTGTGTTGGCCAGGACAAGAAATTGCCGGAGATCCTCGGAGATAATAAGGTACAGTGAAACTTTACATATTTGTTGTGTTGGCCAGGACAAGAAATTGCCGGTCTCGAATTATCTCTCCCGAGTGTTCAGGCTCGACGACGTCACGTTTCCATGAAACAACTGTGTTAGATTAAACTGTATGAAAGAATTGGAGCGAAAGTGTGATATGAAATTGTTGATTATTTATATAAATTTTGAGAACGTGGAACGGATATCTGGTGTTGGTGTTTGTCTGTGTTGGGAAGAGTCCGTACGTTTGTGGGAGTGTCAGTAAACAGAGAACGTACACGCACGCATATTCTGCTATAGAAGTCAGATATATTTTTGCACGCACACAGATAGTATAAACGGGCACCCACACTAAAATATCCATCCGCTACAGCGTACTCCATCTTTACCTGTTAATATTAATAGACTTCACAATTTCTTAATGAATGATTCCATTTTAAAAAATCATGGAAACAAAATCTTGGAATACAATTGTGAGATGCATCAAATCCATACAATTTAACACAGCAAAATGAATCACAAAATCAAAATCCAAAATAACATTTTTTTTTAAAAATCAATTTTATATATGTATTCTGTCACAAGGGTACAGACAACCAAATTTATATCAAAACCTTCAAATTTTAAAACAGTTTTAGAAATAAATAATTAAATAAAATAATTATAAAACTACTAATAAAAATAATTATAAAATAATAATAATAGATGTTGATAAAACTGTTGTACATACAATATCACCATCAGCTGCCATATTAATTATGCATTGTTCAAACAAACTGGTGGGTAAAATATATTATACATTATCACTAAGTGCAGTGGTCCATAAATAATACAATATATAATTGTTCTTATATAGTGCATTTTCCAGAGAAAGAGCTGCTTAGGGTGCTGCCTGATACATGATCTAACTCAAACTGCCCTGATGCGCCCACTTTGGCACAGATTCTAATGAGAGCTAACTTTTTCTTGGTTTAGTTTAATTCCACTCTCAAATCTTGCAATCAACGCACGAATGCCAGTTCTTTTTGTCCCCTGTAACCCATCATCTACAACTTCAGACTGAACATCAGTTCCACCTCGTGTTTGTTTTGATCCGTTCTGAAGAGAATTGGCATCCTTCTTCACAGTATAGCCACTGCGTGATCCGCTATCACCCTTTAGCTGTATGTTTACATCGGTGTGAAAATCAACCTCTCCATCACAATCAGCCCCAGCAGATGTACCTACGTCTGTTTTATCCAATGACTGAATTCCAGCCCCTGCAACCACTTTCACAGTATTACACGACGACTGATGTCCGCTTAACAATTCCGCACAAGTAGCCAATGTTTTCTGTGAGTCAGTGCTCTCTGTGAGTGCTTTTCTTTTTCCTGCAGCTTGGATGTCACCCAGCAGCTTCGCTCTGGCATTGTGCTCTACTGCAAACGGACTGTCTGAGCTCAGATGACCGTTAGAGATAGACTTACCACGCAGGACTGCTGCCCTCGCTGTTGCTGTTGTACCTGCCTCAGCTGTGTCATCGCAGCCATCTTCTTCGCGTGAACTTCCTCTCTCTTCAGCTATTCTCTTAGCTCTGGCTTCACGAAGGGATTCCGTGGTCAGCTGTTCAAAGTCTTTGCGGCTGAAGCCTTTGGGTAAAGGGTAGTCGAAGACAATGGGATCCTGGGCAGGCTTGTAGCGGTTGTCACAGATTGCCGAGTTGATGAAGGTGGTTGTGTTGTTGGTGCACATTCCATAGCCTATTTTAAACACAATTGTAAAGTCTCAACAAAAACAGAATTACACCCAAAAAAAAAGATTTTAAGAGTTCAATTAGCCAAAAAGGAAATGATCACAGAAATGGTTTGCTCAGTATCACAACTTCAGATCACAAGTGGGACCTCCTGTGTGTGCTGCTGAGCTTTGCTGTACCTGCTGCTGTGCAACTAGTTCTGCGCCTGTTGTATCGGTGGCCTAATGGTAGAGCTTTGACTTGCGGATCTGAAGGTCCCGGGTTCGAGCCCAGGACGGGGCATTGTGTTGTGTCCTTGGGAAAGACACTTTACTCTCGTTTCCTACTCCTTCGGATGAGAGTATAAACCCAGGTCTAGTCTGTGTCGCATACATTCCATAACGGACTTTAAAGATCCTGACGCTCATGTCCTAGACGGGTGAGTGCCGGTGACAAGAACACACCCAGCATGCACCTAGGTCCTTCTCCCCCATCCATGGCTGCCCAGGATTGTGCTCAGTTGTCTGGAGCGTTATTACGATGCGCCCAAAGGCTGCAAGTTGGCGCCTCGGGCGGCTTGAGTTAGATCCTGTATCGGCCAGCGCCTTGAGCAGCTCTTGAGCGGGAAAAGCGCTGTATGAGAACGATTAAATTAATAAATAAATGATGCTATGCTGGATATAATTTCTTGCATTAATTGCCCCATAGTCGTCTGGGACCCTAGTGACTTTTTAAGCTGTTTAAACCTTTATCAGAGATCTTTCACCTCAATAACTTGGATTAATTAGTTTTTTATGATCAAACTATCCAGTGTTACAGTTTGATTTAAAAAAAAATATCTCAAACTCACTTTAAAGACAATAAAAAATGGCTTCAGACATGCTTGAAAGAGATATGAGAGAGGAATGGAAGAAGGAATGAGAGAGAAATGCTCACCAGAATGAATATGGCCAAAGACATGGAACTTGGGTTTGACACGATGAACCACTGTATTAAGCAACTCCACACAACCTGCATGTTGCTCACCCGGAGTCAAATCTCCATAACCTGCAGTAACATATAACAAAGAAAATAAATAATTAAACTGTAAAATAATAAAAGTAAATGCATAAATAAATAAATAAATTTATTTATTTTATTTTATTTAATCGTTCTTATATAGCGCTTTTCCAGCTCAAGAGCTGCTCAAGGCGCTGGCCGATACAGGATCTAACTCAAGCCGCCCGAGACGCCCACCCGCAGCCTTTGGGCGCATGGTCTGACGCCCGGACAACTGAGCACAATCCTGGGCAGCCAGGGATGGGGGAGAAGGACCTAGGTGCATGCTGGGTGTGTTCTTGTCACCGGCACTCACCCGTCTAGGACATGAGCGTCAGGATCTTTAAAGTCCGTTATGATGGAATGTATGCGACACAGACTAGACCTCGGTTTGTACTCTCATCCGAAGGAGTAGGAAAACAGAAGTAAAGTGTCTTTCCCAGGGACACAACACAATGGCCCAGCCAGGGCTCGAACCCGGGACCTTCAGATCCGCAAGCCGAAGCACTAACCATTAGACCACAGTGCCTCCCTAAATGCATAAATAAATAAATTAAAGGATACGTAAATAAATAAATAGCTAACACGGTCATCTATAAGCGCTTCTTGCTGAGTAAAATCTCCATAACCTGTGGTTAAAAACTAATAAATACATTAATTAATAAATAAAAAGATAAGAAAACGAATAAATAAATACACAGGAAGATGAATAAATCGATAAACAATGAAATAAATAAAATAAATGACATAATTCAATAAATTAATAAATTATTCCATAAACAGCATGTACCTCAATACGCTCTTCTTGCAGCATGTGCCTATATCTATGGAGGATGGTAGGGTTGTTGATAAGAGAGTGTGGAAGAGGTAGACTCAGGGTGAAGAAGTCTCATTCACACACACTCTCTCTCTCTCTCCCCCTCCCTCCCCCCTCTCCCCTAACGCCAGTCCACTGATGGCCATTGAAAGTGTGTTTTCATTTGAAGAACTTCATATTAAGGCAAGACAGAACAGGCAGTGCCTTTGGAAGAGAACAGCTTAACAGCGGTCGAGTGGTGGAATCGTTGGAATGCCTCCCGAGATTGTTTGTTTTGTAGATTTATGGCCCCTGACACCTTAGCGTATAGGGGACGTAAATAGAATATCAGGATAAAACAAGAATTCAAGATAGATTGCCATGAAGCTGACTCAGGGCGTTCATTCTTTGAAGCAGAAAATGTCATTCGTTGCGTGGAATTGTTGAGGCAGGAGCACAAAGGTAAGGAAAGTGGGTTGAATCAAATTAAGGCTCTAGCGCTAGGAAGTGTGGCCATGGAGCCGTAGAACCAAACAAGGAGGATAGGCACATGCAGGAAAACGCTGGCGGTGCTAAGCGCCTGCAGTCCAGAGATTGCCACTCTCCACAGCGGTCCACACGTTGACCAGTAGTAGTGAAGGACAAAGAGCAGTCTGGGAGTGGAACAACCGGCAACAGAACAGCGAGGCGACTTTAGACAACCCGCATACACACAGGTCCAGTCAAGTCTATATTTGATTGCAAGAACTGATGATGATGACGATGTAGTCTTGTATAGAGAAGGTATCAGTGGATAAGGTTTATGCTTATTGTACTGAAAAAGTTACAAGACAGTGGCCATCAGATGTTTAAAAGTTCAAATGTACACTACTATTTACAGTAAGGACCAAAGGGGGACGATTATTTTAATGGGAGGCTTAAAAAAAAAGTCTTTTAAGAAAACTTAACATACACCAGCAACATTAAGAGCACTAGACATTCCAATACTGACCACAGGGAGGTCCATGGGTAACCAGGATGTCGGTGTCAGAGGGAATGCCATTCCAAATTTCCAACAGTCTCTCCCCTCGCCGAGCGCTGAAAGCCGAACATCCAAATTCTGGAACCCTAAAATCAGTCAATACAAAAAAAATATAATTAGATTTTTTTTTAAATAGAAAACTTGAAATGTAAATTCACAACAAAGTGATATTAAGACATCTCTCCCACAACCCTCAACACACACAAGTAAATAAATACCATTGGAAATAAATAATAAACAAAAATTAAAGAACTTAGACAACTCTATGAACGTGAACCATTACAATAAAAAAGAACTTGGCCAGTAAAAAACAACCACCACAAATATTAATTTTAAGTTTAATTTTATTGTGTTTTATGTCTGTTCAAAACAGAAAATAAACAACAACCACCACAAATATTAATTTTAAGTTTAATTTTATTGTGTTTTATGTCTGTTCAAAACAGAAAATAAACAACAACCACCACAAATATTAATTTTAAGTTTAATTTTATTGTGTTTTATGTCTGTTCAAAACAGAAAATAAACAACAACCACCACAAATATTAATTTTAAGTTTAATTTTATTGTGTTTTATGTCTGTTCAAAACAGAAAATAAACAACAACCACCACAAATATTAATTTTAAGTTTAATTTTATTGTGTTTTATGTCTGTTCAAAACAGAAAATAAACAACAACCACCACAAATATTAATTTTAAGTTTAATTTTATTGTGTTTTATGTCTGTTCAAAACAGAAAATAAACAACAACCACCACAAATATTAATTTTAAGTTTAATTTTATTGTGTTTTATGTCTGTTCAAAACAGAAAATAAACAACAACCACCACAAATATTAATTTTAAGTTTAATTTTATTGTGTTTTATGTCTGTTCAAAACAGAAAATAAACAACAACCACCACAAATATTAATTTTAAGTTTAATTTTATTGTGTTTTATGTCTGTTCAAAACAGAAAATAAACAACAACCACCACAAATATTAATTTTAAGTTTAATTTTATTGTGTTTTATGTCTGTTCAAAACAGAAAATAAACAACAACCACCACAAATATTAATTTTAAGTTTAATTTTATTGTGTTTTATGTCTGTTCAAAACAGAAAATAAACAACAACCACCACAAATATTAATTTTAAGTTTAATTTTATTGTGTTTTATGTCTGTTCAAAACAGAAAATAAACAACAACCACCACAAATATTAATTTTAAGTTTAATTTTATTGTGTTTTATGTCTGTCCAAAACAGAAAATAAACAATTTGATATACTGAATTGTACTTTATTATTTATTTATTTCATTTTATGTCTCTAGACATACTGAGATTTTAGACAGTCGTTCATTTTCTCGCATCCATATTAACAAATGGGTGCTAACAATTGCAAACACATGCACGCACAGATATTATATATATATATATATATATATAATAAATAAATTACTAAACATAGTTTTTATTTGCAATTCATATAATTTCATATAATTCATAACTGTTCTTCAGAAGGAGAATTATATCTAGATGCCCAGTAAGAATGTCAAGTGCCAGCTGTGTACAGAAAATGTGTTACATTTTCTTTTTATTGATTGATATTTTGTTTAACTGCCCGCAAAAATGTCTTAATTTCTCACAGTGAGATAATACAGTTTTCTTGTATCTCGTATCTTAATAATTATATACATAGCCCTACACCAGCTCAAGAGCTGCTCAATTAAAAGCTCCATAGAAAAAACACTTGCAATCTCACCATGGGCTGCCATAGATCTTGATGCCACAGATTTCAATGGTTTCATCTTCCAGATAAAGCTGGTGCTGCAACAGCTGTTTGAAGAATGTGCAGACCTCAGCTTCTGTGGCTTTACCAGGCAAGCCTAGTTGCTGCTGTATCCAAGCAGCATAGTCTTGGGGTGCGTCACACATGTTTCTCTGAAACGTCATCTCATGATTTCCTGCTATCACTAACTTGACTGGGTGGGGCAGGCGAGCTGATGGGAAATTGAACACTGAATAATAATGAACTATCCAAGGAATTGATGGATAAATGAATGAACGATAAACACATACAGCAAATTTATTACTAAAAAACAAACACAAAACTAATGTAATTTAAAAAAAAGCATTTATAAAAAAATATCTATGCTAAAAAGATATGAACAAAATAAATTGAGTTTGAAACAAATAAATGAACAAAATAAATTGAGTTTCAAACAAATAAATGAGCCAAATTACAATCAAAGTTCAAACTAGAAATGCAACTTTAATTTTTTTTAAGTTAATTTACAAATTCAATTAAATTCACATCTGAATTTTACATTATTAAAATTTAACATGAACGCTAAAGACAGCCTATATACACACATTCATTCATTCATTCAACGATTAATTCCCTTACCCATGAAACTGTCAAAAGCTGTGATTTCTGAAGGAGAGCCCTCAATGCTGAAATCACCACAGTGTATCAGAACATCACCATCCGGAATCCTCTTGTGGAACTCCACTCTATTTTTTTCAATACAGCAGTGAGTGTCGGAGAGGCAAACAAATCGCAAACTTTTGTCATGGCGAGGCTGATGGAGGTAAAAGTCTACTGGCAGGTTCACCCTAACGTTGCTCTCTTTCAGCCTCTCCCAAGCCTTACCTGGTTTGTCTGTGTCTTCATCTACTTTGATCATAGTATGTCTCCCAGTTCCAGGGTCAGTACTTTTGTCTTTATGTTTATGTTTTTTCTTGCTGAGTGATTGGCCGAAAAGGTTAAGAAAAGCCATTTTTATGTACTGTCGATATTTGGTTATCTTGCTGTATCAGTTTTCTGTTGCCTGGAAAATGGGAAAAGATGAGATCGAATTAGTCAAATTCTCACTCTTGTTATAATAAAAATAAACAAATTATACTTAAATGCAGGTCAAAATCTGAAAATGCGTGGTTAACTTTGAATAATCTCCCCCATGTTCTTACTCCACCAAAAAGTGAGAAAACGTATGGAAAGAATGTATTCGAAGATGATCAAGGTCCTAGTAGTAGTAGTAGTAGTAGTAATATGGGGGCAAAACAGGCCATGATGCCTTTCTAAATGCCCCTTCCTCAGCTTGGTAATAACTTATTGAGCATGTAATTTTCCTGTGCATTGCATTCCTCATAGCAATAAAACATATTTTTAAACATATTTATGCTTGGTAGATTCTTAAGTGAAACCTGTAGATTATTCCAATTCAACCTGGTTAGAAACTTATATTATTATAAGTATATGGGAATGCTAAACTGATACTTTTCCTTCGAACAAGCGTGTAATATTATAATGCTGATCCTAATGATTTCAAAATGAGTCATAATCATATCAAACATTTTTAAAGCAATAAATTGCCATATTAGGTAGAGGTGTAACAGCAATTCTAAATTTAGATATTCAGTCATTGCATGCTTACGTGTATTTTAATTAAGTGATCATGGAATCTTAATTTCTCACTTCTGACAACAGTAAGGCAAAATACATCTTTCGATTATTTTTATTGAAGGTCTGATACATATCGTGATTTTATATCAACACAAATAATAATTAAAATAATATTAATATAATAAACTATTACAGTATTAGCTAGCAAAAATACAGACTGATTCACCTCCTATAAACACAAAACATTTACAGTTACATCTACAGCTGGCAAAAATACACACTGATTCACCTCATATAAGCAGCAAAAGGCAGAAACACAAACAAACTCCGCTTCCTGGTTCGATTACAGGACCAAGAGTGAACATCGCGGAATTTTAGACTAGGTGCACATGTTCGTAGGTTGTTTGCGACATTAGGCTACAGCACAGGCCACTGAATGTAGTATCCATGGCACAAGCTGTGAAGTCTCTTCTTTGGTCTTTGTAAACTCGTAGGCCTCAATTACATACTATACATAGGCCTACATACAAGGTGTTTTACTCCTCCACTTCCGTTTGAGCGACTGGCCTTCATAAATCGCTTTCCTACCTAAACGGACGTTGCCGACGAATCACAAACACTCATAGAAATACATTCGTATAACTTCAAACGATGTCAGCTCCAAATTCACTGCGAATTTGTTCCAAAACACAGTCACAAAAGCTGGTCCGAATTTTGACACCATATACCTTGTCACTCCGGATACCTACCAAACAAGCGTGCGCGCTCTCATTGGTTGCCTAAAAGACATACACGCTAGTGCGGACTACTAACGAATTCGAGTGCAACGATCATTTGTTGACATCGCTAGTGGCCTACGAGTTTACCATAGACCATAATATATATTGTGGTCTATGAGTTTACAAAGTCGAAAAAAGAGACTTCACGGCCTCAGCAGACGACACAATCAAGGGAGGTTACTGCCCCGTTTGTTGTGCCGGAAGTGTGTTACCAACATGGTTTGATAAGTGTTGTTTTGACATCAAACGACAGAAAGATGACGACGCTACCGGGATATGAACTTTTGTTTTCTGGTGTACAATCACAGCTTCGGTCGCCGCAGGATGCCGTTGTGAGCGCCATTCACTGGAGTGTTATTAGTTCTGGCTTCAAGCTCACGGGTGTTGGCGAAAATCCAGATGTAAGTGTTTTGTAATTGTAGTGTCGGTGCTTTCTAAATTTAGTCATTACTGTAAATCGTCAATCGCAGTTTCTACTTTCAGTTTCACCTATTGCTATTCTGTGGCATATATTTCTTTAACAATGAACTTGAACTTGAACTTGAAAAAGTCAATGATATAGGCCACTGGCCTTTACATAGATCCTAAGACTGCTAGACTTGCATGCGTGGCAATTAGCTAAATCTAGTAGTGGCATCTAGGTTCGTATATCTCCGGGCGGTCCTTCCATAATACATCCAGCCTGCTTTTGAAGCAGTCGACAGTGGGGGCTGTAACCACTGTCTCTGGTAGGCTGTTCCATGTGCCGATGGCTCTCTGTGAGAAGTAGTTGCTTCTTAGGTTCAGCCTGCAGTGCTGCTTAGTCAGCTTCAGTGAGTGACCTCTAGTTATTTCACTTTTTACAAACTCAAAGAGTGGTCTGTCAGCATCGTAGAAGCCGTGGACGTATTTAAACACGTCAATCATGTCCCCTTCCAGTCGACGATGTTCAAGGGAGGGCAAACAGAGGGCTCTAAGTCTCTCACTATAAGGTTTGTCTCTGATGCTTGGCAGGAGCTTGGTAGCACGGCGTTGGACAGCCTCGATTTCGGCACATAGTGTTTTATGATATGGCTGCCAAACTGAGTGACCGTACTCCAGGATGGGGCGGACCAAGCTCTTATACAGCCGCAGGAACAGATCTTCAGAGAGGAAGTCGAATGTTCTCCTTATAATACCAACAGTTTGATTAGCCTTTGCTGTGGCACTTCCGACGTGTTGCTTAAAGCTCAAGCTGTTGTCGATGAAGACTCCTAGATCTCTCTCCACCTCGCTTTCCTGCAACGTCACGCTATGGTCCTCCCCATTCCTTTCAATGCATATGTTTATCAGTACACACACTCACACAAATGCATGTTATTAACAAACGTAGATGTTTTGAACTGTATTGAATAAATCAGGCAAGATTTCGTAAAGGACGATGCACCACTGACCATCTTATCTTCTTCTTCTTCTTCTTCTTCGTAATACGGTCCGTAATACTGTTGATACCCCGTTTTCGAGGAAATGACTCCACAACTTTGGCGTGCGCAGCGAAGGGTGTTCACAGATTTAAATTAAGGCAAAAGTACTATTTGAGGATGAGGCAATGAGGTAGTCTGACTGGGTTACAAATTTTGTGTTAATAAGACATATGATACACGTAGGAGGTATTCATTGCAAGATGCTCCAGTCTGTCAGCAATGCTCTAAAAGATGCAACAGATGAGGAGGATGCTGATTCAGCGCTCAGTGAGTTCTATCGCGTGGTAGCTGACGGGAACCATCGTAAAACTAACCAGTCATATTAAATAATATTAAAAAACAATTTGTAGAGAAAGAAAGCATATGACATGGTGTGTCATGCATGATTATTATATAGATTACATAAAATAGGAATAAGACATAAGATTCTTTTTTCGCTTCAAATGTCACACACAGAAGAATTTGCGGCAGGGATAGCTCAGTCAGAGCGCTCAACTTGTGTATGCTCGTCTCGGCCGACGTGGGTTCGAATCCTGACTTCAGCAAACTATTTTGTGATTGCTGGATATTAGTGGCCAGTGCTTTGAGAAGCTCTCTGAGCTTGTAAGTGAGCTATATAAGAGTAATCTCTTTCTTTCTTTTCTTTTTTTCTTTCTTTCTTTTTTTCTTTCTTTCTTTGCGCATCTGGGAATGGCATAAATCATTGACAATAACAATTAAAAACACAATTGGTCCCGACATCTTTGAATAGCTTGGGAACTAAAAACAATAATATTTATATTCATTCACTCACATCCACAAAACATCAGCGAACTGCACACATATGACGTCCCCAAACAAAACAAAAAAGCAGACTACCAAAAAAAGAAAAGAAAACAACAAAAAAGCATGCACACACGCACACACGCACACACACACACAGAGAGAGTACATCCAGCTGCACAACCCCTCACGCATGTCACATTCATAACTAAATAATATAGGCCTATCGTATGGTGTAGTTGTAACATTATATAAAGGAGAGACAGATCCGAGAAATAAAAATAAATGGTTACATGCATCAATATGTTAAAAGTTTTTTGAGTAAACAGATCAATATGTACTAGAGTTGAAAATTTATACTATTCCTCGTTTTATAATATTGATATGGGTATTCCACAAGGCTCAATAATTTAGCCTTTTTAATTTTCAGTTCTAATTCATGACCTTCCGTCAGTTGTTTTTAATTCAACAAATGTTGCTCAATAATTATGCAGATGATATATAGCAATGTGGGTTAATACTACATTAAGAAAAAAAAAGAAGAGAATAATTCATTATATTCAGAATCTTTTTCAATAAGATCTTGACACACTGTCTTTATATATTTGAACAGTAATGGTCTTCAATTATCTAGTGAAAAGATTATTAGTAATGCTTTTCAACAATGGTGATAATCCTAAATATCTGCCTATTCTAAAATTAAATGAAGAATTCTTGCATATAAACACGAAGTAAAATTTCTTGGTGTATTTTTAACAACTAAATTAACATGGAAATTACATATTGAAACTTAATATCAAAAGCTAGAAAAACATTGAACTTATTAAATATTATAACTAACTGCGCAGCCATAGGGAAAAGATACAAAATAACTCCTACATCTGTCTATATTTCGTGTTCGTTCTAAACTTATTTATGGTGAAGTAGTATATTTTTCAGCAAATAATACCTTATTAAACAACTTACAAAGTATTGACAGCAGAGCTATTAAAATTGCATTAGGTGTGGCAGTACATTCTAACACCTCCAAAACATATCAAGAAGCAGGAATATTGCCACTAAATAAACAGCGTTAATTAGCTAGTGCAAAGTATGTGATCAGAAGTTTATCGGTCCCAAATTTTGTACATGATGAAATGTTTTATGATGCTGAAATTGATTATCAAAAGCGATCAAAACATGAAATATTTGCAACCTAGTATAAAAAAAACAACATGCACAGGTTGGATATAATTGCTATTAATACAATCCAGGTAATGCCTATAATACCACAAATGCCACCATGGGAACATAAATTGGCAAAATTTTGATATTGATTACAGTAAAACAAAAAAAGGATGAGAAAACAAACTTAATAATTACTGAAGTAAAAGAACATTTAGACAGTCGTTACTCAAATTATGCTAAAATGTTTACAGATGGGTCTGTGGTACAGACATCAGATGCTGGATCAGGATTTGTTATACCTAGTTTAAATATCAAACAGTCATATTATTTATGAAGAGTATGTTCTATATTTACAGCTGAGTTATATATATATGCTGGCACTGAACTATATAATTACTGTTCCATTAGACTAGAGTTTTTTGGTATCTTCATTTTGTGTTGATTCAAAAGCTGTTCTGTATGCTCTGAAAGACTGGAGCTGCAGGGTCAGAAGTGAGTTTTTGTATGAGATAAAACATTTAATTCATTATATGATTTTAAGAGCAATATGTTTATACTTTTGCTGGGTCTCATCACACAGCGGAATTTATTGGAATTAAATATATGTGATAACTTGGCCAAATATGGAGCTAAGAATAATCCTAGTGCAAGAGTTGTTGATAATTTAAGTTTGTCATATAATGAAATGATTTTTAAAATTGAGAGGTTAATGAATAATACAATCTTAAAAAGTGCTCAGCAATTAATTATCAAAGCAGGGTATCAAAGATAGTAATTAAGTTAAGAATAAATTCTTGGTGTACAAAATATTCTTTGGACATTAATTGTCCATATTCAGGAAAACTTTCTGTACAACATATTTTGTTTGAACGCCCAATTATTCTGTCAAAATTAGAAGAACATGGTATTAATACCAAGAAATACGGCCAATCAAAGGAAGACATCTTATATCATACAGACATCGATAATATTGTTAATGTTATTTTTAAATCGCCAGTTGGTAGATTGTTATAATTTTATTTTATTTTTTTTATGTTCTTTCGATTTATTTATTTTATTTTTCTTTGGTTGTCTAATATCACCTAGAGTGAACAGACATACACTTAAAATACTGAACTGAACTGTATTTCAGACAACATTTTCTGATTTCTTCTGCTAAATTAATAATTATGTTGATTCATTACGGTAGGCATCGTATTGTAACTTGTATTGTATTTTATTGATCATTGTACTGTATTGCACTGAATTGCAGTGTGCATTGTATTGAATTGAATTGTGTGCTTTTCACTTTCAGGGAGGGAGTCAGTACACAGAATCACTGTTACCAGGATGGAACAGTGGTGAAATTTACATCTTACATTATGTGCTTGTTGGATCCGATCCACAGCAGAGATATCTTCTAAAAATTCTTCCTGTTGATGACTCCCTTCTTCTCCATTTTCAGGTAAAACTAAATCTGTTTATATACCACCACTTTCTTATCTAGTTATGAGGCATATATAGTTATGAGACATATAAGTTATATATAGCACGTATGCCAGATTCATGTTATGTTATATATTTGTGACTGTGTGTATGAGTCATGTGATGTGTGTGTGTGGTGTTTATGTGTAGTGTGTAGTGTATATGTGTGGTGTTTATGTGTGGTGTGTGTGTGGTGTTTATGTGTGGTGTGTGTATGTGTATGTATCATTATATGGTGTAGTGTGTGGTGTTTATGTGGTGTGTGTGTGTGGTGTTTATGTGTGGTGTGTGTATGTATCATTGTATGGTGTTTATGTGTAGTGTATGGTGTGTATATGGGCGTTGTGTGTGAAAAAACCAAACAACCTCTGTTCTTACTGCTTCCATCCCAAAATTATTTTTCTTCTCCCGTCTAGATTTCTCTCTCGACCCTAATAAACATTTTGCCACAAGTTATTTCCCTTGATATTTTCGCGCGTGGAAGAGGTCAGTCCTCATAACTTGGAGCTGAAACAGTGCCCTGCCTACGTTAAGTCTGTATGTGCGTGCACCTTGTTGTCATTGCAGGAGCTTGTGCATAGCTTGTGCATAGCTTGTGCATAGCTTGTGCATAGCGTCATATTTACTCATAATGTTATATGGAATACCTTTTGACAAACAAGTACTTTGCTGTTGATGTATAAATGTCTTGTTAGATCAATGTTGTATATGAAGAGCCTGTTGTGTAAGTTGTAGCTTATGTGTGTTTTCTCCACTATCGACTCGGTCACATGAATGCACTTTTGAAACTAAAGTAGAGAGAGAGAAAGAGAGAGAGAGATTAAATAAAACGGAATGATCTGTTTTGAATGTATTTTGTTTACCGTAGTGTTTTACACAAGCGCTCACGACAGTAGGGTCGAGGTAAATAAAGTAAACTCATCACAAGCGAGGTTCATCTTTATGCAGTGAACCAAATGTAGAGACGCCTTAAGCCCTAACAACAATGTTTATTCACAATTTCTTCTTCAAATAGTCATTGTTTCTACTCAGAAATGCCCCACCAGCAACGACTTGCCAGCATTTGCGTAACGCTACATAACATGAAACTGGCTGTGTCCAGCTGTTGCTTATACAGTAGGCTACAGCCCTTGTGCTGTTTGATAATGCTTGACCCTGGGGCCAAGTTCAAGGTCCTTTTAGAGGAACGTGGCCTATTGGCCCTTACATTTTTTCTTTATTTCTTTCATGCTCCAACAATGCCATCTCCCCAACAAGAAGAAAGTTTGAAACCCCCGTTGCTGCTTCTTTGTTCTTTCTGTTGTTAAATGAATATGTAGTGATCATTGTGATGGAGCAGTTTCACAAAATAAAAACCATTAACAATACAGATAAACTTGTATAATTTTTGTATCATTTATTATTTTCTGTCATCGTCTTACCTTTTATTATTTTCTGTCATTCCCGTAACACTTAGAAGTTAGAGGGTGTAACTGTAACAATTATTTTGTCCACAATGCTATCGTTAACTCTGGCACTTTCCATGTTTCTCGCTGACTACTTCTCATAAGTCTCAGCAGATATTTGGCAGGCCTACCTATTATCAGGGCTCGAAATTAGCGGGGGCCCGGGGCCAAAAACCCGCAAAGTTGATTTCGGGTTCAGAATGTTGAAAAACGAAGGGCCCGCTTGGCCCGCAAAATAATTCGTCTGCTACAGCTAGCTCTACTCGGCAGTTTCGTATTTGGGCCAAGGGAAGCAACCCACACCGGTGCCCTAAATTTGGACATGAAAAAAAAAAAAAAAAAAACAACAGAGAAAAGAAGCAAAAACCCTTTAATTTAGCAACACCCCTATACGCTGAAGTGTCCGGGGACGGTAATCTATCAATCCTATCAATCAAATCCTAATTTAGCACTCAAAAGTTTAATATACACTTCAATATCTTTTTAATATAATAAACAAAAGGCCATGGCACAACATAAGCGCAAAATGTCCATCTTTGCAAGTTCGAAAGTATGGCTACATATCGTCGCCATAGAGTTGCTAAAACAATTGGCTATGGCGTATTTTCTAATTTTCAGGCTCACTAGTCACTGGAATATGTGTGTCACTGAATGTGTGTGTGTGTGTGGGTGGGTGTGGGTGTGTGTTTTCCCCTTTTTTGTTGGTAATGTTTGAAAGTGAAAGAAAAGGCAAATAAAAATGACATCACTCAGCAAAATTGGAAATTCAATCGTTTTTATTTTAGATTATCAGACAAATTGTACTTTCTACTTATTATATTGTCAATAATTCTTTTGTTTTTTGTTTGCATTATTTTTCAAGTTGGGCCCCGAAAGTTGCTTGTGGGCCCTCAAATTTTTCAATCAAGGGGCCCGGTGGCCCCCAAAGAAAAAAGTTAATTTCTAGCCCTGTATTATGCTGGGTGACGTAACTTAAGCTGCGAAGTCTCCCATTCTTTTTTAGTACAGAACAAAAAATGCATGATATACTACTTGAAGAAAACCTGCAATCTATTTATGACCAGCCGCAAAGACAAGTGGAGAAGTGAACGTAAGCCTTGGAGTCTCAGCTACGCAGTGTGGTCCCTTGCCCGACTTTTTTCAAAATTTCAAGGGAGATTACTGTTCTCGGTGTAAATTAATTTACATAAATTGTCTCCCTTTAACCTCAATTTGTTGCTTTTGCTTTTTCTTCAGTTTTGATTAATTTTGATTAAATGAGTAGCTATTAATTATTTAATCCCATTGTACATGTGTGAAGCGGATGAGTACTTGAAATGCAGGTTTTAATCGGAGAACTGTAATTTAGTGAGTAATCATGTCATAAACATTTTTGTATGTGTTTCAACTGTTTGTGCAGAAAGTAGGTGAGGACAATGTACACACTCTGGATCTTTCTGTCGCTGAATATTCCACTGAAAATCTGTATAGTGCTTCAACGTAAGTTTTTTTTAAATTAAAATTTTTAATGCTTTATTTTAATTCGATAACATCAAATTTGATCAAATATCATCCCATGTGAAAGTTTTAATCATTGTTTTGTACTGCTGCAGATCATCTTCAGCTTTACACTACAGTGGCTGTACTCCAAACTTTATAGGTTGGGGTCTGCTGGGTGATATTTAAACGCTAGTTGTTCTCCTTTCACACTTTTTAAACAAAACTATTTGGCTTTATTCACGACATTCAGAGCCCTACGCAACCTGGATCGGCTGAACACACGAGTGCGGCAGTCGCTTCTGGACCCTGCTGTTGGTGGTCTGCTCAGAGCTGCTTCAGACGGTGGGGAATCTGCAAACTCACGGAACAAGAATAAGAAGAAGTCTTCACTGCTGGTGGAAGATAACAGGCCTCTGTATCAGCCTGCCCCAATGCATCCAGCATGGTAAGGCTGTTCCCTAGACAGTTTACATAATTTGAACAGGAGCTAACACACACACACGACATCCACCCTCCCTTTCACCCAGTACAAAACAAAGACTGGTGTATGTCTTCTGCAACAAGCTGGTTTATGATGAGCAATTTGGGGCAAAAGTGTTGTCAAATTTAAATGTTGTTTAAATTTGTTCCTACCAACTTCATTGAATTACTTATGCTTACAAATGCCTCCGTCTGCCAAAATTAGTTTTGGTTACATGAGCTACCTATGTACTGTCAGAAAATGGAAGCCTGTTTATGTTTTACTAGGTTATTTTCAAGATGGATATTCTGTCCATTCTGACAACCTCCCTCGAGTACTTCATGAAGGGAGGGTACTCGTTGCCTTTTGCTATCTTGAAAATGGAAGTATATTGTTGATTAAGAAGTACGCAAACAGTTCCTTTGTTGGTGGGATCATGCCTCAGGGGGCTTCATGTAGATCCTGTATCGGCCAGCGCTTTGGGTAGCTTTTGAACTGGAAATGCACTGTATAGGAACGATCAACTAAAATAGGGAATATGTTAACACAGCGTTTTTCCTGTTTTCAGGGGAGGAGGTGTTGGAGGAGGGGCCATGGGGCCGGGAGGGATGAGGGATCCGTTCTCCGTCGGTCGTTCTGACCTCGACCCTTTGGCTGGCATGGGAGGACCCTCTTTTGGCGGAGGAGGCATGATCATGGACCCCATGCGATCTGGCGGACCACGCTTTGGCACGGAGCCAGGTGGCTTTGGTGGATTCGGTGGACCAATCAGGGGAGGCGGAATCCACCCTGGAGCACTTCCTCCGTAAGTGCCCTTTGAAGACCTTGGTGCTTTTCCTTTGCTTGCGTATACTTCATGCTTGATGATAACGTCTGTAGGCCTAGCGCGGTAGTAGACCAGAAGACTTAGTTTGAAACACACAAAAATTGTACAATGGCATGCATTGGATACAAACCATCCTTCATCCAGAGAAGTCTCTTTGAAACAGTGTGTAAAATGTTAAGGCCTCAGTGGTTCGAATCCCCTAGTGGGCAAAATAAAGGCAGCCATTTTTCACTGTCCATCTTAGCAGTATGATTGCTCTGGAAGTTCAGTGTTGATTTAAGGACCCTGCCCTTTCCTACTTGGAATTTTTATCCCCGTCTGACATATGGGCAGTGGTGGGTGTAGACGTTAAACTTCAATGTTTATTCATTTATTGATGTTCAGGCCTAATTGAGGCATTTTCATCAGTTTAGCTTCATAGTTGATAATGGTCTGTTCTTGTGTAATGGCCATATTACTGTAGTAAAACTATTTATTACTATCTTAAAACAATATAATTGTAATACTATAATGTTCTATCCTATCCCATAACTCGGAGGTCATAGGGGCACCACAGATGATCGTTTAACCAGCGTACTCCATCTTTCCCTGTCCTCAGCAACCCTGATTGTGATTGTTTCGCTCAGTGTCAAACCAGTACATTCTCGAATGTTGTCCTCCCACCTCTTTTTCGGTCTCTCTCTTCTGCTACCTCCTTGCACTGTGCCTTGCAGGATGGTCTTTGCAAGACCTGATGATCTGGTGACATGGCCATACCGTCGGAGTTTAAGTTTTTTCACCACTGTGAGCAGGTCATTGTGTTGTCCAATGGCTTGTGTGATGGTCTGTCGGACTTCGTTGGTGATGTGCTGGGTATAGGAAATGCCCAGAAGTCTTCTGTAGCACCTCGTCTCCATGCTTTTTATTCTTCGTTGGAGATCTGCTGTGAGGGTCCATGTTTCGCAAGCATATAGGAAGATGGAGATGACAAGGGAGCGCAGCAGCCTTACCTTGGAATGTAGACTGATGGTCCTGTCTTTCCAAATTGGCTTCAACCTCGCGAGGGCAGCAGTTGTTTGTGCGATCCTGGAGAGGACTTCCTGTCGGGACGCATTGTCTGATGCAATGGCTCCTAAATATTTGAAGCTATGAACTGTGTTGAGGGATTGGCCTTGGACTTTGATGTCCGTGTTGATGCCATTGGTGTTGTTGGTCATCATTTTGGTCTTCTTTGCACTTATTTCCATTCCATAGGCTCTGGAGGTGGTGTCAAGCCTCTGTACTAGCTGTTCAAGTTCTTGTTCTTCTCCAGCCAATCCATCAATGTCATCCGCAAAACGGAGGTTGGAGATTGCTCTTCCCACTATGCTGACTGTGCCTTCATGGTCTGCAAAGGCATCCGACGTGATGCGCTCTAGGAAGATGTTGAAGAGTGTATATAATGTATGCAGTATAAATGTTTCATTATATAATATGTTTATCGCTAAACTTGGTTGTCTGTTCTAAGAGTTTACGAGATGTAAGAAAACGATTTGTTCATGTATAAAAGGAACTATAAATCTTCATTGGATCCTGTTTGTACAGTTTACCCCATGTTGTGTGTGTTTTGTTAGGTCTGTAGTTTGGGATGTAGCATTTTCATGTTCTCTGCGCAGTAAGTAGGCTTTGTAGTTACCTTTCATGGGGTTGACCAGGTAGCGTAATTCTCTCCCATGCTGAAGGGCGAGGGTTCAAACCCCACATGTGCTGAAGTTATGTGACTTAGGTATGAAACTCTTCAGGACTTTGATCTTTGTATACTCCGGTTGCTTGTCTCCCTCCCTTCAATAAAGGTATTGGATGCAGTCAATCTAACTTTGAAACAAATCAACATTGATTTCTCTTCCGCTGTCTGTAATAGTGATCTTTTCAGATCACCATGCTTTGAGGTTGGTCGAAGAAAAAAGTGCTTGATGCATCCTGTATTATTATTATTATTATTATTATTATTATTATTATTATTATTATTAATTTAATTTAATTTAATTTTAATTTTAATTTAATTTTACCTTATTGTCCCTTTTTCCATAGGGAAATTCTGGGCCGCCTCCCCTGGGTAAAGCGTAGTCGCAGCCTGTGCAGTGCCCAAACCCAACCTACCTAGCATTAGTTGCAGGGGTGGGAATTGTCCGCCATTTGGCGGATTTCCGCCATTAAAAAAATCCCATCCGCCAAAAACAATATTGCTTCCGCCAAAAAAGTTTAAAAAAAAATAAATTTTTACACTATTGCGGTGTTTAGACACAGCGCAACAGAAGTCTCACCGGAAGTGAGAGGTCGAGGTCGTTGTACTTAATCACCACCATCATGTCTTTAAAGGCTATGATTGTACAGCATGGTGAAACTTTTCAAGAAGGTTTTGGCGTCAAAAACAAATGGAGGTGGGATTGGTTGGAGTAAGAAGTCAATGATGATCGGCTCAGCCTATTTATTCGCAAGCTGAAGAAGCCAGGCACAGCATACTGCAGTTTGTGCGAGTGTGATATCAACTACAGTGCACGTGGGAGGTCAGCTCTCGTTAGAACTAGTATTGAATGGTGCTCATTCAGTCCTTGTGCCTTGGGAATGCTGTTCAGGTAATTTTTTTTTATATTTATCCTTCTAGGCAAATCTGGAAATATGTTTTTCTTTTTCTTTGGTTGTTTTAGCTGAAGAGCAAGTTGGAATGTCATTGTTTGCCATATTGATGTTGGAGCTATGTTTAGTTTTGACAGCTGATATTCAGATGTTGAATATACAGCTGTGTACATGTTCAGCTACTATGTACAAATTTTGTGTGTGTGTGTACATCTCTCTCTCTCTCTCTCTCTCTCTCTCTCTCTCTCTCTCTCTCTCTCTCTCTCTCTCTCTCTCTCTCTCTCTCTCTCTCTCTCTCTCTCTCACATAATCACTGTACATGTATACTGTTATATACAAAAATCCTTTTTGAATTTATGTTATTTTCTTTATGCAACGTGTCTGTTAGTTGTACATTGTTTATCAGCACTACATCACAGCATTATATTCTTTGGTCATTCAAACAAAAAGCACAAGAAAAAAAGACAAAAAATAATGTTTTTCATACTTCAAAACTACTTACATTTTGCAATCAGAATACGCCAGATTGCACAGATTTTGTTCTTGATTTTGAAAATTCCCCGGACCCCCCTAGTTTCCTTTATTTTTCACTTCAGCAATTCCCACCCCTGAGTTGTGATTTTGAAATTTTGAAATTTTTATTATTATTATTATTATTATTATTATTATTATTATTATTATTATTATTATTATTATTATTATCATTATTATTGTTATTGTTATTATTATTATTAACTTCATGAATTTCGCTTTTTGTCTGTGTATTTTTAAGTGGTTCTGTGCCTCCTGGAGCAAGATTCGACCCTGTGGGACCTGCAGGAATGAGGGCAGGGTATGAATATTTTCATTACGTTTTAACCTTATTATAGCACAGACTTTAAAGATCCAGACGCCCATGTCCTAGACGAGTGATTGCCTGCTACACAAATACCCCCAGCATGCACTAGGTCTTCAGTCTCCCATGATTGTGTTCAGTTGTGTGGTTGGGGCATCAGACACTGTGCCTATGGCCTCCAAGTGCTCCTTCAGGCGGCTTGAGTAAGATTCTGTCTCAGCCAGCGCCTTCAGCAGCTCTGGAGGTGGGAGAAGTGCTATATTAGAACGATAAAATCAATAAAAATTGGAAGCAAACATTTGTGACAGATGACCCAATTTTTTTGTTGTTGTACGCCTGCATACAAGGATGCCACAATGAGAGTGCTAACGATTATGTATTGAGGGAGTGTGCTTATTGTAAACTTGTTTAGTTTTTTCCTTCGATATTCACTTTCTGTCCCACTGTTGGCTCTTTTTGGAGAGGGGGCAATTGGATGCAATTTTTCTGCATTCCTGCATACAAAGATGTCATTGCAAGGACTGAACTTTCTGACTTAACGAGTGCTATATTGGAAATATTTTCGTAGAATTTGTTCTTTTTAATAAAAAAAAATAAAACTCAATGTTTTATCAGTCTGGCAATGATTTTAGTGTACAGTGGATAGGGTCAAAGTAGGAGTTATTGAAGGTGTGGCTTCCGGGAAGTAGTGAGTGACCCTTTTTAGAAAATGACTGTTGTTTTGTCCTCCAAAGGTTAGTTATACACTAGACCCTTTCCTCTATCAGGCTATTATTAAGCTTATAGAAGCGGTCAGCCGGAAAACGCCACTAACCCCAGTGTGAGCATCACAAGGTGCTGAGGTCATACAACTACACACAGTCTGTACTTGATAGATCTCTGACACACAGCCAGCGTCCAGGTCGCCTGTTCAGTGGAAACTGGCCTATTCACAATGTTTAAAGCTTTCCAACAGCGTTACGTATTCTATTGGCAATGTGATGAAGGCAGAAAAGTCAGATTAAGTCAAGTCATAAAACAAGAGATTTTATTGTTAGAAAAACCAACCAAACAAACATGGTAAATTGCTTTTTGACAGCGCAAACATTAGCAGAGTTTTTTGCCAATTTATTCAACAAGAGCTTGCTCCGGGTGAGCAAGATGTCATTTTTAACATTCCCGATCAAATAATTGCTTTCTCGCTCACAAATATACTTACCCTCATAGCGAAACACAAAAATATAAAAATACAAACCCAAAATACGTCATCGTACAGTGGAATGGACAAACAGGCGTGCTGCCATTGGCGGACGTTTGAACAATAAAATATTGTGTGATAGATCTTCCCACTATTGATTAAAAAGGAGCGCTGTCATTGGCTGAAGGTTGAACAATTGACCAATCAAATCCGCTGTAATATATCGGATTAGAATGTGACGTAAAAATTCCAAACGCGCATTCCACAGGCTACTACGCAGATCAAAGTAAACATGATTCGGTGCCGATAATCAAGTTGTGTTGTTTTACCTCCACAGCTTTTAACTTAATCCCTCGTAAGTGACTTGCGTGATTAATCTTTCCCGCCAAACTTTTGTACTTGCCCCGGGAACTGGGAATTTGGATTTGGCAGTCCCTGATTAAGATAGCCTAGTTAAAAGGTCACTTAACCCATTTGCTACCACGACCCCATATATGGGATCGTGGTAGCAAATGGGTTAAAGGAACCCGCCTTTCCCCTCCACAGATCCTTTTAACATTCACAGTGAGTGTTGCTCTGTGGAAAAAATCAGTTTACAACAACAACAGAAAACCAACAACCTCTTTTCAAAGTATAGTTATTTTTAGATGAATAAATCCCTTTGTTGCTATTAATAGCAACCACTAGCCTCTCTTCTTGAGCTAAAAATAACATCTACTAAGATGCAGAACCAATTCAAACATGTTGCTGTGTAGGGTTTTACATGTTTGGCTGATACAATAGACCCTACCTTACCCCCACACACTCTTCAAACCGCGTGGTTCATTCAGAAATAGGGTCAAAGGTCAAGCCACTAGGGTATGGGTGTACCGTTATACAGGGGAGATTGCTCCCTGTCAGAACAGAAATGGAAAAGTCACACTTTAGATATTGATTTGAGCAATGACAGATCACTTTACCGTTGGTTAATGACATAACAATGCCAATTTTAGGATAACCCCGTTTTCGCCAAACGTAAACAACAGCGGTTGAATTGGGGACTTTTAAAGCAGTAAGAAAGATCTGTCAGCCGACGTTCTATACTATATAGTGTTATTGATACAGTAAGAAAGATCTGTCAGCTGAGGTTCTATACTATATAGAGTTATTGATACAGTAAGAAAGATCTGTCAGCTGACGTTCTATACTATATAGTGTTATTGATACAGTAAGATCTGTCAGCTGATGTTCTATACTATATAGTGTTATTGATACAGTAAGAAAGATCTGTCAGCTGACGTTCTATACTATATAGTGTTATTGATACAGTAAGAAAGATCTGTCAGCTGACGTTCTATACTATATAGTGTTATTGATACAGTAAGAAAGATCTGTCAGCTGACGTTCTATACTATATAGTGTTATTGATACAGTAAGAAAGATCTGTCAGCTGATGTTCTATACTATATAGTGTTATTGATACAGTAAGAAAGATCTGTCAGCTGATGTTCTATACTATATAGTGTTATTGATACAGTAAGAAAGATCTGTCAGCTGACGTTCTATACTATATAGTGTTATTGATACAGTAAGAAAGATCTGTCAGCTGATGTTCTATACTATATAGTGTTATTGATACAGTAAGAAAGATCTGTCAGCTGACGTTCTATACTATATAGTGTTATTGATACAGTAAGAAAGATCTGTCAGTTGACGTTCTATACTATATAGTGTTATTGATACAGTAAGAAAGATCTGTCAGCTGACGTTCTATACTATATAGTGTTATTGATACAGTAAGATCTGTCAGCTGATGTTCTATACTATATAGTGTTATTGATACAGTAAGAAAGATCTGTCAGCTGACGTTCTATACTATATAGTGTTATTGATACAGTAAGATCTGTCAGCTGATGTTCTATACTATATAGTGTTATTGATACAGTAAGAAAGATCTGTCAGCTGACATTCTATACTATATAGTGTTATTGGTACAGTTAGAAAGCTGTCAGCTGACGTTCTATACTATATAGTGTTATTGATACAGTAAGAAAGATCTGTCAGCTGATGTTCTATACTATATAGTGTTATTGATACAGTAAGAAAGATCTGTCAGCTGACGTTCTATACTATATAGTGTTATTGATACAGTAAGAAAGATCTGTCAGCTGACATTCTATACTATATAGTGTTATTGATACAGTAAGAAAGATCTGTCAGCTGATGTTCTATACTATATAGTGTTATTCATACAGTAAGAAAGATCTGTCAGCTGATGTTCTATACTATATAGTGTTATTCATACAGTAAGAAAGATCTGTCAGCTGATGTTCTATACTATATAGTGTTATTCATACAGTAAGATCTGTCAGCTGACGTTCTATACTATATAGTGTTATTGATACAGTTAGAAAGATCTGTCAGCTGACGTTCTATACTATATAGTGTTATTGATACAGTAAGAAAGATCTGTCAGGCGACATTCTATACTATATAGTGTTATTGATACAGTAAGAAAGATCTGTCAGCTGACGTTCTATACTATATAGTGTTATTGATACAGTAAGAAAGATCTGTCAGCTGACGTTCTATACTATATAGTGTTATTGATACAGTAAGAAAGATCTGTCAGCTGATGTTCTATACTATATAGTGTTATTGATACAGTAAGAAAGATCTGTCAGGCGACATTCTATACTATATAGTGTTATTGATACAGTAAGAAAGATCTGTCAGCTGACGTTCTATACTATATAGTGTTATTGATACAGTAAGAAAGATCTGTCAGCTGACGTTCTATACTATATAGTGTTATTGATACAGTAAGAAAGATCTGTCAGCTGATGTTCTATACTATATAGTGTTATTGATACAGTAAGAAAGATCTGTCAGCTGACATTCTATACTATATAGTGTTATTGATACAGTAAGATCTGTCAGCTGATGTTCTATACTATATAGTGTTATTGATACAGTAAGAGAGATCTGTCAGCTGACGTTCTATACTATATAGTGTTATTGATACAGTAAGAAAGATCTGTCAGTTGACGTTCTATACTATATAGTGTTATTGATACAGTAAGAAAGATCTGTCAGCTGACATTCTATACTGTATAGTGTTATTGATACAGTAAGAAAGATCTGTCAGCTGACATTCTATACTATATAGTGTTATTGATACAGTAAGAAAGATCTGTCAGCTGTCGTTCTATACTATATAGTGTTATTGATACAGTAAGATCTGTCAGCTGACATTCTATACTGTATAGTGTTATTGATACAGTAAGAAAGATCTGTCAGCTGATGTTCTATACTATATAGTGTTATTGATACAGTAAGATCTGTCAGCTGATGTTCTATACTATATAGTGTTATTGATACAGTAAGAAAGATCTGTCAGCTGATGTTCTATACTATATAGTGTTATTGATACAGTAAGATCTGTCAGCTGATGTTCTATACTATATAGTGTTATTGATACAGTAAGATCTGTCAGCTGACGTTCTATACTATATAGTGTTATTCATACAGTAAGAAAGATATGTCAGTTGACGTTCTATACTATATAGTGTTATTCATACAGTAAGAAAGATCTGTCACCTGACGTTCTGTATTATATAGTGTTATTGATACAGTAAGAAAGATCTGTCAGTTGACGTTCTATACTATATAGTGTTATTCATACAGTAAGAAAGATATGTCAGTTGACGTTCTATACTATATAGTGTTATTGATACAGTAAGAAAGATCTGTCAGTTGACGTTCTATACTATATAGTGTTATTCATACAAGTTATTGTAAAATGTTTTAAAGCAGTAAGAAAGATCTGTCAGCTGATGTTCTATACTATATAGTGTTATTCATACAGTAAGAAAGATATGTCAGTTGACGTTCTATACTATATAGTGTTATTCATACAAGTTATTGTAAAATGTTTTAAAGCAGTAAGAAAGATCTGTCAGCTGATGTTCTATACTATATAGTGTTATTCATACAGTAAGAAAGATATGTCAGTTGACGTTCTATACTATATAGTGTTATTGATACAGTAAGAAAGATCTGTCAGTTGACGTTCTATACTATATAGTGTTATTGATACAGTAAGAAAGATCTGTCAGTTGACGTTCTATACTATATAGTGTTATTCATACAAGTTATTGTAAAATGTTTTAAAGCAGTAAGAAAGATCTGTCAGCTGACGTTCTATACTATATAGTGTTATTCATCCAGGTTATTGTAAAAATGTTTTAAGTTTCGATCAAGCAACCTCTTGATCTGTTTCTTTTGGTAATATGTTTCAGGCCAGACCCAGACCACGAACAACCCCCCAGCGGTTACGATGACATGTTTATGTGAACAGTGTGTTTCAGTGTTGGTCTTGTGTCATTCATGTCTGTGTCCTCTTTTTTTTTTCACTGTTGTTGCAGTAGTGTGTCGCAAGTTATGAAATACAGTGAAAACCACACAGTGACTATTCAAGCAGATTTGGTTTTTTTACCCCCTAACTGATCCTTTATATTTTATCCACAAAGACATTTTTTCCAGATTTGCTTCGATCATTTTAAAATTCTGTTTTCCTTAATGAGCTTTATGCCTTCGCAAATGTCAGAGCCAACATTGAGTGGTCAAAGTTTCAGAATAATAAAATATATAATTAGCCTTTTTTTTTGCTTATGCATGCTATAAATTTCCCAGATATACCGCACGGCTGAATAGATGTATTAGCAATAGGTTTTTTGTTGCGTTTTCCTTCATCTTTGTTTTCCCAAGTTTTAGGAAGTTTGTTGTTTTATTTATGTATCATTATATACAAATCTTATTTATGTAACCATTGTTGGCACATTGCGTCAGTGTTGTTATTGGCATTGTCTTTGGCGGCGATTTGTGAGTTGTTATGATGACAGCGTTATGTAAGGAAAGGTTGTGAACTGTTTGGTGATGTCATTGATGATGTCACTCACAATGTTGTCCATTGTCTGAGGATGTTGTGCGTTGTCTGATAATGCTATACGTTTTTGTCTGATGATGTGTGATGTCTGATAATGCTGTACATGTCTGATATGGTTTCTTGTCTGTCCATGTTCAAGCTTTTTCTTTCTTTGCAGTGAAAAGTTACTTTAAAAGAAATTCCCCCCCTCCCCCCCACTCCTCCCTCACTTAAAAGTAACATCAAATAAAATGATATAAAAATCGAATTTCATGTTCTGTGTTGTTTTATTTTATTGCCAATGATGATGATGATGATAACGATCATGATGATGATATTGGTGATGGTGGAGATGATTTTTGATGATGGATGGATGATGATGATAATGGTGAGGATAAAGATGATGATGGTGTTTTTGTTGGTGGTGATGATGATGATGATAACGACAACGATGATGATGATGATGATGACTGCATTTATAATGGAGATGTGATGATGGTGATGAGTATTGTAAATGGAGAGATGATCATTATGATCATGATGACTTGCAAGATAGCATGATGACTTGCAAGATTTCATGACTTGCAAGATGTCATGATAACTTGCAAGATTGTCGGTTAGTGTCAATTGTACACTTGCCACAAAATCTATGAAAGTGAGGGTTAGAAAAACAAAAAGGGTCTTTCGTCTTTTCATCGGCCTGCTGTGCGCTCAAAACACGCGAAATCGTTATAGCCGACATTTCCTTACCGAACGTTTAACCGTTTCTGAGATAAATAAATAAACAAAATGTCCACAAACTGCAATAGCCTCATTCCGCGCGCTTCCGATTCAACCCGTGTCAAGAACGTGCCGTTCCGTAATACCGCAAATTTTGTTTTATTTCCATTCAAAACACTTTTGCACTCATGTCACCAATCTTACAAAATTTTGTGTTTAACTAATTAAATTTGATTAATTAAAAATCGAATCGAGGTTTCAGCATGTTTTTCCATATGGACCAAAAAATTAATGGTCTTTATACGAAGCCTTGGTAGCTCACTTAGTAAGACATTCACCTACCGTGCAGGCGACCCAAGTTCAAATCGCCCGTGGGCTATATTTTTTTAATGTTTTTTTTTTTTACTCTACAATATGGATATTTTTCTTTTTAATTTAGGCTTTTTACTTATTATTATTATTATTATTATTATTATTATTATTCTATCCTATCCTATCCTATCCCATAACCCGAAGGTCGTAGGGGCACCACAGATGATCGCTTAACCAGCATACTCCATCTTTCTCTGTCCTCAGCAGCCCTCATGGCTTCGCTCAGTGTCAAACCAGTCCATTCTCGAATGTTGTCCTCCCACCTCTTTTTCGGTCTCCCCCTTCTTCTACCTCCTTGCACTGTGCCTTGCAGAATGGTCTTTGCAAGGCCTGATGATCTGGTGACGTGGCCATACCATCGGAGTTTCCGTTTCTTCACCACTGTGAGCAGGTCATCGTGTTGTCCAATGGCTTGTGTGATGGTCTGTCGGACTTCAACGTTGGTGATGTGTTGGGTATAGGAAATGCACAGAAGTCTTCTGTAGCACCTCATCTCCATGCTTTGTATTCTTCGTTGGAGATCTGCTGTGAGGGTCCATGCTTCGCAAGCATATAAGAAGATGGAGATGACCAGAGAGCGCAGCAGTCTTACTTTGGAATGTAGACTGATGGTTCTGTCTTTCCAAATGGGCTTCAACCTTGTCAGGGCAGCAGTTGTTTGTGCGATCCTGGAGAGGACTTCCTGTCGAGACCCATTGTCTGACACAATGGCTCCTAAATATTTGAAGCTGTGCACTGTGTTGAGGGATTGGCCTTGTACTTTGATGTCCGTGTTGATGCCATTGGTGTTGTTGGTCATCATTTTGGTCTTCTCTGCACTTATTTCCATTCCATAAGCTCTGGAGGTGGTGTCAAGCCTCTGTACAAGCTGTTCAAGTTCTTGTTCCTCTCCAGCCAATCCATCAATATCATCCGCAAAACGAAGATTGGAGATTGCTCTGCCCCCTATGCTGACTGTGCCTTCGTGATCTGCAAGAGCATCTGACATGATGCGCTCTAGGAAGATGTTGAAGAGTGTTGGGGAGAGTAGGCATCCTTGACGCACACCGATTGTTGTTCTGAACCAGTTCCCGATGACGCTGTTATGGAGGACTGCACTGGTAGCCTTGTCATACAGGCTTTTGATGACTTCTATAATTTTAGGGCTGATGTTGTACACTTTCATGGTTGCCCATAGAGCTGCATGCCAGACTCGGTCAAATGCCTTCTTGAAGTCTATGAACACATGATATAGATGTTGTTGGTGCTGTAGGTATTTCTCACAGATTATTCTGAGGTTGAAAATCTGTTCAGTGGTACTTCGCCCTGCCATGAATCCTGCTTGTTCTTCAGCTATGATTTGTTCAGCTTGTGGTTTCAACCTGTTGAGTATTATTTTCAGGAGGACCTTGCTGGGATGGCTGATGAGGCTGATGGTGCGGTAATTTTCACACTCCTGAAGGTTACCTTTTTTGGGAAGAGTGATGACAAGCGACTGGGTCCATGGTGTAGGCCATTCCCCACTCTGCCAGATCTTGTTACAGATAATGGTGAGAGCATCAGTCATCGCTTCTCCTCCTGCTTGTAGCAGTTCCGCTGGTATGTTGTCCACTCCCGCTGACTTCCCTTTCTTCAGCGATTGCACTGCTGCCTCAACTTCTTCCCGGAGAATTGGGAGGATTTCTTCTTCTTCTCTGCTCTCGGGACATGCTAGAACTGATGGGTCTCCATTTGGTGTATGGTTGTAAAGGTCAGAGCAGTACTCTGTCCATCTGTCCAAGACTTCTTGTTCTTCTGTAAGGCAAATGCCAGACTTGCTTTGGATAGTGGAGACTTTGGGCTGTTTAACACTTGTCAGCCGCTTCACAGTCTGGTAGGCCTTCTTGCTGTTGTTCTTGTTCAGATTGTTCTCTATTTCCTGGCATTGATCTTCTATCCAGTTCTCCTTTGCTGTGCGCATGCCTTTTCGGATGTCATTGTTGATTTTTCGGTAGACATCAGCTCCCTGTGAGGTGTTCTTTTTCTTTTTTAACTCTCTTCGTTTATCACACAGATCCAAAAGTTCAGGTGTGATCCACGGCTTCATCTTTGGTCGGTGCTTGCCAAGGATCTCAGTGGCGGCATCTGTTACAGCTGAGTTGAAGGTATTGGTCATGGTGTTGACATCTACTTCGTCTGCCCCAAAAATAAGCAGTGGTGCAAATTTCCCTCCAATTGTGGCCTGAAATATTTTTGCCACCTCCGGGTCTTGCAGTTTGTCCAGGTCGAACTTCAGCCTAGTGCACTTTGCTGTATTTACTCTCTTCAAATGGAGCCGGAAAGACATTTATTATTTATAAACTAATAATAATAATAATAATAATAATAATAATAATAATAATAATAATAATTATTATTATAATAATTATAACCTTATATCAAATTTTATTTTAAAACCTTGGTGTTTTTTATGATTTCTATTTGTATTATTCTATATTCAATATTATTATTATTATTATTATTATTATTATTATTATTATTATTATTATTATTATTATTATTATTATTACCAAGGATCGGGATGGGGTGGTACGTGTAGGTAAAAGTGGGCTACGGGTAGGTTTAAAGGGGCATGGGTAGGCATAACGGGGATACGGGTATATATAAGGGGGTATGGTGATGGTCGATTCCATCCCCTATACGCTCAATGTGTCCAGGACACAAATTTAATAAAGAAGAAAAAAATTAATAAAGTCGATTCCTTTCATACATACCTGCGAAACGATCAACGTGGAAGTATCAAGGAGGGTACAGGTAGGTTAAGAGGGGGGTACGGAAGGTATCAAGGGGGTATGGGGAGGTATCAAGTGGGTTCGGGGAGGTATCAAGGGGGTATGGTGAGGCATCATGGGGGGGGGACGGGGAGATATCAGGGGAAGGGGGGTATGGTGAGGTATCAAGGGGGATATGGGGAGGTATCGTCCAAATGAAACTCGCAGACAACAGTTGTCTCTCTGTCTACATTTTAAACAGCAACCTGTGTACCCTGGCTTGCCAGGGTACAAAACCACTAGTTAATAATATTACTAATAGTGATATTAGTATTCTGTTCTAATCACGATTCGGGCGCCTATGGCGAATTACTGGTTATACATAGAGGTGTTTTCTTCCATTCATGGCCACTTACAATTTCTTAGAGATTTCTTAATGAGGATGATGTAATCAATAATTGAACAGGAGGAGGGTGGATCGATGAATGACATACTGCTATACATGTACACAAATATACAGGTGTTGCCACCTATTTGTAGTCATAGTTGCATTCTATTACCAGACTTATCTGAGAATACTTTGATATGGACGGTAAATGAAACAAGCTTCATGTAGGTTGGGTTGGTTTGTCGTTCAGCCCGTGATGACTACTACTACTACTACTACTACTACTACTACTACTACTACTACTACTACTACTACTACTACTACTACTACTACTACTACTACTACTAAGCCTACTACTACTACTACGACATCTACTCCTCCTCCTCCTCCTCCTCAAACCGGATTCGCGGTCTATTCTCGGCGCACTTGCAGTCAAGCGCAAACACACACACACAGACTACATGGTGCTCCAAAAATAAAATTACGTAAGTGCGTATGTACAAACAAGCAAAAACCACGCACATGCACGCACGCACACACACACACACACACATACACAACACAAGTATGATTGCCAAAAAAACCAAAACATAGTACGGACGTTTTTGAGCGCCACTCCCAACCACCAAACGGCTGTGCAGGAGAGAAGCAGACAGACAGACAGACAGGCAGGCAGACAGACCGAGAGAGAGGAGAGGGGTCACAAAGAGTAAGGAAGCAAACAGCTACATATGTTTGGTGAAGAGATGAGTCTGACAGTGGAAAGAGACTGTGAGTGACGTAGCTGAGCTGGTAAAGAGTTCCAGAGAGTGGGAGCAAATGGAGAGAAAGAACGTTTTCCAAAGGAGTTAGGGACTCTGGGGTGGATTCTTTGCCTAACACTTTTTTTTTGCTATATCTCACAAACCGATGTTCAGATTTTTGATCGTATTTAACGTACAGGTAGGCCTATTCCGTGACAAATTTCTCTATGGCAGTCCATTGGTTGGTCTGGCTGCCGCTCAGTCCATCAATCCGGCAGTTTTAGAACAGAACAAAAAGCAATTTTACTTTTAAAATATGCAAATGTGTGTGACGTGAATGTTTGTGTCTGGGAATACATTTGATTCTCTAGCTGTCTCTCGTTGGTTACTTATTGCAGTGCAAATGGCAATGCATTCTACCTTTTATTTCCTCTCTCGCGCTTTGCAGAATAGAAAAGTAACATATACCGTGAACGACCATCTTCTTAGGAGCCTATCCGTGGTTTAAAGAAGAAGCATTGGCAGAAGAAGAAGAAGAAGAAGAAGAAGAAGAAGAAGAAGAAGAAGAAGAAGAAGAAGAAGAAGAAGAAGAAGATTGGTAAAACATAAACAAAAACTAAAAAAGTTGAATTTTACAGAACATAGAAGGATCTAGAGAAAGCAGGAGCAGACAAGTTGCATTGAATGATACAAGTGCTTTGACTCAGCTTCAAGTAGAAGGACAAGAAGAAGGACAAGATTTGAACTTCTAAATGGAACATACATAATATGTAGACACGTGTTTGAAATTTTAAATCTTTTTGTCTTACGAACTTTGCTTTAAAATTTTTTAAAATTGTTTTGTTGATGTGGTAGTCGTGGTGGTTATAGTGGAACGCAGAGAAAGACGTTAAATAGAAACATAGGAGAAATGATGATTTATTTAAATGTACGTACGAAAGCGGTGGAGAGTGCTTTTGGCACTGTCGTTACTGATACTGTTGCTGTACGTTTGTACACAAGGTAAGTCGACATTTTGTATTCTTTGTTGATAGATTCAATTATCTATTAACTGACTGAGTTATAGACAACACTCGTTGATCAATCCCATCATTGGTTTAAAGGGAGACAATTCCAAGTTTGTTTACTTTTAGCGAAAATAAGTTTAGCTTAAAACTAAAAGCTGACCTTGTTATTGCATAAAGCAAGGATACAGTGGCTTTTCCTTATTCAAACCATTCACTAGTTTCAATGTTCCATTTCAGTTTTGACAGACAGTGAGTTTCACTGTTTAGCGGTACAACAATACGATCTACGATATACTAGATGATTTTTTTAAACGCTAGAAAGATAGCGATAGCTATGAATACACAAACCCACACCCACACACACTTTTTTAAATTTTAAATTTGACTTGCAAAATAAATTATTAGTTGACCTGATCGAATCTTAACTCAGTAAATTAGGTGGTGGTAAAGGTAGTCCCATAGCCTTGTGGCCGTAGGGGAGCGTGATGTTGGAGATCACACTTATCTTGGGCCAGCGTAATGAGGGTGATGCCCATCTCTCTCCCTCGCTGCTTTACCTTCCCCACCCTTAAGAGAGTAGGTACTCAACTCAGTCACAGTTGATTGTTGTTGTTTGTAGATTATAGTCACACGACACTTTCGCATATAGGTGACTACTGGACCGATTTATACTGACACCAGCGGGCCAGTTGTTGGTAAAGGGAAAAATAATATGATCACACGTTGACCAATCCGGGATTCGAACCAGCGACCTTTCGGTTACTAGCAAGACGCTCTTACCAACTGAGCTACCCGGCCCCGTTTCACAGTTGAGTCAACTGGGGGCGTTGTTATTTGTCGCTTCACGGTTTGTGGTCACCCATCCAAGTGCTAACCGCAGTGGACGGTTCTTAACTTGCGACACAGTAGCGAGTGCTCCAACCACTGCGCTATCCGACACCCCAGTCAATTTGATTGATTGTTTGATTTCAT
>CM072526.1:51770777-51798277 GCA_036898135.1 Oncomelania hupensis | reverse complement strand
CCCGTGTTGAAGCAACGTCTCCACAACGTCCACGTGACCGCATGTAGTGGGCGGTGGGAGTGAAGAAGGAGGTTGAGGCAGCGCGCGGCCATGTCGCCAGCGCCTTTAAGGAACAGCGAGTCCACGATAGACTTAGGATCGCTGAAGGCTGATATGTGAAGTGGCGAGAAGCCCTCGTCGTCTGCCACGTCCACGTCCACGTCCTCATGGCGTTGCAGCAGCATGGAAGTAACAGAAAAAGAGTTGGGAGGACAACAATCGAGAATGGACTGGCTTGACACTGAGTGAAGCCATGAGGGTTGCTTAGGACAAAGAAAGATTGAAAATGCTGGTTAAACGATCTCCTGTGGTTCCCCAACGACTTTCGAGTTATAGGATAGGATAGGATAGGATAAGATAGGACAGTTCTTATCTAGCGCTTTCCAGCTCAAGAGTTGCTCAGAGCGCTGACGGATACAGGATCTAACTCAAGCCGCCCGAAGCGCTCACTTGCAGCCTTAAGCGTATCCTTTGACTCTCCAGACAACTAAGAGCACAATCATGGGAGAGCGAGGATGATGGAGAAAGAACTTAGTACTTACTGGGGGTTTGTGTAATCTTTGGCTGTTGGTCACACAAGTGCTGAGCTGAACAATGCTCGACTACAGTTTGTGTAATCTTTGGCTGTTGGTCACAACAGTGCTGAGCTGAGCAATGCTCCACTACAGTTTGTGTAATCTGTGGTTGTTGGTCACACAAGTGCTGAACTGAGCAATGCTCCACTACAGTTTGTGTAATCTGTGGTTGTTGGTCACACAAGTGCTGAACTGAGCAATGCTCCACTACAGTTTGTATAAGCAGAGAAGTAACGGAATTGTTTTTTTTTGTGTTTTTTTTTGGTAGTAAGTTCCACGTGCTGTGAAGCTAGGTGAGGTCAGGAGGCAATGCCCTACCTGTTTACTGCAAGCTGAAGCGGATGGTGCCGGGAAACTAAAAGAATGCGGATAGGCGGTACCTTATAAGGTTCCAGCAGGTCTTTTCCGTACTGGGAAAGAGACTGCATCGTGCAGGTTAAGGATAGGTGCAAACCGCAAACAACGAACTGGTCAGTGACGTAGATTCAGTAGATTGCCTTTTGTAGAGAGTAATGACCGCTGAGAACATATGATTGGACCATGAAGCAGTGTAAGTTAGGTTAGGTTTATAAAAGAGCCACGAAAACGGTCTGCAAGCCGACCGGGTTCGGCTGAAGGTCTGCCAGAGGTCTGTCAGTGTTCTAATTCTAATTCTTCTTCTTAGTTTTATTTTGAGACCTAGCGTAAAGGTAGATTGTTCGAGAAGTAAGAAGTGAAGTGAACGGAGGTTTCGAAGATGAAGTCAGTAAGAACAAACCTTATTGAAACTTCTTTCTTTTGTTTACATGTGCATGCAAATTTTATGTTTGATGATTATGGTGTATTGGATTTGAGTTATTAAAAGATAGTAAAAATGAGCGAATTATGGAATTGACTTTTGTTCTTTGTTTAAATGGTAGTATCTTTGGATGGTAGTTGAGACCTGTTCTCTGTGTTGCGTTTTATGGATTATGATTTTTTTTAAAGGCCAAGTCCCCGTACAGATATGAAAGTAGTTTAGATAGTCTATCTCTCACAAATTAACGCCCTGTGGAAAATAATTGAGAAATCCCATCCAGAGCACGCGTTACATATACATGTAGCCAGCACTCACCGCCTAGGACTTGAGCGTCAGGATCTTTAAAGCCCGTGCGATGGAAGGCTTTCGTGCTCAGAATTGACCTCGGTTTATACTGTCAACCGAATCCGCACGACCACCGGAGCATTGAACCAACACATAAATCACTACATCAACTACCTAATCACAAAGGTAAAGATAAAAGGAAGGTAAAGGTAGTCCCATATCCTTGTGGCCGTAGGGGAGCGTGATGTTGGAGATCACACTTATCTTGGGCCAGCGTAATGAGGGTGATGCCCATCTCTTTCCCTCGCTGCTTTACCTTCCCCACCCTTAAGAGAGTAGGTACTGTCACAGTTGAGTCAACTGGGGGCGTTGTTATTTGTCGCTTCACGTTTTGCGGTCACCCATCCAAGTGCTAACCGCACTGGACAGTGCTTAACTTGCGACACAGTAGCGAGTGGTTCAACCACTGCGCTATCCGACACTCCAATCACAAAGATGCCAGGAAAAAGTTTATATTTTATTTTAATTTTTAGTTGAAACTTAAAAGCAGTGTTGTAGAAACTGTTGACAAGTGACTATTGAGAGGACCCGGTAGCACAGTGGACAGTGAGGTGCTTTACTAGGTCCTAGGTAGCACAGTGGACAGTGAGGTGCTTTACTAGGCCCTAGGTAGCACAGTGGACATTTAGCTGTTTTCCTAGGCCCTAGTTAGCACAGTGGACATTTAGCTGTTTTCCTAGGCCCTAAGTAGCACAGTGGACATTTAGCTGTTTTCCTAGGCCCTAGTTAGCACAGTGGACATTTAGCTGTTTTCCTAGGTCCTAGGTAGCACAGTGGACATTTAGCTGTTTTCCTAGGCCCTAGGTAGCACAGTGGACATTTAGCTGTTTTCCTAGGCCCTAGGTAGCACAGTGGACATTTAGCTGTTTTCCTAGGCCCTAGGTAGCACAGTGGACAGAGAGCTGTTTTCCTAGGCCCTAGGTAGCACAGTGGACATTTAGCTGTTTTCCTAGGTCCTAGGTAGCACAGTGGACATTTAGCTGTTTTCCTAGGCCCTAGGTAGCACAGTGGACAGAGAGCTGTTTTCCTAGGCCCTAGGTAGCACAGTGGACAGTGATCTGCTTTCCTAGGCCCTAGGTAGCACAGTGGACAGTGATCTGCTTTCCTAGGTCCTAGGTAGCACAGTGGACAGTGATCTGCTTTCCTAGGTCCTAGGTAGCACAGTGGACAGTGATCTGCTTTCCTAGGTCCTAGGTAGCACAGTGGACAGAGAGCTGTTTTCCTAGGTCCTAGGTAGCACAGTGGACAGTGATCTGCTTTCCTAGGTCCTAGGTAGCACAGTGGACAGTGATCTGCTTTCCTAGGTCCTAGGTAGCACAGTGGACAGAGATCTGTTTCCTAGGTCCTAGGTAGCACAGTGGACAGAGAGCTGTTTTCCTAGGTCCTAGGTAGCACAGTGGACAGAGATCTGTTTTCCTAGGTCCTAGGTAGCACAGTGGACAGAGATCTGTTTTCCTAGGTCCTAGGTAGCACAGTGGACAGAGAGCTGTTTTCCTAGGTCCTAGGTAGCACAGTGGACAGAGAGCTGTTTTCCTAGGTCCTAGGTAGCACAGTGGACAGAGAGCTGTTTTCCTAGGTCCTAGGTAGCACAGTGGACAGAGAGCTGTTTTCCTAGGTCCTAGGTAGCACAGTGGACATTTAGCTGTTTTCCTAGGCCCTAGGTAGCACAGTGGACATTTAGCTGTTTTCCTAGGCCCTAGGTAGCACAGTGGACATTTAGCTGTTTTCCTAGGCCCTAGGTAGCACAGTGGACAGAGAGCTGTTTTCCTAGGCCCTAGGTAGCACAGTGGACATTTAGCTGTTTTCCTAGGTCCTAGGTAGCACAGTGGACATTTAGCTGTTTTCCTAGGCCCTAGGTAGCACAGTGGACAGAGAGCTGTTTTCCTAGGCCCTAGGTAGCACAGTGGACAGTGATCTGCTTTCCTAGGCCCTAGGTAGCACAGTGGACAGTGATCTGCTTTCCTAGGTCCTAGGTAGCACAGTGGACAGTGATCTGCTTTCCTAGGTCCTAGGTAGCACAGTGGACAGTGATCTGCTTTCCTAGGTCCTAGGTAGCACAGTGGACAGAGAGCTGTTTTCCTAGGTCCTAGGTAGCACAGTGGACAGTGATCTGCTTTCCTAGGTCCTAGGTAGCACAGTGGACAGTGATCTGCTTTCCTAGGTCCTAGGTAGCACAGTGGACAGAGATCTGTTTTCCTAGGTCCTAGGTAGCACAGTGGACAGAGAGCTGTTTTCCTAGGTCCTAGGTAGCACAGTGGACAGAGATCTGTTTTCCTAGGTCCTAGGTAGCACAGTGGACAGAGAGCTGTTTTCCTAGGTCCTAGGTAGCACAGTGGACAGAGAGCTGTTTTCCTAGGTCCTAGGTAGCACAGTGGACAGAGAGCTGTTTTCCTAGGTCCTAGGTAGCACAGTGGACAGAGAGCTGTTTTCCTAGGTCCTAGGTAGCACAGTGGACAGAGAGCTGTTTTCCTAGGTCCTAGGTAGCACAGTGGACAGAGATCTGTTTTCCTAGGTCCTAGGTAGCACAGTGGACAGAGAGCTGCTTTCCTAGGCCCTAGGTAGAACAGTGGACAGTGATCCGCTTTCCTAGATGCTAGGTAGCACAGTGGACAGAGATCTGTTTTCCTAGGCCCTAGGTAGCACAGTGGACAGAGATCTGTTTTCCTAGGCCCTAGGTAGCACAGTGGACAGTGAGGTGCTTTCCTAGGCCCTAGGTAGCACAGTGGACAGAGATCTGTTTTCCTAGGTCCTAGGTCACAGTGGACAGAGATCTGCTGTCCTAGGCCCTAGGTAGCACAGTGGACAGAGAGCTGCTTTCCTAGGCCCTAGGTAGCACAGTGGACATTGATCTGTTTTCCTAGGCCCTAGGTAGCACAGTGGACATTGATCTGCTTTCCTAGGGCCTAGGTAGCATAGTGGACAGTGATCTGCTTTCCTAGGCCCTAGGTAGCACAGGGGACAGTGATCTGCTTTCCTAGGCCCTAGGTAGCATAGTGGGCAGAGATCTGCTTTCCTAGGCCCTAGGTCACGGGTTCCAACCCTGCATGGATGAACCTACGTCACTTAAGTACGAGACGTTTCAGAACACCGAGAGTTTTTCCAGGGTACTCCGGTTTCCTCCTTCCCTTAAAAAAATGGAATTGGAGGCAGTAAATCTAAAATTTTCAAAAATTAAAAAAAGGAATTTTCTTCCGAGTTTTTTTAATAGCGATCTTTTTAGATCGCCGCGCTTTAAGGGCGATTGAAGGAAAAGCGCATGATGGCATCCTTTAATAATAATAATAATAATAATAATAATAATAATAATAATAATAATAATAATAATAATAATAATAATATAATTATTATTATTATTATTTTTAATATTATTATTATTATTATTATTATTATTATTATTATTATTATTATTATTATTATTATTATTATTATTATTATTATTATTGTTGTTGTTCTGTACTGTACAAGACGGAAAAAAATATTCAACTGTGAACTTGTTTGTAGTTTTGGTCCAGAGAATTGGTTTGATATTTTTGTTGTTGTTGTTGTTTTTTATAACCAACTTTGATTTGAGAAAGGCAGCAAACGTACACTAAAAACAAATGTTGCTGTTTTTGTTGAAAAGAGTCAGAAAATAATATTATTGTGTGGCATCGCAACATAGACGGCTCACTAGCCCAAACTGCAGTCATTGTGTGTTTGTGTGTGTGTGTGTGTGTGTGTGTGTGTGTGTGCGCGCGCGCGTGTATTAATGGCAGAAGGGGTTTTCAATCTATCAACACTCCCGTAAAATGAGACCATCCTGCGAGGCATAGTGCAAGGAGGTAGAAGAAGAGGGAGACCGAAAAAGAGGTGGGAGGACAACATTCGAGAATGGACTGGCTTGACACGGGTTGCTGATGACAGAGAGAGAGAGAGAGAGAGAGAGAGAGAGAGAGAGGGGAGGGGAGGGGGGGGGGAATTTAACATGCACATGACAGAGTGCGAGTTGAACATATTTTGAAAGGGGCAACAACCCGTCGTTCCTCATCAGCTATTGAACAAGAGTTTTCCAGAACCTTATTGTGCTAGGTTGAGATATACATTTTTGTCCGAGTACCCATTCTGCCATGAATACACGCTTAATATGTGGGTGTGTATTTGTGTGTGTGTGTGTGTGTGTGTGTGTGTGTGTGTACGTGTATTTATATGTACGCCTGTGTGCGTGGTGAAAGAGGAAGAGGAAAAAGAGTGGCTGTGAGTGTGTGGGTTGTGGGGGTGTAAAGAGACAGATTCAAAAGAGATAGGAAAGAGAGAATCTTCACAATTAGATTAAACCCACAAACACGCACTTACACGCATACAAACGCATATACACACATACATAAATACAAACATACATTCACACACACATACTCACACACATACACGCACAAACAAGCATACACAAAGATAAAAAAACAACTATGGTACCGCCCGGCTTTATTTTCATTTTTTTTTCCACGCATCAGAATTTGTTTGCACACTTTCGGGATAACAGCATTCTAGACAGGTAAGCTTATTACTGTTTGCAATGTAAACGTTGAAGCAAGCAAAGTTTGATCTGGCTTAAAAGGGAATTTTAATACAACAATATTCATTCTGGACAGGTATACCTACCTGTTTGCCATTATTGGATTTAAAGCAAGCAGTATGTTAATATGGATTATAAATTGAACTATAATACGCTCCTTCCAGACAGCTATTACTTTAATAAACAAATTATTAGTGCACAAAGACGACAAACTAAATTAAAAAAATAGGTCTCCTTTCTGGGATGGTTTTTCCTGTCTACTACAGGGTGTTCATGTACATAGAGTGTAGACGCTAAGCCTCAATAGCTTTTAGATTTTAGATTTAGATTTTAGATTTTAATGCTTTATTGTCCCTTTTTATCGTGAAATTCTGGGCCGCCTCCCCTGTGGAAGGCGTAGTCGCAGCCTGTGGCGCGCCCAAACCCAACCTACCTAACATTAGTTGTGATTTTTAAAATGTAGAAATTCTTTAAATTTTAGAAATGTTTTGAAATTTTGCTGGGGGAGAAAACCGGAGTACCCGGAGAAAACCCCCGAGACGTTGCCCGAGTCGAAAGTAAATAATATTCGGAGAAACATAACGCCCCGATGCAGGATCGAACCCACACCTGTCAGGCGCCATTGGTTTCTGGCCTGTGGACAAGGCAAGTTAGTCCCGCCTTAGCCCATAGCATCACAGTTATTAGGATTTTAGTGGATTCTGTTTGGTGATCTTCATTTTTATTTTACAAAGGGAGAGATTATATAAAAAGCTATTTCAAGCCACGGCATGAAATTTTCCCATTCAATGTAAATAATACATTTACATAATTTGTAAAAACAACTTTTATGTGGCTACAGCTCAACTTTAATTTGTTAGATTTGGTTATTATGCTTATGTGTCCATGCTTGACAATGACTGTGTGGGGTCTAAAACTACATGTATGTCAAGCCCTCAACGTTTGATAAAAACAAAATTTAACATCAGCAATAACACAAGATCAAGAACAAGTCAATTTTAATAAGGTCATTTTGAAAAAAACTTTTGAAAGAAGTCCAACTCATTTTTTTTTTTTTAAAGCTTAAACTCATGTTAGCGTTCACAAATGAACATTTCTTTTGTGGTGTAACATTCGTTTAACATATATTTTAAAAACGTCGGTTAAATGAGAAACTTATTCTTTACTGCATTTTAGTTGCTTTTGTTTTTGTTGTAGAACTGGGAGACAACAACAGTTTGTGAAAATCACAGATAGTTGTTGTCTCCCTTGACTAAGGTTTCCCGTTGTGACAGTAGAACAAGGGAGATAAAACAAATTGTATAAAACGCAGGAAGTAGTTACCTCCCTTTACTCGTAGTTGTACACCGTTTGTCTTTATCTAGGAAATAAAACAAGATCAACATTTTACAACAGCATTTTACGTCATCGTTATTATATAGCGCTTTGCCAGCTAACGAGGTGCTCAAGGCGCTCTAGCCGCACGTTATCACGATGGTATGCAAGGGCTGACTACAGACACCTGTGGAAGACTGGTTCACGACCTAACCATTGCCAGGCAGATTTTTCTCCAGTTCCCCCAAAGGTCAGTTAGACCGATTGTCGGACTCTCTTTTTCTAAGTTCCTAAGAAGATTTGCTGTCTGCACGTCTTGTTTGTTCCACTGCAATAAATCTGATATTATTAAAATAAACCCCTTACTCTCGTAATACAGATTGTTACACTATTTTTTTTGTGTGCAAATGAAAATGATTTTATTTTCGAAATTCTGATACACATTATTTTCCCCCAATTCTGATAGGCATTAGTATTTCTATAATATCATGATTGTGACAGAAATTACCGGTTTGAATGCTTAAGATAAAGAGCTTCTCTTAGGAAATACCTCCAAAACATAAATAAATAAATAAATACAATACAATACTAATTTTATTAAACAATTCGGACACAAATAACTTGATATTGTACAGAGTCAAGCAATACACGAAATACTTAAGGTCAAAACTCCTTTCTGAAAAAGACCGTTGGCAAAAAGCTGGTGGTACCTAATGCGGAGCTCATCTCTTTCAGTCTTGGTCAGTGAGCATACACGGCGCAGATAACAAAGCACAAGGCGCCCAGACTGCTTTGCTCTAAATATCTACCAATGTAAGAAATCCCTGCGTTGGCGCGTGATAGGACATGCACCAATCAACGGCCGAGGCTCAACAGCTGTTGATGAAAAGCTCGTTGACGCGCCCTCTCTCGCTCTAGATTCTTGGCCACCAGCATGTCAGCAAGGGAGACAAGCGCGCTGTTGATGGAGAAGGAGTGCTCGCGCCTGGACCGGTAGAGGCCGCTGTGGAATGCTGACTGCCAGTTTTTGTTGTGGCTAGCTGCTCGTCGTGAGTACTGTCGTTTCTTGTCATCGCCGCTGGCGCTGGCGGCCTCATCGTTGTCGCTGTCATCGTTGTGGACCACAGACCCCAAATCCGGGCTGCTGAATGTCTCCTGCTGCATGCCCTCGCTGCGTTTGTGCGTGAACACTGACGTCACGCCAGTGTTGACATCATTGAGGCCTTGATAGCGAGCGTCCGTTTCGACGAGGTAACCACGGTGTGGCGGCGAAGGCTCGACTTGCCATTGCCCCGGAGAAAGGTCGAGGCCTGCCGCTGGCGAGTTCCCCGGGGAAAGCTGTCCTTTGTTCCCTTTGAGAAACAGCGTGAAACACACGCCGTACACTTGTTTCCACTGCGACAGCTGATTGGCTGCCAGCTTCACACAGTCGTCCAATGACGTAGGCCGGAACAAAGGCGCGCGCTGGTCGAAAGATGTGTCGAAACTTGTGGTTGGTTGAACCAAGGAAACCAAAGAGAGTAGCAGCGGCAGCCACATTCTGCGTCTGAAAGCAAAACACAATATGGTTCTTCAACAGTATGTACAGTGTATACAACAGTATGGACAGTGTGTTGATACTAATTGATCTTCTTCTTCTTCTTCTTCTTCTTCTTCTTCTTCTTCTTCTTCTTCTTCTTCTTCTTCTTCTTCTTCTTCTTATGATAATGATGATGATGGTGATGATGATGGTGATGATGATGATGATGAGGAGGAGGAGGAGGAGAAGGAGGAGGAGGAGGAAGAGGAGGGGAAAGAGAGAGAAGAAGAAGAAGAAGAAGAAGAAGAAGAAGAAGAAGAAGAAGAAGAAGAAGAAGAAGAAGAAGAAGAAGAAGAGGAAGAAGAAGAAGAAGAAGAAGAAGAAGAAGAAGAAGAAGAAGAAGAAGAGGAAGAGGAAGAAGAGGAAGAAGAAGAAGAAGAAGGAGAAGGAGAAAAAGAAGAAGAAGGAGGAGGAGGAGGAGGAGGAGGAGAAGAAGAAGAAGAAGAAGAAGAAGAAGAAGAAGAAGAAGAAGAAGAAGAAGAAGAAGAAGAAGAAGATAACAAATGAACAAGGAGAGAAAAGCTGGGTGGACCTGGCTTCAATCTACTTACACGGAGTTAGAGCAAAAGGATATTAAGCTTATTTTCATCCAAGAAAGATTATCCAAGTTAAAGCCGCTGCAGGAGCCTTGTCACATCTGCAAGCCTTATCCGACAGCCAAAGAACATGTGCGGAGTTCATCCTCCATCACATCTAAGATAGGTCCAGGACTAGGCCTATATATCCTGTTTGTTTTTGACTCACACGCATAGCAATTTGAATATATGCACTCACCTCCCCCTCCCTCACCCTGCCACACGCACACACACACACACACGAAATCCAAATTTTTGGAAATATGTGCGAGCTGAGTCCTAAATAGTCCAAAAATGATATCGAAAAAATGTCCGTCCGTCCATCTGTATGTCCGTCGTCCGCCGCCTGTCAGTGCAAAAACTTTAAAGTGACAAAGTACTCAGAACCTATTTGGACTATCAAAACCAAACTCGGTAAGATGGTGTGTACCCACGAGACCTTATATACGATCAGTGAATGAATGACTTCAGTTGAAGGTCAAGATCACAAAATCAGCAAGTGTTAGTAAAAAATTTAAAAAAAGACAAATTTTCACAAATTTCCCTTTTTTCTAGGTTATAAATACTGAATTTATGAAGAATACGCCATCCAACTTTATGCAGGTGAAAATGTACAACTAATTGCGGACTGCGAACTGTAACTTGCATTAAGAGACCAACTATTTCTTGATACACTATTAATGTAGATTAGGGCAAAAACAATATCTTATGCATCAATGAAAAAGAGAGAAAGGTTAAAACGATCATCTGTGGTGCCCCCAGCGACCTTGGAGTAACGGGATAGGATAGGATAGGATAGGATAGGATAGGATAGAGAAGAGACTAGAGAATCGAGCATAACTACAGTGTCTCTCTCTCTCTCTCTCTCTCTCTCTCTCTCTCTCTCTCTCTCTCCCCCCTCTCTCTCTCTCCCTCTCTCTCTCTCCCTCTCTCCCTCTCCCTCTCTCTCTCTCTCCCTCCCCCTCCCTCCCCCTCTCTCTCTCTCTCTCTGGCGACGGTGACTGGGAATTGTGTGTTATTTGTGATTGATGTGCATATTTATTCCTTCAACGGATTTATTCTGCGAAAAGACGTGAGTAGATGCAATTGTATTTATTTTATTGGATTCTTGTCCGGTTAGTAAAGTTGAGAGATGAGAGAACACTGAGATTCACGCATACACGCACGACAATTCTGAGACAACGCTTTTCGTTACAATGGTGATGCTGACGACGAGACGACGACGATGATGATGACGATTATGTTGATGATGATGATTAATGGTGATGACGACAACAACGACGACGACGATGGACGATAATGATGATGATGATGATGATGATGATGATGATGATGATGATGATGATGATGATGATGATGATGATGCAGATGATGATGAGGATAAATGAAAAGAAGAAGTAGGTCTAGAAGTCGACAAAAGATAAGGAACAGGAAATACATGCTAGTTAAAAAAGCAAATCATTCACCAATTTCTCGACTAAAATAATGAATGTGAACAGACTTTCAATCAAATGACTGACACCCATTCCCAACTACCCATCCTACACACACACGCACGCACACACGCACACACACACACAAGCACACACACCCCCTCACACACATACATCCACAAGAAAGCGCGTGAACATGCACTGTACGCGGACGTTGAAGCACGTCATGTATTGTAATCTGTCAAATTAATCCCTTGAGAAAAAAATATGGGAAATGCAGCTTTCTCCCTTATTAGGTTATGTGGCAGAAGGTCTTCATTTAAAAATAACAGTGCGTCCATAAATTCAATTTTTTTTAACTGATGAAGCAAATCTGATTTATGATTTAAACAATATTTATTATATTTAAAATACATGTTTAACCCACCCCCTTCTCCCCCCCCGTCACCACCACCACCACCAACGTTCGTTCGTTGTTTAAAATTTACGTCCCCCAACACCAAAGGGCATATTGGGGACGGCACCACCAACAGCAACACCCCTTGGGGTCATGAGCAATCTTGCCACTGTAGATTGTTCTAACCTATAAAGGGAACAGTGAAAGCCCCAGTTGAAAACCTGTCTTGCCTTTGTAGGCATGACAGATTCACTGCGGCAACAGTACCCCCGTTGGAGTGCCGGGGATTTCAGTATAAATAGTATCCCCACTTTATGGAAATTTAGTGCTTTAAATTCCCACTGTTGCTATCTTCCTCATATACTCTTTCCCATTCCTGCTCTGTCCTATCACTCTGCTATACTATCTTCTACTAGCTAGATCAATGACCTACCTTTTTTCTTGAAAACTCTTCCTGGACAAGACTCCTTGTTTGTGTATGAGGTCTGTTGGATCAGCTTGGGAGTGTTGGACGCTTTCTGCTGGGTGGTCACTAGGGCTTCCTATGATGTTAGTATTTAGCAATATAGGCATTTTATATGTATATGTTTCGTTGATGATTTGTAATGATGGTTGTATTCTATTTTGTTTTTGTAACCGGGGGTTCGCGTAGTTGAGGTAAACCCTCAGCCGTCCCCCGCGTGGGATGTCTTTATTGTAAAGTGACTGGCCGGTGGAGGGCGTTAAATTTTCCCACTAGGGTTGTTTCAGCAGATCTTTTATGCGGATCGGGGGTTGTCCGGTCCTGATTTGGCTCGGAGGAGTCCGCTGGACCTAAAGCAACAATAAATCAATCAATCAACCAACAGCAACAGCGAATTGTGTTACTCTAAAATCACTAATGTAGCATCTCTACCAACACAACCGTCAGCGCCGCAATACACATGGGCCTGGCCAGGATACACCTAAGAAGATTGACCCTGGTGGGGATCGAACCCTCAACCTGGGTAGCGTTTGGTTAGTTAGTTATTCATTGCTTACACAGGGTCCAGCGGACTTCAAAGAGCCGAGTCAGGTCCACAACATCAAGATCACTACTTGGCTGAAAGAGTACTCACCCCTGATCCGCATAAATGATCCGGTGAAACAACCCTAGTGGTAACACTGAAGGCACTCCACCAGCCGGTCACTTTACAATAAAGGCATCCCACGCAGGGGACGCTGAGGCTATACTCTAACTTATCGAACCCCCGTTTACAAAAACAAAATAGAATACAAACATCATTATAAAATATCAACAAAACACATACATATTAAATGCCTACATTGCTAAATAATAATAATATCATAGGAAGCGTAGTGACCATTTGGCACAAAGCGTCCAATATTCCCAAGCTGATGCAACCGACCTCGCACACAAATGAGGAGTTTCGTCCCGGAAGAGTTTTCAAGAAAAAAGGTAGGTGATTGGTCTAGCGAAGAAGAAGATAGTACAGTAGATTGATAGAACAGAGTAGGAATGAGAAAGAACAAACGAGAAAGACAGCGACAGTGGGAATTTAAAGCAATAAATTTCCAGAAAGTGGGGATACTATTTATACTGAAACCCCCGGCACCCCCACGGGGGAGAGGGAAGGGGAGGGGGTGGGGGAGGGGTAGCGTATGGTATTTGAAAATAGCACCCTATCCCTAAGCTACAAGACACCACTAAAATCTCATACCAAAACCTAGAAGATTTTTCATGTGCGCTGATCGAATTCACAGCCTGGGTATATAGCTTAGAATTTCAGTATTTGAAACCAGCGCTCTAACCTCAGGGTCAGTACACAAGTTGAATGCCTCAAGCTCCACAGCAAAGAGGTAGACAGTAGACAGCTGACGTATAAGGGAATGAGACTCCCTATATTATTTGTAGCTTGCATGTTATCTTCCGCTTTGTTGTTGAGGATCCGGGCTACCGGCGTCCAAATTGTGTAATCCCATTTGCGCTTTAAAATAACTGCGCTGCATACCGTCTACATCTTCTCTTCCCATTTGTCCTCCTTATTTATTGGCTCGGACGTCCTTGTCTTCGTCGCAATATTGTACATAACATTAGTCTCTTCGTCGCAACCTTGGATATAACAAGCTCAGACTCTTCGTCGCACGATTGTATACGTAACAATCTCAGGCCCTTGGCCCCAAGATTGTATTGTTGTACATAACTGCTCAATCGTGTTAACAGATCTTGACGAACGTGTGGCTACGATAACCCAATCACGGTATTTTATGGGCTTCCATCCAGAGAATCTGCATTGTACGTGCACAGCTCACGCAGAGTGTCTCAGCCTGCCGAGGGGAGAGGGATGGGATGGGTTGGAGAGGGGAGCAACTTAACAATATTGACTCAGACGACCCTACACAGGCCTACCCGCTTCCTCCGCGGCCTGGGCATACGTAAGGTTAACACCTGTTCCTTCTTCCTCTCTGTAATGAGGTCTTGATTGAATAAGAGAGAGAGAGAGAGAGAGAGAGAGAGAGAGAGAGAGAGAGAGAGAGAGAGACAGACAGACAGACAGACAGACAGACAGACAGACATTTTCATATTCAATATTTCATTACCAGAAAAAAATATAATGTTAGCATTACTCAACTAATCAACTAATCAACAATCAGTACTTCTTTCAGTTACTCACACATTTGCTTTAATCGTACACACGCACTCAAGCAGAGAGAGAGAGAGAGAGAGAGAGAGAGAGAGAGAGACAGAGAGACAGAGAGACAGATAGACAGAGACATAGAGAGACAGACAGATAGACAGGCAGATGGACAGGGACAGAGTGCGAGAGACAGAGAGAAAGACAGAGACAGAGAAAAAGCAGACAGAGAGACAGAGACAGACAGACAGAGACAGACAGAGAGAAAAACAGAGAGAGAGAAAGACAGAGAGACAGAGAAAAAAAAAAGAGACAGAGAGAGAGAAAGACAGAGACAGAGAGAAAGACAGACAGAGAGAGAGACAGAGAAAAAGCAGAGAGAGACAGAGAGAAAGACAGATTCAGAGACAGAGAGGGAGAGGGAGGGAGAGAGAGAGAGCTATTTATTCTTATTACTCACCCCTCCTCTTCCTTTTCTTTCTCCCACCCACCCACCTCCTCTTTCCCCCTGTCCCTACTTCACTCCCCTCCTTATCTGGGACGTGTACAAGTCAAGATGAATGCGCAGTGAAGAAGATTAGGTGCGTCCCATCCCAAGCTTGACAAAGTGTTAATCGAACTGCAGTGATCTTGTGTTCGGCCTAAGATACGTCTACATGTACCCTACCCTGCTATTTCTTTTTTAAGTCGCAGACAGGGATGTGGCGATGGGTTCTACTGTGCACAGCTTTTTTTTTAAATATACACATGTTATTTTATATTATGTTATGTTATGTTAGGCATTATTATTATTATTATTATTATTATTATTATTATTATTATTATTATTATTATTATTATTATTATTATTATTATTATTATAATAGAACACTTACTCCATCTCATTTTGATGTTAATGCCGCTGTGGTAAAACTGGGGGAAATCGAAACACAGTACAAAGAGTCATTAAAGAAAGTAGACTCCTAGGACAAAGATCTCCTAACGTCACGGTCGGGATGCAAACCCTGGTTTCTTGCGCGCTAGGCGAGTAACCTGACCACTGAACAATTGGGTTATACTGGTCTGGCAACCCCTGCTAGATATGTAGATAGATAGATAGATAGATAGATAGATAGATAGATAGATAGATAGATAGATAGATAGACCTGCTAGATAGATAGATAGATAGATAGATAGATAGATAGATAGATAGATAGATAGATAGATAGATAGATAGATAGATAGATAGATAGATAGATAGATAGATAGATAGATAGTCTAGGACAATTTGGTTTTAAGACCACTCCATGCATAAGCTTAGACTTAATGTCTACTGCTCCGAATGCTACTCATTGCTTGGGCGGTTCGAGTCAAATCCTGTATCGGCCCACGCCTTGAGCAGCTCTTGAGCTGAAAAAGCGCTTTGTAAGAATAATTAAATATAATGTAGCCGAGCGGAGTACTTGACTCCCGTCTCTCGGCCACGACCTTGAGAACATTGCTCCACCTGAGCTGTTATTTTCATTATATCCCTCAAAATAGGAACATAAGAATATTTGCCCTGCAAGGCGGTGAAGCGTGGTTGGTTAGTTAGTTAGTTAAAATAGATTAACGTCCCCGGACACATAAGCGTATAGGGGACGGGTGAAACACCACTTCGTGGTTGGTATGTATGTATGTATTAGTTTATAGTCCCCTCTCTTCCCGATAAGGATTTTCAGAGAGGAGACTGGAGACCGGGTTGCCGCTACTAGTGCCACGCACTCTACTGCAAAGTCACTGCCACCGACCTGCATAAAATGCCTGCCGACAATGTGGTCCCGCTCACCACCAAAAGCAGAAGGCGAATGGTCAGCCGGGGATAACAAATGTCGTGTCGCCTTGTCCTGCGTAACCCAATGGCATACCCAAAGGATTCTGCAAAGCAGGAGCCACCCAAGGCTAGTCTAACCAAGAAAATCAAGGTAGACAATTTCTCTCCCAAGCCTCAACCAGTCGCCTCCCTTTCCGCTACAATAAAATATAAATACAGCCTTGCACTACTTGTAAAATATACATAAATATAGTCGAGTCTTGCACTAGTTGTAAAATATACATAAATAAAGTCTTGTACTACATGTACTTGTAAAATATACATAAATACAACATTATTATAGTCTTGCACTACTTGTAAAATATAAATAAATCCAGCCTTGCACTAGTTATAAAATATACATAAATGCAGTCTTGCACTACTTGTGAAATATAAATAAATGCAGTCTTGCACTACTTGTAAAATATAAGTAAATGCAGTCTTGCACTAGTTGTAAAATATACATGAATGCAGTCTTGCCCTAGTTGTAAAATATAAATAAATGCAGTCTTGCACTAGTTGTAAAATATAAATAAATCCAGTCTTGCACTAGTTATAAAATATACATAAATGCAGTCTTGCACTACTTGTGAAATATAAATAAATGCAGTCTTGCACTAGTTGTAAAATATAAATAAATCCAGTCTTGCACTAGTTGTAAAATATAAATGAATGCAATCTTGCACTAGTTGTAAAATACACATAAATGCAGCCTTGCTCCAATTGTAAAATATAAATAAATCCAGTCTTGCACTAGTTGTAAAATATAAATAAATGCAATCTTGCACTAGTTGTAAAATATACATAAATGCAGCCTTGCTCCAATTGTAAAATATAAATAAATGCAGTCTTGCACCAGTTGTAAAATATAAATAAATGCAGTCTTGCACTACTTGTGAAATGGCAGGAGTTGCTGGAAGCACAGGACAATAGCATTCTCTTTGCGCACAATTTGTTTTGACTTCACGATAGAAATGCCGTCAAGCAATTGGCAAGCGACTAACCAGGATACATTTCCATATTCTAGCAATAAGCCCATGTACTTCGTTCACTCCAAGGAAATTCTTTGGAACTTTGGAATGAGAGAGAGAGAGAGAGAGAGAGAGAGAGAGAGAGAGAGAGAGAGAGAGAGAGAGAGAGAGAGTGCTGTTCACATAGGCATTGAGCTGGTGTGGAGAGAGAGAGAGAGAGAGAGAGAGAGAGAGAGAGAGAGAGAGAGAGAGAGAGAGAGAGAAAGAGAGAGACACACACAGACGGACACACAGACAGACAGAGACGCAGGGACACACAGAGAGAGAGAGAGAGAGAGAGAGAGAGAGAGAGAGAGAGAGAGAGAGAGGAAGAGAGAGCGAGAGAGAAACAGAGAGAGAGACAGAGAGAGAGAGACAGAGAGAGAGAGAGTGATAAATTGCTAATAGAAATACATAGATAATCCGTAGAGACAAAAATGTGGTTCGTGTTTATGTGATGGCCGTGTTCAGAACACACTGGAGACGGTCAAGCTGGACAACGGTTTGCATAATCTATCCTGAATATCACCAAGGCGACGGCAATGGTCTTGTTTTCCGAGGGCATCTCGCAGTTTACCAAGACAGTGAAGATGGAAGAAGCACCCTCTAACCACGGCACTCGCTTGATCCTCTATTGTGAGGTTTGCATCAATCATGATGTCCAGATCTCTGACAGTGGACAAGAAGGGGATAGCTGACTGTCCAAAACTGTTGGAGCTCAGGGATACAGAGTCTCTTTTGCTCTGAGGTCCACACATGATGGCCTCAGTCTTGTCCTCGTTCAGTTTCTGTGCGTCATCCACACCTTGAGGTCAGAGGAACACAGCTCAAACTTCTTAGCAGACTCCACTGCAGCGGCATCATCAGGAGGGAAAGAGTCGTAGAGGTCAGAGTCATCACCAAAAAAGCTGCCTCCCTTGCTCGTGTATCTCGATGATACGGCCAAATTCAAAGGTATAAAGCGAAAAGAGTACAGGTTCCAAAACGGACCCCTGGGGGACCCCACATGTCAGTCTTGTAGCTGTGTTCACACTGACGTACAGAAACATATCCTCTAGATACGACTGGAACCACTGATGGACGCAGCCCTTGAACCCAAACTTCAGATGAAGTCTCCACAGATAGATTTGCTCCTTGAGATAAATCATGCCAAAATGTCATTTCAAATCCCTACATTCAGGTTGTTAGGTTGAAAAAAAAAGCCCTTGTGAAATGGTAATACTACAGGATTGTACTGTGTTTGACCCCTCCTGATTATACCTTTTACAGCCAGAGGGAGAAGAAAGAGACAGAAGGAAGAGTGGGATTGGGGTGGCCAAAGGTAACGTGGGGGCCAATAGTCAAGTGGGCCCCTCTGTAGAAGTCAGTCTTTTAAACAGTTGTTTTCAGTTACACCATTCAGTTACACCAAGACCACACACGTCAAGTGCAGATTATGTTCTGATTTTATTGTCCAATACTAAAGTAAGAAGTAAATGCATTGTAATAGTGAACACATAACACTCAAAGACATGGACATACACAATGACGATTATTATTAATTACAGTGTGAGATTAGTACTCACACTGCTACACCCTCCACCTTCACTACTCTAAACAAAGGGAGGAGGTCTGGTCCTTGCAGGTTCCTAATCCCATGTATACCAAACAACAATTACCCTATCAAGGTTCAGCGCATATTGGTAGCAAACAAATAAATTAATTAATATTTAAAATTAAAAAAATAATAATTAAAAAGTAATTTAAAATATTTTTACAAGTTAAAAAAATTAATTAAACAAATTAATACTCAACAGACTGAAACCCCAAGCCGAACACATCATAGCTGAAGAACAAGCAGCATTCAGGGCAGGGCGAAGTACCACTTAACAGATTTTCAACCTCAGAATAATCTGCGAAAATACTTAAAGCGCCAACGACATCTATATCATGTGTTCGTAGACTTCAAATAGGCGTTTGACCGAGTCTGGCACGCAGCTCTGTGGGCAACTATGACAGTGTACAACATCAGCCCTAAAATTCTTGAAGTCATCAAAAGGCTGTATGACAAGGCTACCAGTGCAGTCCTCCACAACAGCGCCATCGGAAACTGGTTCAGAACAACAATCGGTGTGCGTCAGGGATGCCTACTCTCTCCAACACTCTTCAACAACTTCCTAGAGCGCATGATGTCAGATGTCATTGCAGATCACGAAAACACAGTCAGCATAGGGGGAAGAGCAATTTTCAACCTTCGTTTTGCGGATGACATTGATGGATTGGCTGGAGAGGAACAAGAACTTGAACAGCTGGTACAGAGGCTTGACACCACCTCCAGAGTCTATGGAATGGAAATAAGTGCAGAGAAGACCAAATTGATGACCAACAACACCAATGGCATCAACACGGACATCAAAGTCCAAATCCAATCCCTCAACACAGTTCATAGCTTTAAATATTTAGGAGCCATTGTATCAGACAATGGGTCCCCACAGGAAGTCCTCTCCAAGATCGCACAAACAACTGCTGCCCTGGCGAGGTTGAAGCCAATTTGGAAAGACAGGACCATCAGTCTACATTCCAAGGTAAGACTGTTGCGCTCCCTTGTCATCTCCATCTTCCTATACACTTGCGAAACATGGACCCTCATAGCAGATCTACAACGAAGAATACAAAGCGTGGAGATGAGTTGCTACAGAAGACGTCTGGGCATTTCCTAAACCCAACACATAACCAACGACGAAGTCCGACAGACCATCACACAAGCCATTGGACAACACGATGACATGCTCACAGTGGTGAAGAAACGGAAACTCCGATGGTATGGCCACGTCACCAGATCCTCAGCTCTTGCAAAGACCATCCTGCAAGGCACAGTGCAAGGAGGTAGAAGTAGAGGGAGACCGAAAAAAAAAGTGGGAGGACAACATTCGAGAATGGACTGGTTTGACTCTGAGCGAAACCATCAGGGTTGCTGAGGACAGAGAAAGATGGAGTACGTTGGTTAAACGATCATCTGCGGTGCTCCTAGACCTCCGAGTTACGGGATAGGTTAGATAGATAGATTGTATTGTATTGATAATGTTTCATTGGAGCTGAAAATTTGCTCACAGTGGTGAAGAAACGGAAACTCCGATGGTATGGCCACGTCAACAGATCATCAGGTCTTGCAGAGACCATCCTGCCAGGCACAGTGCAAGGAGGTAGAAGAAGAGGAAGACCGAAAAAGAGGTGGGAGGACAACATTCGAGAATGGACTGGTTTGACACTGAGTGAAACAATCAGGGTTGATGAGGAAAGGACAGATGGAGTATGCTGGTTAAACGATTATCTGTGGTGCCCCTACGACCTCCGATTTACGGGATAGGATAGGATAGGAAGGAATAAAACAAACGTTAAAAATAATTTTAAAAGAAATAAAATAATAATAAAGAAATAATGTAAAAAAAATATATATATATATATTATATATATAAACATATTAAGGTCCCCGTATCCACGTCCTCAAAAATCTTTTTGGGGACGTGGATGGGGACCTTAACATGTTTTTATATATATTTTTCAAATCAGAAGTTAATAAATTTTTCAAGAATGTTTTAGCATATTTGGCATCTAGGTGGGCAAATTAATCTTATTTCCAAATATAAACTTTCTACAAGCAGTAGAAATACAAGTTCCCGAAAAGCTGGTTGGTGACACAGTCCCCATAAACAACCTGATATAAGTATATATATATATATATATATATATATATATATATATTAGCATTTCTTACATTGATCCATCGATTCATGATTTTCTGTTGTTCAGGTGGCTGACTGTTTAGCAAGTCTGCTGTCACCAAGCTGTGTGCACCAATAATGATGTTGAGGGATGGCATAATGGTTTGAACAGGATGGTATCAAGAAGAGACAATGAGAACGTAAATCTGAGCATGTATGAGTTGGTCGAGGTTCTCTATGAATCTTCCAAGCAGGTTGAAACTGATGTTCAGCTTGTGACTGAAGAGAAGCTCATGAAGCACCAGCGCACTTCCTTCATTATCAGGCCAAGATCTTTTCCTTCTGGGATCAGTATTCAAAAAGAGAACTTAGGCCAGCTCAGCTAATTCATAAAGTTGCAGAGCTTCAAGCATTACAATCCAGTGATGACTAACTAGTTTTGTGTTTCAGTACATTTTATATTTAAGTGGAGTTAAAAAAATATATATCTTTTATTTTGCTAATATTTATATAATATAATATAATATAATATATTTTTTTTCAGTATCACTAATTATTATCTGTGCAGGTATTTTCTTCTTTTACATGTTAATACTATTCTGTTTACCAGATTGAATAATATTTATGAACATCATAATACACTTTTTGCATTAGCTTTTTTATCTGTTGTATTAGTCACTGTATATTACTATTAGCCAAATCTTTGCCAGTTACATTTATTATTAATATTCAAATAAAATAAACCATGTCTGAGATATACCCCGATGTGTATTTACATGATAGATATGTAACACAAATGGGTGAAAATAGAGCATTTCTTTGAATATTGGATTGATATAAATGTACTTTAAATCAAGTCGTAATTATGTGTGCAAGTGTACATGCATACGAGTGCGTGTGTGAACGCGCAGGTGGGTGTGTACTGTGGAAAGTGTTTTTAAGAGAATGCAGAAGAAGCTGAAGTATTGCTTTGATATGTTATATGTGTGAGCGCATACTCAAGTCAACATGATGTACTGTGATGCTTAACCTAGTAATATGTTTGTGTTGACTGCATGACACTTTGTGTGAATTAAATGCGTGATGGTGTGTGTGCAGTTGATTTCTTTGCATACTCTAGTCAACATGATGTACTGTGATGCTTAACCTAGTAATCTGTTAGCGTCTGTGAATGTTGTGTTTGCTGCATGTTTTAGTCATTTGATCGCTTGATCGCCTGATATTGACAATGTGTGTAGTTGATTTCTTTGCATACTCTAGTCAACATGATGTTCTATGATGCCTAACCTAGTCATCTGTTAGAGTCTATGAATGTTTGCGTTGACTGCATGTGTTAGTCATTTGATCGCCTGATATTGACAATTTGTGTGAATTATATGTGTGATGGTGTGTGTGCATTTGATTTCTTTGCATACTCTAGTCAACATGATGTACTGTGATGCTTAACCTAGTAATATGTTAGCGTCTATGAATGTTACCATGCAACCTCATATTCTGATTCAAAGATTGATTGATGATTTTGAATTACCTCACCAGCTTGTACTGTGCATTTTGGAATTCTTGACTTTTAGAGAACGAGTTTTTGTTAATGAATTGTACTCTGATAAAAAGGTTACATGTACAGATGATTCGGCTTTGTTGTCCTTGAGTGGTTCGGAGAATGGCCACGGTGATTCTTTGCCTACTTTTGTAGACTGGTGTGATGACAATTATTTGGAAATGAATGTTTCTAAGACCAAAGAACTTATTGTTGATTTTAGAAGAGACAGAGATGATGTTGCTGCAAGCACAATCCATGGTGAAAATATAAATGGTAGAGACCTACAAATACCTTGGTACAATTTTTGATAATAAGCTAAAATGGGATGCCAATACTGAAGCAATTGTCAAGCAGGGGCAGCAGAGAGTATACCTTCTCAGAACTCTTTTTCGGTAGACACAAAAATACTTAGTCTGTTTTACCAGTCTTTCATTGAGAGTCTTTTGACTTTTTCATTCATATGCTGGTTTCCTAGTCTGTCGGTTAGGGATAGAAATAGTCTCTTCAGCATTGTGAAAATGTGTTCCAAAATTACCGGTGAGGAGCAGAGGAACCTATCTGCAATCAGCAAATCACAAGGAAAGCTAAACAGATTGTCAGTAAACTGGAACATATTTTGGCCGATGAGTTTGTACTTCTGCCTTCAAAACGTCGTTTTGCTCAACCCATTTCGAAAACTAAAAGATATTCAAACTCATTTGTACCCTCTGTTGTCCGCCTTCTCAATGCCTATACAATGTAATACAAGGGACTGTTTTTTTTTTTTTTTTTTTTTTTTTTTACGATTGATTTTATTGATTCTTTGTCACTATAGACAATAGATATAAGCTGCTGTGTGAGTGGGTGAGTGTGGGTATAATTCCAGAGAGAGTGAGGAGATTTTTGCTGGTAGAAACTATTATCTGTGATATTTGTTTTATAGTTTATATTTTATAGTTTACTTATGCATTTAACAGCACATTTACTTATTGATTGGGAGTACTCTCCGTGTGTACGTATGGTCATTTTTAATTTTTATTATTATTCTTACTGGTTATTTCTGCGCCAACGCTGCCTTTGTAATTGTAATTGCCCAGCTTGAGAGGAATGAAGTTGTGTGGCATTGTGTTGTGCTGTATTGTGTTGTATTGTATGGTATTGTATTGTTGGGATGTACATTTTGTATTGTAGCTTTCTGCGGAGAAACTATTATCTGTGATATACCGGGGCAGTTTACTTTTTATGACATTCACCTCTAGTTTATTGTATGTATTTAACCATATATTTTATTATTTATTTGTTTTATTTATTATTTATTGATTGGATTACTTCTCATGTGTATGTAATATTTTTAATTCTTGTGTATTCTGCTAATTGCGCTGATGCTGCCATTGTAATTGCTCAGTTTAAGATGACTAAAGTTGTATTGTGTTGTATTGTATTGTTGTGTTTGCTGCATGTGTTAGTCATTTGATCGCCTGATATTGACAATGTGTGTAGTTGATTTCTTTGCATACTCTAGTCAATATGTTCTGTGATGCCTAACCTAGTCATCTGTTAGTGTCTATGAATGTTTGTGTTTGCTGCAAGTGTTAGTTATTTGGTCGCCTGATATTGACAATTTGTGTGCATTATGTGTGTGATGCCTAACATAGTCTTTCAAGTCCTAGTAGTCCTAGTCATTTTTGTTTTACTATATCTTTCTGTTTATCTGTTATTGTTGGGTATGCTTGTGCGAGTGTGTGTGGTTGTGCATACATGTGTGTATTTATGTATGTAGGTATGTGTGCGTGTGTGTAAGTGAGAGAGAGAAAGATGTTAAATCTAAAACAATTTGTGTGTGTGCAGTTGATTTCTTAGGAGTTTGATAGCATTGTTTCTGTTTGTATAAGTTATGGATGTGTGTATGCGTTCCAGATGGTTGAAGGAATTTCTAATGTTAAACAGATTCATTATTATCTTCCTTGCTGTACTTCTGCATGCCATTTGTCAAATTAATTAACTGTTTTAATTCTAATTTTGGAAAAAATATTTTGGGATAAGAGTTGTCAAAAATAAATGTTGCAGGCTCTAAACACCATTAAACCATTGTTTTTTGTTGCCTAATTATGTGTGAGTATGCGTGTGTTTGATGTCTATGTTGTGATTACTTTCGCAGGCACATAAACATATCTTATCAGCTAATAGTACATACTCTCACAAACATGGAAATTTGCATAACACCGGTACAGGTCACATTCTTCAACAGTATCTTGCGGCAATCAGATTTTGGACACTACATCCCTTATCCAGCCAATATAGTCTCTGGGTTCTCACTTTTGTGGCAGATCAGATTTTTCCACGATCTGTTGATCGGATGTTGAACCTCCATTCGTGTGTAACTTATACATGTATGCTAAATGTGGCCCTCTGTGCACTTGGATTGGAAGGTTTTTCTACTGGTATCTCTGTACCATTTAAAAAAACAAAATGCAGAAAACACTTTCAGTGCGTAAATAAGTCAAACAATTTACCACAGGCCCTAACAGTCCTGTATAGTAATGCAGGAGAGATTTATCGAACTCTAGAGCTTACAGAAAAAAAAGGTCAGCTCCAAGCATCTTTGACTTCGGAAATCTATGACCTATGCTCCTAGCCATGTAGCAATGTATAAATGGCACCGCCGAAACGTCCAGCCATCTAGCAATGTATAAAAATAGAGTACCGCCGAAACGTCCAGACATGTTAAAATGTATAAAATATAGTACCACCGAAATGTCCAGACATGTGGCAGTTTATAAAATATAGTACTGCCGAAAGATCCAGTCATCTAGCAATGTATAAAATAGAGTACCGCCGAAACGTCCAGACATGTTAAAATATAGCCTAGAACCGCCGAAACATCCAGCCATATAACAATGTATAAAATAGAGTACCGTCCGAAACGTCTAGCCTTCCATCAATGTATAAAATATATAGTAGTACCGCCGAAACGTCCAGCTATATAGCAATGTATAAAAAATATATGACCTATGCTCCTAGCCATGTAGCAATGTATAAATTACGGCACCGCCGAAACGTCCAGCCATCTAGCAATGTATAAAAATATAGTACCGCCGAAACGTCCAGACATGTTACAATGTATAAAATATAGTACCGCCGAAATGTCCAGACTTGTTACAATGTATAAAATATAGTACCGCCGAAACGTCCAAACATGTGACAATTTGTAAAATATAGTACCGCCGAAACATCCAGTCAACTAGCAATGTATAAAATAGAGTACCACCGAAACGTCCAGACATGTTACAATGTATAAATTATAGTACCGCCGAAACATCCAGTCATCTAGCAATGTATAAAATATAGTACCGCCGAAACGTCCAGACATGTTAAAATGTATAAAATATAGTACCGCCGAAACATCCAGTCATCTAGCAATGTATAAAATATAGTACCGCCGAAACGTCCAGACATATAATAATGTATAAAATATAGTACCGCCGAAACGTCCAGACATGTTACAATGTATAAAATATAGCCTAGTACCGCCGAAACATCCAGCCATATAACAATGTATAAAATAGAGTACCGTCCGAAACGTCTAGCCTTCCATCAATGTATAAAATATATAGTAGTACCGCCGAAACGTCCAACTATATAGCAATGTATAAAATATATGTGACCTATGCTCCTAGCCATGTATAAATTACGGCACCGCCGAAACGTCCAGCCATCTAGCAATGTATAAAAATATAGTACCGCCGAAACGTCCAGATATGTTACAATGTATAAAATATAGTACCGCCGAAACATCCAGCCATATAACAATGTATAAAATAGAGTACCGTCCGAAACGTCCAGCCTTCCAGCAATGTATAAAATATATAGTACCGCCGAAACGTCCATCTATATAGCAATGTATAAAATACAGCGCCGCCGAAACGACTATCCATGTACAATATGTGTATTACCCACACTTACTGTGTATCATTTATAGTACACGTTATAACTTTTATATTTACAAAAATCTCGACCAACGTTCTCTATTATTAAATACAAGAGGCAAAAATTTACCCAGCTTATGAAAATATTTTCTGCAGTAGAAACGGACACTCCGCACACACGGGACAAAGGCAGATAATCGTATCTTGCCACAGTTCAGTTCAGTGGATAGATTTACGTCCCCGGACACAGTGCGTATAGGGGACAATCTTGCCGACATCAATAAGAATTGATTGCGTAACCATTGGAACTGAAAACAGTAATAACACTTATTTATAAATAAGCCTAAAGACGGCACCGCCGAATGGTCCAGACTAGCGCCGAACCGTCCCGCCGCCGAAACGTCCACCGCCGAAACGTCCAGAGTGTGACGCCGAATCGTCCCGCCGCCGAAACGTCCATAATTCGTGTGTGTGTGTGTGTGTGTGTGTGTGTGTGTGTGTGTGTGTGTGTGTGTGTGTGTGTGTGTGTGTATGTGTGTGTGACGGAGAGGAAGGGAGACGGGAAGAGTGTGAAAGAGACATGTATGTGAGGAGGAAGGTTGGAGAACTCCACTATGTGCTTGTGTTTTCTACTGAATTGTTTCCCTTGGCTGTAATAGCAATAGTTAGCAACTTGTGCTGTATGTGTGCAAAATTGAATTCCCGAATTTTTTATTTTAATGAATTTATTAATAACGAAGTTTAAATTTTAATTTTATTATTATGGCAGCATGTAAGAGGGATGAGAGGGTAAGAAAATTACGTAAATTGGGAATAACAGTAATACGTAGAACGCCGAACCCTCAAACCTGTAACCGCGTACGCGGGACTCGTTCACGCTACGAAATGAAATGAAAATCAGGCACGGGCGAAAGATCACCGCTAATCAGGTTTATTTGTTGGGTTAATGAGCACGTCTCTAGCACCCATACAATCCGCTACTGAATGCTATATGTGTATACTACTGAATGCTACATGTGTATACTACTGAATGCTACATGTGTAAACTACTTGTGCTTTATATCGGACGGCAATTTTATTATTTTTGTGAAGCAAAAAAGCCCCGTCCGCTCTTTGTTTAACCAAGTTTTAGCAGACTTGCAGACTATCAACAATAAGTCCATGTTCATGTGCTTCTCTGGTCTGGGAGAACTGCGCAGGCCGTAACGTCCTTGCCTAGTTTGCAAAGCGACCTGGTTTAAATTCCTGATTGTTGTGGCTGTGGTTGTGGTCCTTGTTGTTCTTCGTCTTCTTCTTGTAGTAGTAGTAGTAGTA
>CM072526.1:51763277-51768277 GCA_036898135.1 Oncomelania hupensis | reverse complement strand
CCGCCAAGAAAATTAAAACCTTTGAAGTTGCTTATTTTTCGGGCTACGTGTGTCCGTGTCTACAAATACATTTGAATGGCCGGCTCGCCATCTTGTTATTTTATAGGTTTATTACGTTTAGTGCATATTAGAGGCTAATAGGTTCATGCGTTCTAAAGGAACTCACGCTTTAAAACTGGAACCGTCCACCTTCGGGTACAACAAGCGTGAATGGCCGACCCGCACCTTTCATACGGCAAGAAACTGCAATAAAATTTAAATCAACGCGCAGACACAATTGCAATAACATTGTCGTTTGAAACGGCCTTTTCACGATGATTTGAAAACGAAAGTCATTTTGTAGCGACGTTATTGATCTTGAAATGAAATTTGAGCCCAAACGCTTTTCTCGTTCTTGTTCTTCTATTTCTTAAGCTCTCCGTCTGTTCTTCCTTTATGTCCTCCTCTGTCTTCTCCTTCTTCCCCTGCTCTCTATGTTCTTCTTTCTTTCACGCCTTTTAAAAATCTTCATTCTTTCCCCAATTTCTTCTTCTTCGTCTTTTCAGCTATCCGCTCAAACATTTTCAAAACCAATTCAGAGTGTTTTGTCAAGGACGAGAAAAGAAAAGGGTAAGGAGGAGGAGGAGGAGGAGGAGGAGGAGAAGAAGAAGAAGAAGAAGAAGAAGAAGAAGAAGAAGAAGAAGAAGAAGAAGAAGAAGAAGAAGAAGAAGAAGAAGAAGAAGGGAAAACAGACGTCGACGAAGTAGGAGAATCAAAAACACCCCCTTACATCCCCCACCTCCCAAAAAAAAAAAAAACAAAAAAAAACAACCCCCCCTACTCCCCCCCAAAAAAAAACCCAACCCCCCAAAAAAAACCGACAATGATGAACAAAAATAAAAAGAGAAGAAGCAGAAGAAGAAGAAGAAGAAGAAGAAGAAGAAGAAGAAGAAGAAGAAGAAGAAGAACAACAACAACAACAACAACAACAACAACAACAACAACAAGACGAAGAAAAAGGACGACGACGACCGTTATAACAACAGCAGCAACAACAACAACAACTCAAGGAAATACTAAAGAAAATGCAAAACTATTAAATCAAGCTTATGGTCATACAATGCATGGTTCATTTTTGTTATCACTTTCTCAGACTTAATAAATTTCGTCGTATTTAGTCTACGTTGTAAGTTAAATTGCCACAAAAGACATTATCACTTCTATTTGTGTAGCACGTAATAGTTGCCAATGGAACAACAACGGCAACCACGGCAACCATACATAACATGTACACGACGTTCTTTTTTTGTACAAACCGACCTTTTCTCTGTAAAGTGTCTTTGAGACCTAGTTCAAAATGCGGTTTGAAGTACAACGCCTATTTAGGAGATGGCTCGACTATTTACTCATATATATATTCATACATAGTTTTTGTCTGATATTATTGAATCCAAACATCCTGTATGAGCGTTCTAAAAAAACCGTCTGCTTTAAGCATTAAGTTTCATATCTTTCCGTAGAATCTCTTATACAGACGCGCACTAGTAAACTCAGCGTCGAAGCGTGACCCCACACTCTATTGTGATTTATTTAGCTACAAGGCGTTTTGCTGTACACCCTTATTTCCCGTGCCTGTTGTATCAAGTGACGCTCTATCCTATACCTATCCTATCTCTTAGTTCCAAAGTCATTGGGGCACCACAGACGCTCGTTTAACCAGCGTACTTTATCTTTCTCTGTCCTCAGCAGTCAGCAGCCCTCGTGGCTTCATTCTGTGTCAAGCCATTACATTCTCCAACGTTGTCTTCCCACCTTTTTTTCTGTCTCCCTCTTCTTGTGCCCCATTGCACCGTGCCTGGCAGGATGGTCTTTGCAAGGCCTGATGCTCTGGTGACGTGGACGTACTACCAGAGTTTCAGTTTCTTCAGCACGGCGAGCATGTCATCGTCTTGTTACACGACTTGTATGATGGTCCGTCGGATTTCGTCGTTGATGATGTGCTGGGTATATAAATGCCCACAAGTCTGTTGTAGCACCTCATCTCTATGCTTTGTATTCTTCGTTGGAGATCTGCTGTGAGGGTCCATGTTTCGCAAGCGTATGGGAAGATGGAGATGACAAGGGAGCGCAGCAGTCTTACTCCCAAACACACACACACACACACACACACACACACACACACACACACACACACATACACGTACACCTACACACACACACACAATCCTGCTAAGCTACAGGGTTTCTTAAATTAACCTCTGCGGACATTGATACGTACATGAGCACGAGACCGTGTAGCAAGTCTAGTCCTGCTCATCTAGTCAACACAGGGTTTAACGTAATTAACAAAGTAAGAGCCTCATCGCATTAAAAAAAAACAACAACAACAACAACAGCATATGCCTGTGGGGTTATGGGTAAAATATCATAACAGGGAACCGCGTATGTCCCAATATGCTTTCAAAATGAAAGTCTTTACCGCGGCCATGAAGTGCGGATCTTATTTCTTGAAATCAATTTGATGGATACAATTGTTTTGGTGTTTTTGTCTTTTTTTTGGGGGGGGTGGGGTGGGGTGTAGGGGGTGGGGGGTGGGGTGGGGTGGGGGTTCCCTCATGTTATTGTTTCCTCTCTAACTATTTTTTTGTACGTTTGCTTTAAGTGTGTCTTGTCGTCGGAATTGAAAATAGAATTGAAAAAAGAATGACATCATCTTTGATTGCTATAAATCAAAATGTTTTTCATGTTCCGCTGTAAAGCTATCTTTGTGTGTGGGTGGGTGGGTGCTTGTGTGTGTGTGTGCATGTTTGGGAGTGTGTGTGTCAGTTTGTGTGTGTGTGGGGGGGGGGATAGGTGTGGCGGTGATCATAAGAACGAGGATGAGGAGAAAGAAGAAGAACAACAACAAAAACGAGAAGAACTAGAAGAACAAGGAAAAGAAGAACAGGGGAATAAGAACAAGGACAAGAAGAAACTTGACGAACATGACGCTCTGTCACCTTGATGATGACCTTTGCGCCAACACTCACAGAACAAAGGTTAAAGAGAAAGAGAAAGAGAGAGAGAGAGAGAGAGAGAGAGAGAGAGAGAGAGAGAGAGAGAGAGAGAGAGAGAGAGAGAGAGAGAAGAGATTTCGGTCATGACACAACGACAATGTAGGTTGAAGACCTTGCACAAGTCCTCAAATGGGATGGAGGTTTCGGGCAGGGGGGGAGGGAGGGGGGTGGAATGGGGAAGTGGTGGGATGAAGAGTGTAGAGAAGAAGACAGCGAATATGACCCGTCGCCAAGGCCTGCGCTCAGTGGTCTGGGCGCCCGACTCTGCGCCCAAAGGCTGCAAGTGAGCACCTGGGGAGGCTTGAGTTGGATCCTGTATCGGCCAGCGCCTTGAGCATCTCTTGAGCTGGAGAAACGCTATTTAAGAATGATGAAACAAACTACAGAATACAGGGGGAAGGGGACAAGGGGTTTTACACGACAGAGAGACTGGAACCAGGCTCTTCCACACGCCAGACGGACGTTGAACCACTTGACCACTCTGTTGCACTCGTTACACTGATTATTTTACATTAAATCTGTTACACTGAACCTGTTACACTGGACTATGTTACACTCTCTACACTGATTCGGTTACATTGAATTTGTTACACTAAAACTGAATCTGCAACACTGGATCTTTTTATATTGGATTTCTTGACGAGCACAATGGGAAAAGAAATAAGTGAGAACATTTTTAACTGCATTCGTGAGCTCGCGCACGCTGGATCTGTTCTACTTGAACCGTTACGCTGTATCTGTTACACTGGATCTCTTGACCGTCACGATGGGAAAAGAAGAGGAAGAAGATTTGTTTTGTTGGAGTGCCTTCATGAGCTCGTGCACACGAGAAAGTGAGCACGTTCCGTTAACAAACTTCAGTCTAATTGCACTATAGCGCGTCAGTCGTGCTGGGCGCAAAACGACAAACACCCACCATGTAGATTGGACAACTTGCAACGTCAATGGAGAACAAAAAGAGGACAACAGAATTAGAAGAAGAAGAAGAAGAAGAAGAAGAAGAAGAAGAAGAAGAAGAAGAAGAAGAAGAAGAAGAAGAAGCAGAAGAAGAAGAAGAAGAAGAAGGAGAAGAAGAAAGAGGAGGAGGATGAGGAGGAAGAGGAAGAGAAAGAGAGCGAAGAGAAATAGACCAGCGTAAAAGAGGCATTCTCGTAAATGTTCGGTCGTTGTAAGATAGGGGATGGTGGGTAAAGGGGGTGGTTTGGGGGACCTCCATTTTCTCTGGGCAAGTTCAATGAGGCCGGCGCCCATCTCTTCTGCCCCCCCCCCCCTCCCCCACGCTGCTTTGACTTCCAAGTTGCAGATAGAAAAAAAAACAACATTTCACCGGTGAGTGAACTGCGTTGTGCGCGGATTTCATTGAAATATGCAGTGGTTTCACCCCCTGTATAGCGTTACCCATTTGTTACGGTTGAGACGCGCACGATAGATCCGATCGTTTTGTTTTGCAAAGCATGCAAATGTAACGCGTCTCTATATTTGCGTTATCTTGTGAGAGTTAATCTAAACTACTTAATTCTGTACTTGTACGGGGAAAGGGCATGACAAACCAAGTTATGATATATAAGACATACAAAATAAAACCAATCTCACTGCCGTTCACAAAGGGTTTGCCATGCGCTCAAATAAGTCACAATAAACTATAGCTTATCTTCATTTTATCCAATTTTAATAATCTAACTAGTACATTTCATTCAAGACACATAAAATTCACATGCACATAAACTCTAACTACAATACATAAGATGTTCAAATAAATTCATTTCATCTTACCTCATTTTCTTTCTCTTTTCCACTCTCCTTTCCTCCTTTGGGAAAGTACTAATTCTTGCCCTAAAAATCAATCTTCACTCACTAACTAACTCACTGACTACTTACCATCTAATTCTGCACTCACACCAATTTCTAAGCATTGTACACCCTACACTTATTACCCTACATATATTCTACAACTACTATAAATTC
>CM072526.1:51728277-51758277 GCA_036898135.1 Oncomelania hupensis | reverse complement strand
TTACTTTCCAACTCACTATCAACAACTTCTACAAAACAGTGCGGCGCATAAAATATATAGCCTCTCTCTCTCTTCCCGAACAATTTAGAACACGGTAGACTAGAATGACGCACTACAGCCAATCAAATAAAAGTTCGTCATCACTGACTTACGTCATGCATCTCTCTACACATTCCCGGAACGTTCTCTTACTTCGACATTTATCGGAAAATTTCCATCGACAGTAAATAAGCAGATCTAGAGAATTCACCAACAATATCGACCAACAAAATTATCAACGTTATACAAAGCTTCCTCTAACCACAACGCAAACTCAAATCAAAGGTAAATAAACTCCATCATTGAATACTTTGCAAATCGAAACGATTAGATCTATCGTGCCCGTTTCAGACATACTACCATTCACGTTTCAACGTAACAGCCGGCTATGCACAAACCCCCCGGCAAGAATGACGAGGTCCCTTCTTCCTTAAACTCGGTCGCCCAGAAATGTGCTCAGTCGTTTGGGCGTAAGACGATGCGCCCAAAGTCCGCAGGTGGGCACCTCGGGCGGCTTGAGTTAAATCTTAATCTTAGCCAGCGCCTTGAGCAGCTCTTGAGCTGGAAAAGCGCTATATAAGAACGATTCAGTCAATAAATAAATGCCCCTTCAGTTTGCCGTGGACAGGCTGCCGCAGCTGTTCAATCCGAGACCAGGAAGATCTGCTGAGCCTGTCTTGTACAAAACAAGGAATTATAAAGCAATTGTTCTCAATGACGATTTTCCGGCAAATTTGACTGTGTCACCCAATACCGGGCTTGTCATTTACAGGGCCAGGATATCAAAGACCTTGGCTTACGTTTTAGTGACAATGATTCCTTTCCTTTCAATTCAATCCAACTGACTTCAAGTTAATTCCATAATGTATTTAAACGCGTTAAATACATGTGATGTTAGGCCAGTCATTTATTTATTTATTTATTTATTTATTTAATCGTTCTTATATAGCGCTTTTCCAGCTCAAGAGCTGCTCAAGGCGCTGGCCGATACAGGATCTAACTCAAGCCGCCCGAGACGCCCACCCGCAGCCTTTGGGCGCATGGTCTGACGCCCGGACGACTGAGCACAATCCTGGGCAGCCAGGGATGGGGTAGAAGGACCTATGTGCATGCTGGGTGTGTTCTTGTCACCGGCACTCACCCGTCTAGGACATGAGCGTCAGGATCTTTAAAGTCCGTTATGATGGAATGTATGCGGCACAGACTAGACCTCGGTTTATACTCTCATCCGAAGGAGTAGGAAAACAGGAGTAAAGTGTCTTTCCCAAGGACACAACACAATGCCCCGGCCTGAGCTTGAACCCGGGACCTTCAGATCCGCAAGCCAAAGCTCTACCATTAGGCCACCGTGACTCCATTATCACCGTGACATTGACACCGTGACTTCATTGTCACGCGTGGACATAATAACCAAATGTAACAATTTAAAGATGAACTTGTGACAATGATTTCGCTTGGGAACTTGCATATGCGCATTGTTGTCACAGAAAGGACAACATTTTTAATGTATTTCTTTGTTTTGGGACATTGTATTGTCCCTTTTATTGTTAAATTCTGGGACGCCTCCCCTGGGAAAGGCGTAGTCGCAGCCTGTGGCGCGCCCAAACCCAACCTACCTCAGTTTTTGAAATTTTGCAGGGGGAGCAAACCGGAGTACATACAGAAAACCTCCGAGAGACGTTGCCCGAGTCGAAAGTAAATAATATTCGAAGAAACATAACATCCAGATGCTGGATCGACCCCACACCCTGGGCCGGATCTGGGGGGGGGAGGGGTGGTTCCTGGGTTCCGGAACCCCTCCCCTGGCCATCCGATGTACCTCAGAAAGAAAAAAAAATATATATGTAGTTTTTTTAAAGCTCTTAATTAGTTTATTTATTAGATGACCAGCCAATATGGGACATTAAACTCAAAAACCAACCAACCAACCAACCAACCAGAATGTGTGATGAATGGTGCAATTTACAAACATAGCAAAATTTTCCCACCTTCCGTCCGGCCCAATACCATCACTTGGAACACCCCCCCCCCACCCCTTCTACTTACCTTGATCCGGCCCTGACACCTGTCAGGCGCCATTGGTTTCTGGCTTGTGGACAAGGCAAGTTAGTCTCGCTTTAGACCACTCGGCCATAACGCTCGCCAAGAATTGCATTTTACGCATCTCTTCCTTGTTGTGTAAACAAACAACTGTGCCGCCTACTGTGCACACTCTCGCAGCGGTGCTTTTGTTAGAAACAACCTTGGTGCCATTATAAGGCACATACAGGGATGTAATTTATGGATTTATATGATAAAAAGTACCTCCTGAAAAAAGGTTATTTTGTGGGCTTAATCGTGTTTTTTTCGGTGAGGCAACACTCATTGTCGCTTTGTATAAAGGATCCGAAATGAGTGATCTTGGGGCATTTCAAAGAGGAAAAACACCTATAGGAGCCAGAATGCATAATCGATGCACTGATCGTGCGCACTCAAAGTTAAGAAAAAAAACAACAACAAACTTTAGTCTGTTAGTGTTTTCACTTGTCACGAATGCGAAACTCCAATGAAACTATTTTCTCAGACGATCTTGGCCAGATCTTGGCTTAAGCCCAGAAAATCCATTGACATGTGTAGCAAAGTCTGCCCATCTACAGGTCTGATGTCCTGTTTGTGGTATTACAAATGGGCTGAAGAGGCAGCATCAGGAAAACAGCCGCGAATAGCCTTGGTTAGGTCACGTTGACCCCGTAACACAGAAATATCTGTGTTCTGGAACTGGTTGATTGCATGTGGGAGGCGGAGAAAGAAGAAGAAGAAGAAGCAGGAGGAGGAGGAGGAGGAAGAGAAGGAGGAAGAAGAGGAGAAGATAGCGCTCCTGTATCGGCCAGCGCCTTGAGCAGCTCTTGAGGTGGAAAGGCGCTGTAAAAGGAAGATTAAATAACTAAAAACGATGAAAAGAAGGAAAAGAAGAAAAGAAAAGATAAGATACAATAAGATAAGGTAAGACAAAAATTTTATTTAGCAAGGGTGACAGAGTAAGCACTGGCTGCGCTCTTTTACATCTTGCCCTTGAAGAAGAAGAAGAAGAAGGAGAAGAAGAAGAAGAAGAAGAAGAAGAAGAGGAGGAGGAGAAGGAGAAGAACGGTGAGAAGAAGGAGGAGGATGAGAAGAAGAAGAAGAAGAAGAAGAAGAAGAAGAAGAAGAAGAAGAAGAAGAAGAAGAAGAAGAAGAAGAAGATTTTTTAGAAATAAAGAAAGAAGAAATATGAGGAGAAGGAGAAGGAGGAGAAGACGAAGAAGAAGAAGAAGAAGAAGAAGAAGAAGAAGAAGAAGAAGAAGAAGAAGAAGGAGAAGAAGAAGAAGAAGAAGAAGAAGAAGAAGAAGAAGAAGGAGGAGGAGAAGAAGAAGAAGGAGAGGAAGAAGGAGGAGAAGGAGAATGAGAAGAAGAAGGAGGAGAAGAAGAAGAAGGTGGAGAAGAAGAAGAAGGAGAAGAAGAAGGAGAAGAAGAAGAAGAAGAAGAAGAAGAAGAAGAAGAAGAAGAAGAAGAAGAAGAAGAAGAAGAAGAAGAAGAAGAAGAAGAAGAAGAAGAAGAAGGAGAAGGAGAAGAAGAAAAAGGAGAAGAAGAAGGAGGAGAAGAAGAAGAAGGAGAAGAAGAAGGAGAAGGAGAAGAAGAAGGAGGAGAAGAAGAAGAAGAAGAAGAAGAAGAAGAAGAAGAAGAAGGAGGAGGAGAAGAAGAAGAAGGAGAGGAAGAAAAGAGGAGAAGGATAATGAGAAGAAGAAGGAGGAGAAGAAGAAGAAGAAGGGGGAGAAGAAGAAGAAGGAGAAGAAGAAGGAGAAGGAGAAGAAGAAGGAGGAGAAGAAGAAGAAGAAGAAGAAGTAGAAGGAGAAGGAGAAGGAGAAAGAGAAGAAGAAGAAGAAGAAGAAGAAGAAGAAGAAGAAGAAGAAGAAGAAGAAGAAGGCGGTTGCATGACAAGCTTTGTCTGGTGGTCATAGCTCAGTGGTACAGCGTTGGCCTGGCACACAGATGAACCAGGTTCCAATCCCAGGGTGAGCAAGATAAACGTGGCCATGTTCACATTCCTTGTTAGCAGTGTGATAGCTCTGGTGGTTCAGCGGTTGGTGTAAACCTTCAACTCCCATGTTCAGTCGACAAACTAGCGGAATTTGTGGGGAGCTGATTGCATTTCGATTTGTTTTTTTTCCTATTCTGGAGCAGGTTGCATATTGAAACAATGAAAACAGGAAGTGACGTTGTGGAGATGGCTGCATGACAAATGCAACAGTTCTAGTGGAGCTGGTTTTATGATAAACAACACTTATTTATGCTGTTTAAAAAAAAGCGCTTTACGTTACTGCGTGAACTCTGGATGATCATGGAAGGGAAAGAAACTTTGAGGGGAATCTTCAATGGGAACACAGAGTTATCGGTCTTTGATCTACTTTTGCCATTAGAACTGATGCAGGATTCACACATTTCTCGTCAATTCGGTCCCAGAAAGTAATAACAAAAAGCTGGAGCTGATTGCTTTTAGAAAAAAAGCTATAGAAAAATCAATATATTGTTTGATGGCAGCATTCCGCAACTGATAGCATGCATAATAACTACCTTGATAGCATGATAACTGCCATGATAACATGATATATATCTTTATTATTATTATTATTATTATTATTATTATTATTATTATTATTATTATTATTATTATTATTATTATTATTATTATTGAGGACTGGACTGGTAGCCTTATCATACAGGCTTTTGATGACCAATAATTTTAGGGCTGATGTTGTACACTTTCATTGTTGGCCATAGAGCTCCATGCCAGACTCGGTCAAACGCCTTCTTGAAGTCTATGAACACATGATATAGATGTTGTTGGTGCTGTAGGTATTTCTCACAGATTATTCTGAGGTTGAAAATCTGTTCAGTGGTACTTCGCCCTGCCATGAATCCTGCTTGTTCTTCAGCTATGATTTGTTCAGCTTGGGGTTTCAACCTGTTGAGTATTATTTTCTTATGATAAGGCTACCAGTGCAGTCCTCCATAACAGCGTCATCGGGAACTGGTTCAGAACAACAATCGGTGTGCGTCAAGGATGCCTACTCTCTCCAACACTCTTCAACATCTTCCTAGAGCGCATCATGTTAGATGCCCTTGCAGATCACGAAGGCACAGTCAGCATAGGGGGTAGAGCAATCTCCAATCTTCGTTTTGCGGTTGACATTGATGGATTGGCTGGAGAGGAACAAAAACTTGAACAGCTGGTACAGAGGCTTGACACCACATCCAGAGCTTATGGAATGGAAATAAGTGCAGAGAAGACCAAAATGATGACCAACAACACCAATGGAATCAACACGGACATCAAAATCCAAGGCCAATCCCTCAATACAGTGCATAGCTTCAAATATTTAGGAGCCATTGTATCAGACAATGGGTCCCGACAGGAAGTCCTCTCAAGGATCGCAAAAACAACTGCTGCGCTGACAAGGTTGAAGCCCATTTGGAAAGACAGGACCATCAGTCTACATTCCAAAGTAAAACTGCTGCGCCCCCTTGTCATCTCCATCTTCCTATATGCTTGCGAAGCATGGACCCTCACAGCAGATCTACAGCGAACAATACAAAGCATGGAGATGAGGTGCTACAGAAGACTTCTGGGCATTTCCTATACCCAACACATCACCAACGACGAAGTCCCACAGACCATCACACAAGCCATTGGACAACACGATGACCTGCTCACAGTGGTGAAGAAACGGAAACTCCGATGGTATGGCCACGTCACCAGATCATCAGGCCTTGTAAAGACCATTCTGCAAGGCACAGTGCAAGGAGGTAGAAGAAGAGGGAGACCGAAAAAGAGGTGGGAGGACAACATTCGAGAATGGACTGGTTTGACACTGAGCGAAGCCATCAGGGCTGCTGAGGACAGAGAAAGATGGAGTATGCTGGTTAAACGATCATCTGTGGTGCCCCTACGACCTCCGGGTTACGGGACAGGATAGGATAGGATTATTATTATTATTATTATTATTATTATTATTATTATTATTATTATTATTATTATTATTATTATTATTATTATTATACTAAAAATGACTTGAGAAAACAAGGCAATTGTGGAGTCGGGTTTAACTTTATAGTAATAACACCGTATTTTGTCGGCGATTTATTATTTTGAAGGTAGCATTCTACAGCTGTTAGCATGATGCCTACTGTTTGCTTGTACCGAATACCTTAGGAAAAAAAAAACTCCACCAGTGATGTTGCTAGAATTTTCAACATAGCCCATTTGGCCCATTCTGTCACAAACCTAAAGGACATTTTGAAAATCTTTCGGCCATCATTTTGACTTCTTTCCAACACCAAACTAGAGGCCACTAATAAGTTTCGGTTTGTTTTTCGGCGGCATTTCGAAAACGACAAGTTTTATTGCCGGAAGCGCGCCGTTCGCAACAAGGGACGTTACTCTAACTCTCTCTGCTGATGCATGTGTCGTCTGCTTGGCGCTTCCGATACGCGATGTTCGACAATAACTCATAACACCTTTATTTATCCGATAGGAAATTAATATGGCCAGAAGCAATAACAACGAAACAGACATGAGACAAGCAAACAAAAAAACGGACAAAGGGTGGCCGATTGTCTAGGACATGAGCGTCAGGATCTTTAAAGTCCGTGCTATAGAATGCGTGCGGGAACAGATTAGACCTCGGTTTACGCTCTCATCCGAAGGAGTAGGTGAGGTGGTCAAACGGTTTGCAAAAAGTAGATCGTAGATAGACACTCTTGGAACCGACATGGTATTAATTAAATAGTTCATGTTTGGCTGAGTGGAATAGGTTTGGGAGTGAGTTTGCCAAGCTGGTTACATATCAACGGCTAGTGGTTCTGTGGACTACTAGTTATGGTTGCATCAGCAGCAGTTTTCAGGGGTCCGCTGACGTGAACAAACCTTTTTTTGGGAAACGTGTTTCATAACAACAGATTTCAGAAGCCAAATACATTTTGGAGCCGTTTCCATTTCCGTAACAACAGTTTGTTTTGGGAAGAGCACATTCGTTAACACTCCACAACCTTTAACCGTTATAATGTCTTAAATGCAGCCATGCTTACACTTTAATGCAGGATCGTTGGCCGCTTTTAGCGTGGCACATCTCTTTATGCATGTCTCTGTGCATTCAGCCAGCTTTTACTCCACATTAACCCTTGTAATCCAATAAAGCTTGATACTCTGTTTCCTCTGCAAAAAAAAATTAAATTTCTGTCATGACTCAAAAGAGGACCCAGTTGCTGAAACAGATGAGCAGAGAGCATAGTCTGTGCATCTGCACATTTCACTGCAAAGGTTGATTCAGAGCCGCGATGCTTGAGTCTGTGTAACTTGTGTTCGCATCCACGACATTCGTTCACTCCATAGCGAGTCAAAATAGTCGTTGGTATGAAGTTTTCCAAACTTTAATCAGACAGAATCAGCAACTGCTGCATTCAAAAACTCTCTTCAAACGCGCAGACAGCGATTTTTTTATAGTCTCTTGTTAAATAAAATTGGTATCTTATCTTATCTTATCTTATCTTATCTTATCTTATCTTATCTTATCTTATCTTATCTTATCTCATCTTATCTCATCTTATCCTATGTCTCTTTACAATATCGATTTATTGGAACATTCCAGAATGACGTAATCAATAACCAGTTAGAACAAAAATCATCACCGGAAATCCAGTATCAGCTTAAAATCAAATAATATGTAAATCAATGTTATTATTGCACATTGCGTGTCCCAAACACAACGTTCATAATTATCGTGCGCGTCTCAATCGTAAAACACTGACCCACGTGTTTTGTTTATTTTTAATCTTGCTGCATGCTCACGTGATCTGAAACCACCAATAGATGCTCGCACGTGTAAACGATAGCCAATAAATGTCTGTGAAGTGTTTATGAAGTTCTGCGGCAAATACACAACCGAAACAAACTTTTAATTATTTTTTGTTTGTTTGTTTCCAAAGCCAATAAACACAGACAGGGTCCGTTGTGTTGTTGAGTTTTGCAATGAGGCAACCACATCTGACGTCAGAATGCTATCCTATCCTATCCTGTCCCGTAACCCGGAGGTCGTAGAGGCACCACAGATGATCGTTTAACCAGCATACTCCATCTTTCTCTGTCCTCAGCAGCCCTGATGGCTTCGCTCAGTGTCAAACCAGTCCATTCTCGAATGTTGTCCTCCCACCTCTTTTTCGGTCTACCTCTTCTTCTACCTCCTTGCACTGTGCCTTGCAGAATAGTCTTTGCAAGGCCTGATGATCTGGTGACGTGGCCATACTATCGGAGTTTCCGTTTCTTCACCACTGTGAGCAGGTCATCGTGTTGTCCAATGGCTTGTGTGATGGTCTGTCGGACTTCGTCGTTGGTGATGTGTTGGGTATAGGAAATGCCCAGAAGTCTTCTGTAGCACCTCATCTCCATGCTTTTTATTCTTCGTTGGAGATCTGCTTTGAGGGTCCATGCTTCGCAAGCATATAGGAAGATGGAGATGACAAGGGAGCGCAGCAGTCTTACTTTGGAATGTAGACTGATGGTCCTGTCTTTCCAAATAGGTTTCAACCTTGTCAGGGCAGCAGTTGTTTGTGCGATCCTGGAGAGGACTTCCTGTCGGGACCCATTGTCTGATACAATGGCTCCTAAATAGTTGCTATGACATAAATAAGTGAGCATGCACGTGGTTCTGTGTGTGCATGCGTGCGTGTGTGTGTTTGTGTGTGTGGGTGTGTGCGCGTCTCTGTGTGTGAGAGAGTGTGTCTGTGTATGCGCGCGCGTGTGTGTATGTGTGAACGCGCGTGTGTGAGGAGTGCGTGCGTGTGCGTGTGTGTTTAACAAGCGTTGCCTTAATTGTCGTAATCTTTAAATACCAACAAGAAGTGGCTTACAGAATCCTAACGAAACCCAAGATTTACCCTTCGCCCTGGACATCCAACCCTTCTTTCCACCCACCCAACCCCACCCACCCCAATTCCCCTCACTCCTCTCTCCACCCGCCTCTTCTCTCTCCACCCTTCTCTCCATCCCACCCTCCCCATTCGCCCCCTCCACTTCCAACCCTCACCACCACCTTTCAACTTCTGCTTAAAGCAGCTGCATCGTGTTTTACCTCCAAACTCTTTCCTTTGAACGTTCATTTTGCAATGCAAGTTGGAGGTCTTATTCAATCATTCTAACTAAATTTATTACACTTGCATACATATCAACCATTGCACTGTTGGCTAACAGCACAAAAGGCGCTTTGCAAGAACTTTCTATCTTAAAAAATTTTCGGCGCCCTCCCTTCAGACAATAGCAAAGATTAAAAAAAAAAGGTAAAGGTAAAGGTAGTCCCATAGCCTTGTGGCCGTAGGGGAGCGTGATGTTGGAGATCACACTTATCTTGGGCCAGCGTAATGAGGGTGATGCCCATCTCTCTCCCTCGCTACTTTACCTTCCCCACCCTTAAGAGAGTAGGTACTCAATCACAGTGGAGTCAACTAGTGGGGGCGTTGTTATTTGTCGCTTCACGTTTTGCGGTCACCCATCCAAGTGCTAACCGCACTGGACGGTGCTTAACTTGCGACACAGTAGCGAGCGCTCCAGCCACTGCGCTCTCCGACACCCCAGCAAAGATTAATCTTGAGATAACCTATCCTATCCTATCCTATCCTATCCTATCCTATCCCGTAACTCGGAGGTCGTAAAAGCACCACAGATGATCGTTTAACCAGCGTACCCCATCTTTCCCTGTCCTCAGCAACCCTGATTGTTTCGCTATTATTATTACTATTATTATAAATACCAGCTTGAAATAACTTTAAAAAAACAAACAAACAACCTTATACACTATTCGTAATATGATCATACAAACGTTTTCCCATCTACTTTTTTTGTTTAGATGCAAGCTCTCCGATGGGTATGTAAGCAGCTTAAAACTTCACTGAGGTCCCTGATTTTGTCACAGGAGCTTCGTTAGCAGAGGGGCGTCCAATGCAGTCATTAAACGACGCACGTCCGGCACTGTAATGGCTTCTCATATATGCTTGTAGATCGCCAGTGCCTGCAGTCTAAGAGAGGTAAGCCATGATCAACTACTATAGACGCCGATCTTAATTAAGTGGTTCATAATCATACGTGACCCTAATCCGTGATGCCTACCTAGTACCATGACTTTATTAGCAATGTTAAATCTAGTCTCATGTTTTTGAAGTAACAACAGTTTACTGATGTATTCGTTGCGGAATGTCTCAAGTTGTAACTAGTGTATAGTGTCCATGTAACACCATTAATTTTAATTTGCTCAGTAGCCTATTGGTCGTTACTTATTTTCTTATAATGTATGTAAAACCTCCACTCCCCTGTAGTTAGTGAAGGGAAACAACAATGTTGATATAGCGTTGACAGTGGAAGTGCGTAATGTGCAACCCTAGAACGACTAGCGTAACTACAGTGAGCCCCTTAAATGTATTAAGGGTGTGTGGTACGAGTCGGTGCGTGGATAAGAATGAATGTGCAAGGATTACCATGGTCATGAGAAAGCGTGAATAATTGAGAAAATGGCAGTTATAGTCTTAAGATTTTTTATTTTTATTTTTATTTTTTTAAATGCATTAAGGTGTTTTAATATCCGCTACCGTTTCTTTATTGTATACATGTACGCTAACCTTTGTGTTGTCTTTTTAATATGTTAACAGTTACTGTGCATCACACACAAATAGCCTTGTGCAAATGGGGACAATAAAGATTCGTTATTCGTTATTCGATCTCTTTGAACGGTCGGAGGCTACATTTAGATTCACATTTCTCAAAATATCAGACACACAGATGTATTCGTTTACAAACAAACAGTCATAACTTACACATGTTATTTTTTAAAAGTAAATAAAAAAATAAATACAATTATACAAAAGATTTTTTTGAGAGGGAGGGGGGGGGCAGGAGGGGGGATCTTGACTTCAGACTTTCTTTAACCGATTTGGCGCCCAGTCCTTCAGACTGGACATTTGCTCAACGTGGACGATAATACAAAACCAAAGCGCCCGACAATATCACAGTTTATTCATAAACATCACTACGAAGTCACGGTAGTATTCTAACCATGTGATCGGTGCACAAAATAGCCAAACTGAATTCTACCCAACGCCAAACAACAACAACAAAACATTCAATAAAGCATTCAAACATATCTCTAATCTACTCATACTACTGCTACATATCTGGAAAATGAAGGATCAAATCAAGCGATGATAATCTTTACTTACACAAAAAAGCAATAAAACGTGGCCTATCGCTTGATAAAAATCAAACGCAAATGTAAAATCATTGGCAACATGCTCACTCGCACACACACACACACACACACACACACACACACACACACACATACATACATACGCAACCAACACACAAACACACAATGCGCACGCACGCAGTTAAAAAAAAAAAAGATGTAAAATTCAAGATAATAACGTACCCCCTTTTGGCATGAGGAGGATGCAACAACATAAGCAATGACATTCTACCAATATCGTTAATAATATTAGTGTACGCCCTTTCCTAATTTTATAAATTTACTCAAATTTAGTAACACTCTTGCTTTTTTTCCCCCAGAAATAGTTTTGTGCACTGAAAAAAATACTCAACAGGTTGAAACTCCAAGCTGAGCAAATCATAGCTGAAGAACAAGCAGGATTCAGGGCAGGGCGAAGTACCACGGAACAGATTTTCAACCTCAGAATAACCTGTGAGAAATACCTACAGCACCAACAACATCTATATCATGTGTTCATAGACTTCAGGAAGGCGTTTGACCGAGTGTGGCATGCAGCTCTATGGGCAACAATGAAAGTGTACATTAACATCAGCCCTAAAATTATTGAAGTCATCAAAAGCCTGTATGGCAAGGCTACCAATGCAGTCCTCCATAACAGCGTCATCGGGAACTGGTGTGCGTCAAGGATGCCTACTCTCCCCAACACTCTTCAACATCTTCCTAGAGCGCATCATGTCAGATGCTCTTGCAGATCACGAAGGCACAGTCAGCATAGGGGGTAGAGCAATCTCCAGTCTTCGTTTTGCGAATGACATTGATGGATTGGCTGGAGAGGAACAAGAACTTGAACAGCTGGTACAGAGATTTGACACCACCTCCAGAGCTTATGGAATGGAAATAAGTGCAGAAAAGACCAAAATGATGACCAACAACACCAATGGCATCAACACGGACATCAAAGTCCAAGGCCAATCCCTCAACACAGTGCATAGCTTCAAATATTTGGGAGCCATTGTGTCAGACAATGGGTCCCGACAGGAAGTCCTCTCCAGGATCGCACAAACAACTGCTGCCCTGACAAGGTTGAAGTCCATTTGGAAAGACAGGACCATCAGTCTACATTCCAAAGTAAGACTGCTGCGCTCCCTTGTCATCTCCATCTTCCTATATGCTTGCGAAGCATGAACCATCACAGCAGATCTCCAACGAAGAATACAAAGCATGGAGATGAGGTGCTACAGAAGACTTCTGGGCATTTCCTATACCCAACACATCACCAACGGCGAAGTCCGACAGACCATCACACAAGCCGTTGGACAACACGATGACCTGCTCACAGTAGTGAAGAAACGAAAACTCCGATGGTATGGCCACGTCACCAGACCATCAGGCCTTGCAAAGACCATTCTGCAAGGCACAGTGCAAGGAGGTAGAAGAAGAGGGAGACCGAAAAAGAGGTGGGAGGGCAACAATCGAGAATGGACTGGTTTGACACTGAGCGAAGCCATCAGGGCTGCTGAGGACAGAGAAAGATGGAGTATGCTGGTTAAACGACCATCAGGGGTACCCCTACGACCTCGGGGTTACGGAACAGGATAGGCTAGGATAGGCTAGGCTAGGCTAGGATAGGATAGGATAGGATAGGATAGGATAGGATAGGACATATAAATAAATTCTGATGCAGTGTCAGGTGATTCAGCGCCATATAAAATAGCAATGTTGCAAAAACCACAAACGATGTGAAAGATGCACATCTGTGCTGGTGAATCAAACATTTATTACTTTTGTGTTTCTGATGCCATGTTGGTGTGTTTGCCGGCATGCATGGAATCTGTATTCGATCCCGTACCATACCTCACTAGAACCGCAAGATTGCAGGCGCCCGTTTGGGAATGTGTCGATGCCTATGTTGCCACATGTACTGATACCTGTACTGCTAGCACCACTAGTATGAACACTGTTCCGCACACATTCTGATACAATACAACACATCTTACAATACAACACATCTTACAATACGACACATCTTACAATACAACACATCTTACAATACAACGCATCTTACAATACATCTTACAAATACGACGCATCTTACAATACGACGCATCTTACGATACAACGTATCTTACAATGCAACACATCTTACAATACGACACATTATAAGCACATCTTACAATACGACACATCTTACAATAATGCGACACAGCTTACAATACGACACATCTTACAATACGAAACATCTTTGCTACCCTAAAACAGGAATTACAGATACGGGTGCCTATGCGACGACACAGGCGCTCGACGTATGCGTATGTAGGAGTACAATGGAAATATACGTTTTATATGTAAATTCAGTTCAGCCCGCCATTTTACATTTTATTCGTAGCCGTCCTCCTCATCAATATTCAACACTGAAGTCCTTGTAATATCGACCACCGCCTACTCCAACGCCGTACAATCTGAATAGCACCATACTACGTCACTTACCAATGCTACGTCAAGGTTAACACTACGTCACTTAGATAAGCAAAAGATAAAAATAAAAAAAACAACAACAAAAGAAACACACCCACACACACCCACACACACAAACACACACACACCACACACACACACGCACCCACACACATAAGAGTATGCTATAAAAAATGTAAGATTACAGGCAATATGCATTACGCTGAATTAGCAACACACGAGTAGATGAAATACCTGATAGTCTGCAAACGACGGTAGAAGAAGTTGAGGTTCAGAAAACTGCCTCTTGGGAAAACTATGTATGTATGTATGTGTATCAGTTTATAGTCCCCTCTCTTCCCGATAAGGATTTTCAGAGAGGAGACTTGTGGGAAAACTATCCTGAAATGTTTTCTTATATAGCCCAAGAATTATACACAAATCTTTAAAAACACACACACACACACACCTACACACACACACACACCTACACACACACCCCCACACACACCCCCACACACACACCCACCCACGCACACACACACACACAATTCCAACAACTTTTACGTCACTTTACGTCACAATTAAACTTTTAAAAAAAATTACGTCCTTATACTTAACACACTTAGTGGCAGGTTTCAAAAAGCAAGCTCTTTACGTTTTACCTAATGCAGATACAGTACTAGGTAATATGGTCAGAAAGTACCGCAAACACATGGGGAAGAATAATCTCACGTACCTTGCATAAAGTTGGTGAAACGTACAATGATTACTTATATGTTTCTGATACTATTTTATGTTTGTGTATCATGCTTGTATGTATGGCTATGTTGTTGACTGTAATGTCTTACTTGGGTTCGTTTTTGCTGGTTTGCTGATGTCTTAATTTTAATGTCTAGCCTCGAGTTTGCTTCGCTGGTTTGCTGATGTCTTGATTTTAATGTCTAGCCTCGAGTTTGTTTCGCTGGTTTGCTGATGTCTTGATTTTAATGTCTAGCCTCGAGTTTGTTTCGCTGGTTTGCTGATGTCTTGATTTTAATGTCTAGCCTCGAGTTTGTTTCGCTGGTTTGCTGATGTCTTGATTTTAATGTCTAGCCTCGAGTTTGTTTCGCTGGTTTGCTGATGTCTTGATTTTAATGTCTAGCCTCGAGTTTGTTTCGCTGGTTTGCTGAGGCCCTGTATGCACTTGTACTATGATTTGCTTGTATGTTTTTTTTTTTTTAAAGTGTTTTTGTCTTTATGACACTGTTGTTTGTACTGCCGTGGTTTAACTGTGTGCTTGTATGTTCTTTCGCGCTTTGTATGTATGGCTATGTTGTTGATGTCATCATCTTTGATATGATGATGATGATCATTATTGTCAGGGTGGCGACGTGGTGATCGTCCTTAACGCTAATGCAATAGGACGTTAAGCTTCGTTGTTCCTTCCTTCTTGCTTTTGGTATGCTTTGCTTGTTTGCTGATGTTGGTTTTAATTATTGTGCTTTCTATGTGTTGCATGTTTGTGTAACTGGATGTAATTGTAATATGCCTTGAGCATTTGTATGAAAACGCGCTATTTCAAATATACATTATTATTATTATTATTATTATTATTATTATTATTATTATTATTATTATTATTATTATTATTATTATTATTGCTTTAATCATAACATCACATTGCACATTGCACACTTTCGTGTCCGCTTGCACGTATTTGAGAGGTTTCGCTAAGCACGAAGGAGACAACGGTTTCAAGCTTTTGGTACTATATTCTGCTATGCAAATAACTTTCTTTGTTGGTGAGGGTCGTACAGCACGAAACATCAAAACGGCACGAAATGTCATTAAGTGGATTAGTACCGCATCAAAGAGAGGAAAGGGACGCCGCACCACACCATGTCGGTGATGAAAGGGTTAATGAACCACGTGGGAACGGAGGAAGGGATTATGGGAATGGCGGAAGAAGAAGGGGAAGAAGTAGAACGACTGTGGAAGGCTTACAAAGTGGAAGATTTTCTGCCCCAGCGTTCAAAGCAATGATAGCGTTCACAACTAGAGCTAGGTGGGTACAGTGGGCCAAAGTCGTACCGGTATTACCGCGGTATTTTTAGGTCGTATCGGTATTTCGTACCGGTATACCGCGATTTTAAGTGTTACAATCAAATGAGATATGGCACTGACAGTAGTGACCGACGCAAAAGAAAGATTGTCGTACACTTCAAAACAGTTTCAAAGAACCAAATTTCTATAGAAACTGAAGCTTTATTATTGCTTGAACGCCTTCAAAACAAATTATGATAAATCACTGTTTAGAACATCAGCAAACTTTAAACCACAAAATCAAAATAAAACAAAAACATTCAACGGGAAAGGTCTTTAAGCACTTCAAGAGTTCAGAAGGATTGGCGACTGGTCCCAAACTCAAACACGTGGATAAGCTGCTGTTCTTATAAGTTCTTCTTCAAGAACAGCTGCCTATCTACGTGTTTGGGCTTTAGGGTCGCTTTCTGGGCGGACAAGATGTCGCCCACTGTCTCGTTATGTGTTTTCGAGGTTTCCCAGTAAACCGGACCTTGGACACCCGCACCGGTATACCGTACCGTCGCGTTTCCGAACCTGAATAAAGTTACGTATCATTAAAACCGTCCAGCCCTATTCACAACGCCTCTCTCGTACTAGATCTAGTGAGCAAAAGTGGTTTTGGAATTAAATATGTCTTAGCTACAAATCTAATTGATTAGGGAAAAGAAATAGTATAACAGTGGTAGGCCTAGAAAGTTGAAGACATTGTGCAGCAACATAGGCCTACATTCAAAACAAAGGCGTTCAGTGTGCCACTCTCCTATTCGTGTGGGTTTTGAAATTATATAAGCCTACTCCTGTCTCAAATATATTTGTATTTAGGAATCCTGACCCCAGAAACTATGTTTGATTCGGTGGTTTGCTCACTTTAACTACAAGGACAGGTTTAAGATGGAGATTTTAACCCAACTCTTTTTAAAAAAACGGAAAGAAGAAGGAAAAGCATCCCTATTCTCAGAGCAACTTTGAGAGGGAGGTGTCAGTTTATAGTTGCTACTCCCTCAATACTTTGTCTCTCCCGTTTCCATACGAATATATATTGTGTCCATACAACAGACAATATATTTCTGTTACATTCCATTTCTCTTAACACTTCTTCATCATCATCTTCTTCTTCTTATATTATTATTATTATTATTATTATTATTATTATTATTATTATTATTATTATTATTATTATTATTATTATTATTATTATTATTATTATTAAAAGTAAAGGTAAAGGTTGTCCCATAGCTTTGTGGCCGTAGGGGAGCGTGATGTTGGAGATCACACTTATCTTGGGCCAGCGTAATGAGGGTGATGCCCATCTTTCTCCCTCGCTGCTTTACCTTCCCCACCCTTAAGAGAGTAGGTACTCAGTCACAGCTGAGTCAACTGGGGGCGTTGTTATTTGTCGCTTCACGTTTTGCGGTTGTCACGTGGGGTTTATGGGCTCTGCACAATGGAATTATGGACCCTCACGTTTATTCGGTGGGAACTGCTAGTAAGTCACCCTATGAATTACTTTAATAAATTTATTTGTTTAGCTCGTTCTGTGTTAAGGCTCGTACAGAGATAGATAGATAAAATGGTAAAAGATTACTGTCACACTAGCTTTCACACGGCTATGAATCATATGTAGTCCAGCCACTTGATAACAGTTAAAATCACACATTTATTTCTTCTACCCTATACAAGATTCTCTAAGTACTAATCTAACTTAAAAAGTCTCAATCACTGCTAATAGTTCGATCGCTGATAGTCTAGGCAGCTGTCATATCTTCCTCGGGCACTTGCTATTATATTTCATGTAGATTTGGACTACTGTGGTCCGTTTTACAGTTTCTGAAGAGTTGGACTACTGTGGTCCTGTTTCGATCAGTTTAAGTGCACCTACGGTGATTACACTTAACTGCTAGATGGTGCGTGCGAAGTCCTTCTGTGAGGTAGCTTCTGGTCCACCTGTGTCGTTGTGTAGTTGGGTTCCCTTGCCACGCTGTGGGGTCTGACAGGGTGTTTTTCCGGGTAGCTCTGTCCGACTTGTGCGGTAGAGGTTACTCAGCCAACTCGTCGTTTCTGTGGAGTGGGGCACACAGGATAGCTCGCCTGCTCGTCTGTAATATAAGAGACGAAATTCTGCACAACCCTGAATAATCGGTTTGTGCAGAGCGTCTCACTGAAAGCCAAAGTAGCCCTCAGTGATAGCTCCACATCTCTATACATAAGCGACGAACAGTCTGCTACTTCCGGGGTCCACTGGAATCTCACTCTAAATTCCTATACATACATAAATATCAATCGTGGCTATGTTACACTCAGTTTGATGTTGGTGTTTTCTATCAGTATCTGATTCAGCCCCGATGCTTGAATTCCTGATAAGGTGTAACTCAGATTCGTTTATTCACACAGCCCGTCCAAACAGCATACAAATCACAAAGTCGACGTATGAAGTTTTCCACTTTTATTCAGCACACACCAACAACTGCATACAATTCTCAACTCAACTCAACAACTTTCACAGCAACTCTCCAAATCACTATCAACAACTTTACTCTCTCAACAGCGACTCGGCTCACGATTAAATAACCTCTCTCTTTTCTGGAACGATTTCGTACATGGTAGAAAATGACGTACTGCCACCAATCGAATAAAAGATCGTCATCACTGACTTACGTCATTCACATTTTCTCTACTTCCGGGAACATTCACGACCTTCGATATCCATCCGGAAATTTCTATCAAGAGTAAACACGCATATCCAGAAGATTCTCAAATAATATCGACTAACGCAAATTATCAACGTTATACAAAGCCTCTCCTAACAACAGTGCAAACTCAAATCAAAGGTAAATAAACTCCATTATTGAATACTTTGCAAATCGAAACGATTAGATCTATCGTACACGCTTCAGCCATATTATCATTCGCGTTTCAACGTAACATAACCCCCCACTCAAGAAGAAATTTACCTAATTTCTTTCAACAACGTTGAAACGTAATGCACAAACAAAGTACAGAATTAAAACTTATTTCAGACTGTCTGAACACTGTCAATGTTCTCAGCTCATTCACACAGAGTCAATGGTTTTCATCTTCAAATCCGCCTGGATATTGTCAATGATCACAGTTTATCTACACGGTCAATGTTTCTCATCTGCAAGTCTTTCTGGATACAGTCAATGTTCACAGATCATTTACCCAGTCAACGTTTTTCATTTTCAAGTCTGTCATTACCAATATTCTTAGTTCATCCACACAGTCAATGTTCTCTCGTTCGCAAGGAATCGACGCCCTCGTCAGTTGCGGTCGTCATCGGCCCAGGGTCAAAGACGATGATCACGTGGGCTTCCCTGGAATCAGTGTGTCCACCGTTGTCTCCTTCTTCCATCGGATGTCCGACGCAGTCGACGTTGTCAGCTCCCAGGATGCATTCGCTGGGTCTCACGGTCAGGTTGGCTTCTGCGGGACGGTGGAACTGCTCCCTCAAGGTCTGGGTGTGGACTTCATGTTCGACCAAAGTCGTAGGGCCTGGGACATCACTGAAGTTAGGGGGAAACTCGCCCATAAGGTCCTCGAGCTCCAACGTTTGACCTTCCGTCAAGCTTGGTCCTAGCTTAACATCATTGATGCCTTCTTTGCTGTGGAAGTCTCCCAGTTCCAACAGTTCTTCGCTGTCAAAGCTGTCGTCGGTCACAGCTGCTGTTGCTGCATGTACAGTCTCTGGCGGCCTCTCCACGTACAGCTTAAGGAGGTTGGCGTGGTATATTTTGGAATGCTGGCCGACCTTCACCTTGTAGTCGTTGATTCCCACCACGGTCTCCACTTCGTACGGGCCTTTCCACTGCATCAGCAACTTATTGTGATCGGTAGGTAGCAGCACCAGCACTTTGTTGCCAGGTTTAAACTTCCTGTTCACAGCCCTACGATCATAGTAGTGCTTTCCACAGTCTTGGGACTTCTTCAGGTTTTCTCTGGCTATATCGAGAGTCTGCTCAAGCTTCTCCCGTAGCTCTAACACGTACTGGTAGCTGTTCTTCACCTCTGGGTTGTCTAATTCTTTCGTCCACAGTTCTTTTAGGATGTGCATCGGCCCTCGGATGGTTCTTCCGTACAGCAGCTCGAACGGAGAAAAGCCGGTGGACTCCTGCGGTACTTCTCTGTAGGCGAAAAGTAAGGCGTTGATATAGCGATGCCATTGTCTGGGCTGCTCGCTGCACAGTTTCTTCAGGGTGGACTTCAGCGTAGCATTGAACTTCTCGACAAGCCCGTTGCACATCGGATGGTAGGGTGTCGTAGTCAAATGCCGGATGCTCAGCAGTCTGTTGACCTCCTTCATGCAGTCAGAGACGAACTGCGTCCCGAGGTCTGTCAGAATTTCTTCAGGCACTCCAAGCCTACTGAACATGTCCACCAGTGCCTCTGCTACAGTTTCAGTGTCAATCTTCTTCAGTGGCACTGCTTCTGGGTACCGAGTCGCATAGTCCACTAAAGTCAGTACCCACCGATGACCTTCTTCACTCGGAGGTCTTATTTCGCCGATTAAGTCTAAGGCCACCCTCTTGAAAGGTCGGTCGATCAGAGGCATCCTCTGCATAGGCACTTTCGGGACCCTTCCTCGAGGTATGGTCTTCTGGCAAATGTCACATGATCGGCAGAAACGGCTGACGTCCGCATGAAGCCCTGGCCAGTAGAACACCGCCTGGATTCTGTCTGACGTCTTTCTGATGCCTAGGTGACCTCCCATGATAGAGTCATGAGCTACTTCCATCACTTGGCGCCTTAGAGGTAACGGTACCAAGACTTGACGTAGTGGTTTCCCTCCGTTGACCCTCGGGTGCTGGAAGATTCGGTACAGGATCTTGGCCTTCACCTCAAAATAGACCGTGCCACTGCGTTTGGTCACATGATCTTGGCGGTTCCTGTACTTGTTTAAAGTGCTATCAGCTTCCTGGAGCTGAATCAGCTTATCTCTGTCCACGATGGCAGCTTTGGAGTTGTCGGCGACCTTCAGTGGCGTAGACGTCTTGTCTCTCTTGGCCTGGGCCCTGGTAGTAACGGCACCGACGATCTCTGGTCGGCAGGGCTGAGCCGGAGTAACCACATTGTCCCGTAGCAGCTCTGTAAGGTCTCCATCGGGAAATGGCAAAGGATCCTCCTCCACAACTTCGACGTGTTGAGTTGAGGCAGGACTCCACTCTGGATCGGGGTCGTCGGGTCGTCTCGCGCCGTCGATGTTCCCGATCATCAAATCGTATAGCGGCTTTTTCAGGCAAACCGCTTCGACTTCGCCTACGTAGAAAGGGGTGTTGACATGAATCTTCGCAACTGGCGCTTTCAAACATTTGCTGTCGGCCATAAGTGTCCATTTAAAATCGCCAGTGAATTGTTCTTTAGCGATTAGGTCTTCTCTGACGATGACCCCACTGCAGCCAGAGTCTCTTAAAACAGTCACTTCATGATTTCCGACGCGTCCCTTTGAAACAGGCATGTTCTGGACGGTCACAGCTGCGCTGGCGACGACGGGGATGGATTTTCCGTTGGCAAGGAGAAGTTGGCCATCGGTCATGCACTCTTGCACGTCCGCAGGAGTAGCTGTGCGCTTGGTATCACTCGGAAGAATGACGCTCCCGCCGCACACTTGATGGTCAGATCTACTGTTTTGCCGTTGATTGGAGAAACGTCTCTGCCGGTTGCCCGCCGCTGCGTTGTCCGTACTGCTCCGCTGTCCGCTACTTTTGTTTTGAGGACAATTAGCCGCCCTGTGGTCTGTAGCGTTGCAGGTGAAACAGCCTCTTGAATGCCCTTCCCTGGGAGGAGGCGTGGAGTCAATGTGTCTCTGGCTCGTCTGGCTCCCCTGGATCTGGATCCCATGGTTTCCAGTCTTCTGAAAATGTTTCGTCGCCTTGGGTGGCCCCAGCGTTTTCTCATGAGCGATGAGATATCTTTCAGCAGCTTCAGCAACGTCTTTTAGCGTCTGCAGCTTTTGTTCTTCTAAGTGGGTCGCTAGGTCCTTGTGACAGGCATTGAGAAATTGTTCCTTCACGATCAGGTCATGGAGACTGTCATAAGACTTCGTTTCGCCTGATAACTCCACCCACTTGTGTAGATATGACGACAGGCGCTCCACAAACTGCTTTGGCGTCTCGTCTGACTTAGGCCGGCATTCACGGAAGCGTTTACGGTAGCCCTTCTCTGTAAAGTTGTAGCACTGCAACAGGGCCTCTTTCAAGACGTCGTAGTCTTTAGCGTCATCGTCCGACAATCTGGTGTAGACGTCGAGTGCTTGCCCCGTCAGAAGTGCACTTAGTCGAATCGCCCAGTCTTGAGGTTGCCAGTTAGAGCTTTTGGCAAACCTTTCAAATCTCGCCAAATAACTGTCGATCTGGTCCTTCCCGTCGACAAACGCTGGCAGTTTTGGAGCTTTGTTGTCACTGATAACTTGTGGCGCATGCTGACTGTTTTGGATACGCGCCAACTCTAGCTGGTACTGACGATCAGCTTCTAATCGTCTCTCTTCCATCTCGTCACGGCGACGCTGTTCCTCTAATTCTCTTTCTTGACGCCATATTCTCTCCTGGAATTTGAGGTACTCCGTCAGCTGTTTGCCTTTTAGATTTAGTTCAACCCCTTTCTGCCAGAGGTCCGCCATCTTGATGCTTTTCTGGAAAGTTCTTTTCTGGAAAGTTCTTTTCTGGAAAGTTCTTTTCTGGAAGGTTCTTCTTCTAGAAAGTTCTTGACTGTAGAGTTCTTTTTTTCTGGAAAGTTCGTGACTGTGCTGTACCTTTCTAGACTGTTCTAGAACAGCACGCTTCCTGCAGTAGCGCTGATGCTTGTCACTAGTCGCCTTCGCTGACGCAGGCCCCGCTGTCCTCGTCGTATGCGACGCTGCACCACGCTGGTGTTGATGTATACGCTCCTGTGCCGAAGTAGACGCGACGTCCGCTCGACGCTCGCTGTAACACTGGCGATGTAGCTCCGAGACTGTCCCTCGACGTAGTCTTACGGTAGCCACGTAGTCCCGATCTGTTGTTCGCTCACGAAGCAACTCTTCAGCGACTACACGCCCTTGCAGTCAACCCGAACCTATCGGATGTAGTCCCAGTATGTTGGCCCCTCTCGACGCAACTCGTTGGCGGCTACCCTCGATGACTGCCTCTCGTAACGTTGACTCGCTTGTTGTAGCAGTTGAACCCTTGGCTATGGCGTGAATCCCGGCTTGGCCCCCAAAATGTTACACTCAGTTTGATGTTGGTGTTTTCTATCAGTATCTGATTCAGCCCCGATGCTTGAATTCCTGATAAGGTGTAACTCAGATTCGTTTATTCACACAGCCCGTCCAAACAGCATACAAATCACAAAGTCGACGTATGAAGTTTTCCACTTTTATTCAGCACACACCAACAACTGCATACAATTCTCAACTCAACTCAACAACTTTCACAGCAACTCTCCAAATCACTATCAACAACTTTACTCTCTCAACAGCGACTCGGCTCACGATTAAATAACCTCTCTCTTTTCTGGAACGATTTCGTACATGGTAGAAAATGACGTACTGCCACCAATCGAATAAAAGATCGTCATCACTGACTTACGTCATTCACATTTTCTCTACTTCCGGGAACATTCACGACCTTCGATATCCATCCGGAAATTTCTATCAAGAGTAAACACGCATATCCAGAAGATTCTCAAATAATATCGACTAACGCAAATTATCAACGTTATACAAAGCCTCTCCTAACAACAGTGCAAACTCAAATCAAAGGTAAATAAACTCCATTATTGAATACTTTGCAAATCGAAACGATTAGATCTATCGTACACGCTTCAGCCATATTATCATTCGCGTTTCAACGTAACAGGCTAACTATACACATACAGAATTAATAATATTATAAACATTCAGTGGTACAGCCACTGGTCTGCAAACATACATATAAGTTAAACAACAGTGGTTCCGTATGGTATGCAACATGGCGGCGCAACCGGTCGTGTTTCGCCACGTGTTCGGCTTTTCCACATGGTCACGCAAATTCGGATTAACAATTCACATTTATGCATAGCAAATTCCACAAACATAATTTCAACAATAATATAAATATATCACGATGAAACAGAAGGGTGTTCATTTACCTGTTTGACAAGTTCAGGCCCGTGATGACATGATAGATTTCTGAGATTCTAAAGTCCTGCTTCCTGGTCTATGAGTGAAGAGATTTCTCTAGCTATCTATGTAGATGTTACTTCTTCCTCGTCTCACACACGACTGACCAAGCTGTGCTAGGTTTTGACACAGTCAAAACTGCTCTACCCGCTTAGCCTGCTTCTGATTGGTTAAAACGGTCAGATTCAAAGCTCAAGTGCTGACTAACTACGCAGCGTGGGTCGGGCTCGCGGTGTGTACTTTAATTGCTGCTGTGTAATATACTGACTCTCTCTAATGTTACAAAAACTACACAAGGCTGAATAGTAATAGGCAGAGTTAAAACTAGCCAGTTCATGACAGCGGTCACCCATCCAAGTGCTAACCGCACTGGAATGTGCTTAACTTGCGACATAGTAGCGAGTGCTCCAACCACTGCGCTATCCGACACCCCTATTATTATTATTGTTGTTGTTGTTATTATTATTATTATTATTATTATTATTATTATTATTATTATTATTATTATTATTATTATTATTATTATTATTATTACTACTACTACTTATGGAATGGCTTGACACTGAGCGTTGCTGAGAAAAGATAAAGATGGACTACGCTGGTTAAACGATAATCTGTGGGGCCTGTAACGGATGGATATTTGGATGGGTGCCTGCTTAGAATAGCTAACTGAATTCGAAATATAGCTGACACCTAATTCAAAGTAAAGTGTGCATGTAAGATTCTCTGTTAACTACCACACCCACAAATTCACAGAATCTCACTAACACAGGCAAACACCAACAGAAATATAAGTTCCACGCTCTCAATACTTTATATAAATAAACAATAATGATTTGCACAACTCTTTCACACCACATGTTTCACGTTAAGAGTCCACGAACCTCTCAACCGACATTTTGTGTCCCGAGCCAAATAATAATAACTTGTTACCTGTGGTAACTGTAGGAAGTCTGTACACAAATAGGCCTAGACGAACAGTTGATGTTGTAGACAGGCAGATAGACTATCTGTCTGAGGTCGCATTGACGTTTTCTTGTTGGTATTATTATTATTATTATTATTATTATTATTATTATTATTATTATTATTATTATTATTATTATTATTATTATTATTATTATTATTATTGTAGACAGGCAGATAGACACGTCTGTCTATCTGTCTGAGGTCACATTGACGTTTTCTTGTTGTTGTTATTATTATTATTATTATTATTATTATTATTATTATTATTATTATTATTATTATTATTATTATTATTATTATTATTATTATTATTATACCAATGGCATCAACACGGACATCAAAATACAAGGCTAATCCCTCAATACAGTGCACAGCTTCAAATATTTAGGAGCCATTGTGTCAGACAATGGGTCTCGACAGGAAGTCCTCTCCAGGATCGCACAAACAACTGCTGCCCTGACAAGGTTGAAGCCCATTTGGAAAGACAGAACCATCAGTCTACATTCCAAAGTAAGACTGCTGCGCTCTCTGGTCATCTCCATCTTCCTATATGCTTGCGAAGCATGGACCCTCACAGCAGATCTCCAACGAAGAATACAAAGCATGGAGATGAGGTGCTACAGAAGACTTCTGTGCATTTCCTATACCCAACACATCACCAACGACGAAGTCCGACAGACCATCACACAAGCCATTGGACAACACGATGACCTGCTCACAGTGGTGAAGAAACGGAAACTCCGATGGTATGGCCACGTCACCAGATCATCAGGCCTTGCAAAGACCATTCTGCAAGGCACAGTGCAAGGAGGTAGAAGAAGGGGGAGACCGAAAAAGAGGTGGGAGGACAACATTCGAGAATGGACTGGTTTGACACTGAGCGAAGCCATGAGGGCTGCTGAGGACAGAGAAAGATGGAGTATGCTGGTTAAAAGATCATCTGTGGTGCCCCTACGACCTTCGGGTTATACCTTCGGGTTATGGGACAGGATAGGATAGGATTATTATTATTATTATTATTATTATTATTATTATTATTATTATTATTATTATTATTATTATTATTATTATTATTATTGTAGACAGGCAGATAGACACTTCTGTCTATCTGTCTGAGGTCGCATTGACGTTTTCTTGTTGGTATTATTATTATTATTATTATTATTATTATTATTATTATTATTATTATTATTATTATTATTATTATTATTAATATTATTATTATTATTATTATTATTATTATTATTATTATTATTATTATTATTATTATTATTATTATTATTATTATTATTATTATTGTTGTTGTTGTTGTTTTTATTATTATTATTATTATTATTATTATTATTATTATTATTATTATTATTATTATTATTATTATTAATTAAACAGAACATGAGTTGGTGATCTTGTACATCTAGGTCTGTGGCGTGACTCGACTGCTTAACTGTGACGACTTGGTAAAGCCTTTTCGTTGGTCCAATAGTCAGTGGCGGTTTCCATGCACAAATTAGTTTTTAACGATTAACATACAATAAAACCATTGGCAGCATTTCATTTCTTTTTGGAATTGTGTAGGGAAATATTGTTTTGTTGTTGAGTGTTTTGTCCGACAGACGAAGAGCTTTGCACAGTAATGTGTTTTTGTTATTTTATCTTGGCTTTTTGTATGCGTGTTGTTGTTGTTGTTGTTGTTGTTGTTGTTGTTTTATCGTCATCAGCCTAAAAAAAGAAAAGAAGAAAAGATCAGCATTGCAAATTAACGATGAAAGGAAAGTAACAAAGCTGTAAGAGAAATGGAAAAAGCAATTTTAAAAAAGTTAAAAAAAATAAACAGGTAGATTTAAAGAAGAAGAATAAGAAGTAGTAGAATCAGAAGAAGAAGAAGAAGAAGAAGTAGTAGTAGTAGTAGTTGCAGTAGTAGTAGTAGTAGTAGTAGTAGTAGTAGTAGTAGTAGTAGTAGTAGTAGTAATAGATTGAGGAGAAAGAGAAAGGACAGAAAGAGAGACAGAGGGAGAGGTAGAGAGAGAAACGCAGAGACAGAGAGGGAGATAGACATAAAAGAAATAAAGAAAGATGAGAGAGAGAGAGAGAAATGGAGAGAGAGAGAAAGAGAGAGAGGGAGGGAGAGAGAGAGAGAGAGAGAGAGATGTACGCATAGCATATGCAAAACAAGAATGGAGATTGGTATTGACAATTATATGTAAACAACCGTATATATATATATATATATATATATATATATATATATATATATATATATATATATATATATATATATATATATATATATATATATATATATATATATATATATATATATATATATATATATATATATATATATATATATATATTATTTACCGTTCAAAGCAAAGACACAAATAGGGGAGAAAATGTTTTGTTCTAACAGTTCAAAGAAATAAAAGAAAAACTTTTAATTTAATACCGTTATCTGCGCAGTTACGAAAGAGTTTATAAAAGAATTGATATTGATATTGTTATTGTTATTGCCTGGAAAAAGTCATTCCAACGTAAATGTTGAGGAAGAAATCATTTTAGTCACGGATTTGTAAGCTGCGATGTTTTGATCTACCTGAAATCAATTTTAAATGCAAAACTCACCGACCATGGCAATTGTAGCTGAATGCAATAACATCATTTGGTTGTATTCACAACTCATTGATTGTTTCGTTCTTTGGTGAAAATTTGAGATTAAAGATTATTATTTGATTTTAATTTAGCCAATGCCTGTCTCCACATGTTTGTGTATATATGCGCGCCTCTGTGTGTGTGTGTGTGTGTGTGTGTGTGTGCGTGTCTTAACTTGGCAATACCACTTTTTGACATGAGCTGATTTGACTTGACTTATGTGTAAAACCTTCCCCGATGCTATGATGCACGCATAGTCCACATACGGTGGTAAACAGGAAAGTCAAATGAATAATATTGAGATATGCTCCCCTTCCCTCTGCTCTTTCACTACTCTCCCCCCTTTCCCCACACTCAATCTAAACATTAATGGGAGAGGGGTGGTGGTGGAGAGGGTAAATGATGAGTGTGGGAACGAGGATGGGATAACACGTGAGGTCTATCACAGTAACCTATTGACCAGCAGTCACTGTGCATATGGAACTCCATTTGCAAAATATTTATTTGACATTTTTTGGGTATTTAAAAAAAAACTTTCTGATAAATAATCTTTATATAGAAGCATATTTTATAAATAATCATTCGTTTACAAACAATGTAATATTTCTCTAAATAATGTATTTTTCCAATAAATAACTTATATTTTAACTAAATAAACGGGTAAATAAATCATGATATGGGTAAATAAGGCATTGTGGCTAAAAAGGAATTATTTAGCTATATAATGCAGTATTTAGTAGATTGTGTTAAATAGTGTATTATATAGAAATGTTTCTAAATAATGCATTATTTACGTAAACACTTTATTGTCTAGGGACTGCAATTTTCATTATTTAGGAGATTCCAGGATTAGCTTGAAAACGCGGTCTTTATAATTTCACTGCTGTCTATAATTAAATGCAAGGTCTTTCCAGCGATTGTGTATCCAAAACTTGTGTTAATTATTTATTTTTCAACAATAATCATTCCGCAAATTCGAAGATAAAACGTCTGTAACCTCCCGAACATAAACGAAAGGTCAAGGTCAATTTTGTTCTGGAGTGTTCAATTTTTGAATATCTAAAAATGGAACCTCACAGCTGATCTACAACGAAGAATACAAAGCATGGAGATGAGGTGCTACAGAAGACTTTTGGTCATTTCCTATACCCAGCACATCACCAACAACGAAGTCCGACAGACCATCACACAAGCCATTGGACAAAAGATGACATGCTCACAGAGATGAAGAAACGGAAACTCCGATGGTATGTCCACGTCACCAGAGCATCAGGCCTTGCAAAAAACCATCCTGCAAGGCACGGTGCAAGGAGGCAGTAGAAGAGGGAGACCGATAAAGAGGTGGGAGGACAACATTCGGAAATGGACTGGCTTGACACTGAACGAAGCCATGAGGTTTGCTGAGAACAGAGAAAGATGGAGTATGCTGGTTGGACAATCAGCTGTGGTGCCCCAGCGACCTTTGAGTTACGTGATAGGATAGGATAGGATAGGATAGAATAGAATAGGATAGGATAGGATAGGATAGGTCAGAAGAAACAAGTGTGCTTTTTTGTACTTATTTACCCCAAAACTGTGTTGAGGCCGTGTTTCGGTTTGTTCTTTTGAGATGAATTATGTTTTAATGTCAAACCTACAAGGGATTCGCGGATCGGACTGACAAGAAACATGGCGGCAATACTCTGAAGGCAATCCCGTAAGTGCAGAAATAATGATGGATCCCTCTTTTTCCGGAGCCGTTAACGTTGCAAGTTCGTATATTAATATCTGTTGCGAACAGATTAAAAACCTAGAGTAAAATAAAGTTGGTGCATGCCTCAATTTAAATCGTAAAACAGCGTAAAATTACGTGTTTGCACTTTTTTATCACTACCACATAACCTCACAATAATACGATATGGATCTGTGAATCCCCTAAATAATGAAAATTGCAGTCCATAAACAATGAAATGTTTACGTACACAATGCATTATTTACCAACATCTTCTAAATAATACATTATTTAACAAATTCTGATAAATAATGCATTATTTAGGTATAATAAGGAAATCATTATTTATAGGACATGCCTAAATAATACATTATTTAACACAATCTTCTAATGAATGCATTATATAGGTAAATGATTCCTTATTTAGCAACGATGCCTTACTTACCTACATCACTATTAATTGAAAAAGCTACGTACGGACAAAGTATATTACTTAGAGAATTCTTACCATGTTTGTAAAACAAATGATTATTTAGAAAATCTGCTTCCATATAAAGATTATTTAGCTGAAAGTGGGGAAAAGAAATATTTAATAAAGGGAATTCCATAGAGAACAGCCATGCTGAGGAAAACGCCGTCTGAAAACTTCTGCGGGACAAGTATGCCAAACACAGGAA
>CM072526.1:51708277-51723277 GCA_036898135.1 Oncomelania hupensis | reverse complement strand
CACTGGTTAAACGATAAACTGTGGTTCGCCCTACGACTTTCGAGTTACGGGATAGGATAGGATAGGATAGGAAATGATAGGAGAAGATAGGATAGGACAGGATAGGATAGGATAGGATAGGAAATATTCACAAGGAGAAGTGTGTGCAGTGTGAATTTACACAATTGAAAAAAAAAATCAATATTTGTTTACAAATACAAAACAATTAAATTGTTGTTTTTGTTGTTGTTGTTCTTCTACTTCTTCTTCTACTTCTTCTTCTTCTTCTTTCTTCTTGTTCTTGTTTTTGTTCTTGTTCTTCTTCTTCTTATTATTATTATTAGCTGTAGTAGTAGTAGTAGTAGTAGTAAGAGCAGCAGTAGTAGTAGTAGCAGTAGTAGTAGTAGTAGTATTAGCTGTAGTAGTAGTAGTAGTAGTTGTAGCATCATCATTATTATTACTATTACGTGATTGCCTGTGTCTCTCTTTGCCTTCCTCTTTGTTACTTCCCTACATTCACCCCCTCTACGTCCCCACAACCCCCAGTCCACAGAAGAACCACCATGGTGCTTTGCATGTGATAAATCCTTTTCCGTTCGCCCTTTCATGTCTGAATGTGCTGATCTGCTTGATAAAAGAGAAACATATTTTGGTTCAATACCTTTCAAAGAGATTTTTAAAGTGTGCAATGATCAACACCTGTTTCAATTTTTACATGATGTTGGTTTGTTTTATCGGATATGAATCTTGTCGTCTTGTTTTGTGTTGTTGGTTGGATTTTATTGATAAGACTGATTTTAGTGATTTGATTGAAGAAAGATAACGTATTTTTAATACATCAGATTTAAAGAAGAATTTTCAAGAGGTTGCGTGTGAAAGCTTGTTTGAATATTTAAGAGTAACAGGCTTACGATTTGAATCATTTTATAATATTTTAAGATAACCTCATTCTGGTCCTGATTTGGCTCGTAAGAGTCCGCTGGACCTAAAGCAACAACCATGTAATGCAATGTAATGTACTTCCACTCTCTCTCTCTCTCTCTCTCTCTCTCTCTCTCTCTCTCTCTCTCTCTCTCTCTCCTACAATAATTAAGAGCAGTCCCACAGCATGGAATAATTACAAAATCAGGTGATGGCCCCAAAACCCCCGATGACGATGACGATAACGTTAACAACGACAACGACGACGACGACGAAGTAGAAGAAGAAGAAGAAGAAGAAGAAGAACAACAACAACAGGGTTACAATGACGAAAAAGAAGGACAACAACAACAACAATAACAATAACAACACGATAAAGTGTGATTGAGGTTGACACTGGTAGGAAGGTGGAGGCACGTGGTACATTGTACATAGAGTCATCATTGACAACCGATTCTAAGAAAACAATAAAAGGTGAATTAGGTGTTTCCCACAATCTTTTGAGTCAAATATGATTAGGATTTTAAGTACAGTAAACGCAGTATTAAGATTTTAAGTACAGTAACCGTAATATCAGTATTTTAAGTACAGTAACCACAGTATCAGTATTTTAAGTACAATAACGTAGTATCAGTATTTTAAGTACAGTAAACGTAGTATCAGTATTTTAAGTACAGTAACCATAGTATCAGTATTTTAAGTGCAGTAAACGTAGTATCTGTATTTTAAGTACAGTAACTGTAGTATAAGTATTTTAAGTACAGTAACAGTAGTATCAGTAATTTAAGTTCTCTGTTGTTTACAGATCACAGCAAATGGTTGACTATACTAATGAAAACTGTTGTCCTTCGTTCATGGTCTGGCACCATAATAGGACCCTATAGAAATCTTCTACCCTTCTAAGAAGTGTGAGTGAGAACCAAAGTAAGCTTAGTCCGTTGACAAGGACATTACTCAAGTTGGGTGTGTTACGCGGTTGTTGTTCTTATCAATAGTTGATTCAGCCCCGATGCTTGAATCTTGATAAATGTAACTCAGATTCGTTTATCCACGCAACCTATTCACCCAGCAACAAGGCAGGACTCGTCGTATGAAGTTTTCCAACTTATTCAGCAAACATCAACAACTGCATACAATATCGCTCAATCGATTTTTTTTACTCTCTTTCACTTTTTAGTTAGTTAGTTAAAATAGATTAACGTCCCCGGACACATAAGCGTATAGGGGACGATACTGTCTTTCACTTTGACACAGTGCACCCCTTATATAGTCTCTCTATAATCGAGAGAGAGTTCGAACATTCCAGCATGCCGCAATAACGCCTAATCAAAATATAACTGGTCACCGGAACTATGCACTGTCTTACGTCATATAACTGTATTTAGGTTAGAAGAATCCCTTAGCTATTACTAGATTTATCTACATGCTTCGATCGATAGTAAACAAGTAATTCTAGAAAATTCTCCAATGACATCGACCAACGAAAATTATCAACATTAAACAAAGCTTCTTCTAACAACAACGCAAAATCAAATCAAAGGTACATACACTCTGTTATTGCATGCTTTGCAAAACAAAACGATCGGATCTAGCGCGCGCGTCTCAAACGTAACAGGGTGCTCGCAGCAGTTCCTCAACAGCAAAGGTCTTGTACCCAAGTCACGTAAGTTCGCCCCGCTCAGGCTTCCAACCCGAGATCTCCAACATAGGAAACCAGTTCTCTATATCAAGTGTACTTCCAGATAACCACGGTCCCTATATCAAGTGTACTACCAGATAACCACGTTACCTATATCAAGTGTACTACCAGATAACCACGTTACCTATATCAAGTGTACTACCAGATAACCACGTTACCTATATCAAGTGTACTACCAGATAACCACGTTACCTATATCAAGTGTACTACCACATAACCACGTTACCTATATCAAGTGTACTACCAGATAACCACGGTCCATATATCACGTGTACTACCAGATAACCACGGTCCCTATATCAAGTGTACTACCAGATCACCACGTTACCTATATCAAGTGTACTACCAGATAACCATGTTATCTATATCAAGTGTACTACCAGATAACCACGTTACCTATATCAAGTGTACTACCAGATAACCACGTTACCTATATCAAGTGTACTACCAGATAACCACGTTACCTATATCAAGTGTACTACCAGATAACCACGGTCCATATATCACGTGTACTACCAGATAACCACGGTCCCTATATCAAGTGTACTACCAGATCACCACGTTACCTATATCAAGTGTACTACCAGATCACCACGTTACCTATATCAAGTGTACTACCAGATAACCACGTTACCTATATCAAGTGTACTACCACATAACCACGTTACCTATATCAAGTGTACTACCAGATAACCACGTTACCTATATCAAGTGTACTACCAGATAACCATGTTATCTATATCAAGTGTACTACCAGATAACCACGTTACCTATATCAAGTGTACTACCAGATAACCACGTTACCTATATCAAGTGTACTACCAGATAACCAAGTTACCTATATCAAATGTACTACCAGATAACCACGGTCCATATATCAAGTGTACTACCAGATAACCACGGTCCCTATATCAAGTGTACTACCAGATCACCACGTTACCTATATCAAGTGTACTACCAGATCACCACGTTACCTATATCAAGTGTACTACCAGATAACCACGTTACCTATATCAAGTGTACTACCAGATAACCACGTTACCTATATCAAGGGTACTACCAGATAACCACGTTACCTATATCAAGTGTACTACCAGATAACCACGGTCCCTATATCAAGTGTACTATCAGATAACCACGTTACCTACATCAAGTGTGCTACCATATCACCCTGCAAAACGGAGCTCGGCTCTCTCTCTCCCGTTGGGGTGCCGGGGGTTTCAGTATAAATAGTATCCCCACTTTCTGGAAATTTAGTGCTTTAAATTCCCACTGTCGCTGTCTTTCTCATTTGCTCTTTCTCATTCCTGCTCTGTTCTATCAATCTGCTATACTATCTTCTTCTTCGCTAGACCAGTCATCTATCTTTTTTCTTGAAAACCCTTCCGGGACAAGACTCCTTATTTGTGTATGAGGTCTGTTGGATCAGCTTGAGAATAGTGGACGCTTTCTGCCAGGTGGTCACTAGGGCTTCCTATGATGTTATTATTTAGCAATGTAGGCATTTTATATGTATGTGTTTTGTTGATATTTTATAATGATGTTTGTAGTCTATTTTGTGTTTGTAAACGGGGGTTCGATAAATTAGAGTACAGCCTCAGCGTCCCCTGCGTGGGATGTCTTTATTGTAAAGTGAATGGCTGGTGGAGAGCTTTCAGTTTTACCACTGGGGTTGTTTCGGCAGACCTTTTATGCGGATCGGGGGTTGTCCGGTCCTGATTTGGCTCGAAAGAGTCCGCTGGACCTAAAGCAATAATCATGTAATGTAAGGTAATGTCTCTCTCTCTCTCTCTCTCTCTCTCTCTCTCTCTCTCTCTCTCTCTCTCTCTCTCTCTCTCTCTCTCTCTCTCTGTTAACTCATAAATCTGGCGGTGAGTTACCGCCCGGAGAAAGCCCTCTCCTAAATCCTGCCACACTTTGATGTTTCATGCCAGTCATGTTTTCTATTATCTAATTCCACTGAGATGCTTTTCTAGTGAGTGACGTAGACTGCCCATCCCACATTTCGTCACCTCACTCTGCTACCATCACTCCCTCCAACGTTCCTTAGCCCCTTGTCTTCTTTCCGCCCTTCATCTCAATCCCGTTCTTCCTCCCTCCTACCCTTCCTCTGCCCCCGTTCCCCTTCCCACCTTCCCCCGGTCCCACACCTCTACCCTCCGCCCTTTCTTCTTGCCCAACATGCCTGGATAAGCTGAATGCCTCTCTCTCTCATTCCACGGAACTGTATCCTCTTATACTATTAGTTTCGTAGCTCTCGCAGGGTCTCAGTATAAATCACACAAGCCGGGCGCCTATGCAGCGGATCCTTGACAGCACAGCGGTGGATAACACGCCACCTTTGAATGATAAATAGAGTAGTACTTGGGTTGTCTCGCCTAACGAAGCAGGACTGGAGTTACATGACAATATCTAATAATAATAATAATAATAATAATAATAATAATAATAATAATAATAATAATAATAATAATAATAATAATAATAATACGGTAGAGTTATATAGCGTGGTACCCCAACAAACATGGGCTCGCCACGCTTTACAATGCACTAAAAAAGCAATAGTAATAAAACAAACTAAAATATGTTAAACAAAAACATGCCTAGTAAAAACTGCTAAACCAGAAGTATGTACATTAATTAACAGTACACACACACACAGACACACACACACACAGACGCACGAGCGCCTGGCCAAAGTACATGTCCACAATAAAAAAGGACTAGACTCAACTACAACAGATACATTTCACTAAACTAGTAGTATAAAAGAACTTGTTCGACATTGGTAAATACCCTTATATAAAATTAATAGATGACCTTCAACACGGACACAAGCATTCACCGCAAGGTAGCAGTTTAAAACTGGGCAGTCGACTGGATGTCAGCAGGCGGAAGAATTGTGATGTTCGTTAGTTCAATCAGTGGGAAAGTAATGCTTGAAAAGATGTGTTTTGAGTGCTTGTGTATACGCGCGTCTCGGGCGACGTGGGTTCGAATCCTGACTTCAGCAAACTATTTTGTGATTGCTGGATAGTAGTGGCCAGCGCTTTGAGAAGCTCTCTGAGCTTATAAGTGCGCTATATAAGAGTAATATCTTCTTCTTCTTCTTCTTCTTCTTCTTCTTCTTCTTCTTCTTCTTTCTTGAAAGTCTGCGTGGATGCAATACTACGAATGTTAGATGGCAGCGAATTACATTGTTTAGGGCCACAAAAAGCAAAAGGTCTTTCACCGTAGGTTTTTGTGCTTACTCTTGGTGTGGTGAGGACATGAGTGTCTGCGGATGAACGCAACTGTCGGGCAGGTAAGTAAGCAGACAGGAGTTGACTAAGATACGATGGACAGGTATCAGAGAACTGACAGTTTGTAGTCAATGCGTGCTTGGATAGGAAGCCAGTGAATGGAAAATAGTAGTGGTGTCACGTGATCGCGTTTTTTCGCTTTCTGTACGAGCCGTGCTGCAGAATTTTGAACTTTTTGTAGTTTATCGATCAAAGATTTAGGATAGCCAGTGAGTAAGGAGTTACAATAATCAAGACGAGAGAGAACAAAGGCACACACCAGAGTTTTGGTGGCATATACTGTAAGATACTGACGGATTGAGCTGATTTGGCAAATGGCAGTGTATGCAGAACGACAAACATGTGAAACATGGCTATCAAAGGACATATCATCAGATATGATGTAACCGAGATTCCTGGCAGAGGATGAGAAAGTAATGTCAGAGTTGCCAACAGAAATAGAAGTAGGAAGGATAGAGTGTGAAGACAATCTAGGATTGTGGAATAACAGCGCTTCTGTTTTGTCATCATTCAATTTAAGTTTGTTGTGAGCCATCCAAGACCTTACATCAGAAATGCACTGCAGAATACAGTCCCTACTTGACGCTATCGTCTGGGGGGGGGGGGGAATTAAAGGAAAAAAATATATTCTTCTCTTCTCTGGTCCAGTGGGTGGTCCGTGGGATTGTGTCATAGATACAGATGACCGTTTCGCTGTGTGGTTCTCAGCTCGTCAGCTGAACTTGCTGAAAAATCAGGTGACTGATTTCTAATAGCACATAAAGATGGTTGGATGAAGTCAATAGGAAAAAGCATCTTCACGCGAAACCAATCTCCACCATTGGCGATATGGCAGACGATAATTATGATGAATTGACTATAAGACAACAACAAGCGTTAAAGAAAAGAAAAAAAGTAATCATACAAAAACAACAAAGAAAACCAAACCAAAGGAAACAATAACATATTTACAAATTGAACTGAATTTCACAATAATTATGATTATGCAAAGCAGTGTTAAATTTTCACAAGTTCCCTTTTGTTCAATTGACAACCAACGCTCTTTAGCCCACTAATCACTATTCAATGGGGGATATTAATTTATGAATACAATTTAGCACTCTGGCATGCTGCAATAGTTTTGTTTTACGATTCAGTCACCAACAGCACAAACTTGAATATCATAAAAAGGCCTCATGTTTGTATGAATTAAAAAAAATTAAGTAAGTAGAATTGAACTGTTTTCATTCACCATTTCCATGTAAATTGTAGGCTCTATATCACAATGTTGACGAAAAACAAATGTGCAAAAATACCAGCATTATTGCAGGGAGTCATTTTTCTACACATTACACAGTAATTTTGTTGACAAATATGTTCGGGATTCATCAAAAACACGCCGATACAGTCAAGCAATATCGTCTGTATTTACATGTTGCTATGTGGTCTGTTTACCTCCCTTGACCTGCTCCGCCACGCAGCCGCTTGGTGTCGCCGTGGTGTCGCTGACGTCACTCGTTTTTGGCATAGAATCGTGTTATGATTCTTCTTTGTAATATATCCATATTCTTTGGTATGACATAACTTCTGAGAAACAAGGGGTAGGCGTTTGACCTCGACTAGACGTAATACCCGGAGTTACCCTAGTCATTTGTTGGAGGGAAGTTGACATTTCCTTTCTTTTCTTCGCGTTTTGATGTATGGTTGAGGCTCAGTTCAAATGTGTTGCAATCCCACATAATATAAATTCTGCTTATTAGATCCTTGACTCTCTTAAGAAAATTGCATTTCACAAGGGTAATGTCCTAGACGCTTCTCAATGTTCCAGTAATTTATGTTTTATTGCAAGACAACTCTCCCTAACTGTCTCTCTCTCTCTACCGTTTTCTCTCTCAGACACACACACACACACACACACGCACACACACACACATATTCTCTTATCCACACGGAAGGCGCACACGTAGAGAATAACACCCACACAAACACACACAGTGACCAACACCCATACAAACATACGCACAAACACACTTGCAGAAACCAACACATATGCACACCTACGCGCGCACATGCAGTAATACCCTCCACACAACCATCCCCAACACACACACACAAACACACACACACACCCACACACACACACACACACACCCACACACACACACTGCTATTGCACTATAAAACTCCTAACATTTTTTTTCGGATAATTTTTCTTCTTCTTCTTCTTCTTCTTCTTCTTCTTCTTCTTCTTCTTCTTCTTCTTCTTCTTCTTCTTCTTCTTCTTCTTCATCATCATCATCATCATCATCATCATCATCATCATCTTCTTCTTCTTCTTCTTCTTCTTCTTCTTCTTCTTCTTCTTCTTCTTCTTCTTCTTCTTCTTCTTCTTCTTCTTTTTGTGGATTGCGGACAGCGAGGAATAAAGCGTTTCAAGGTTATAAGAACCCGTGGCATTGAAATGTGGATTCCGGCACTTTGCTGTCTGTAAAACTCAACTGAAGAAGCAGAAGGAGGAGGAGAAGGAGAAGAAGAAGGAGAAGAGGAGATGAAGAAGAAGAAGAAGAGGAGATGAAGAAGACGAAGGAGGAGGAGAAGAAGGATGAGAAAAAATAGAAGAAGAAGGAGAAGATGGAAGAGGAGAAGAAGAAGATGAAGGAGCTGAAGAAGTAGAAGAAGGAGAAGGAGAAGAAGAAGGAGAAGAAGAAGGAGGAGGAGAAGGAGAGGAAGAAGAAGAAGAAGTAGTAGAAGAAGAAGAAGGAGAAGAAGAAGAAGAAGAAGAAGAAGAAGAAGAAGAAGAAGAAGAAGAAGAAGAAGAAGAAGAAGAAGAAGAAGAAGAAGAAGAAGAAGAAGAAGAAGACAAAGGAAAAGAAGAAGAAGAAGAAGAAGAAGAAGAAGAAGAAGAAGAAGAAGAAGAAGAAGAAGAAGAAGAAGAAGAAGAAGAAGAAGGAAAAGAAGAAGAAGGAAAAGAAGAAGAAGAAGAAGAAGAAGAAGAAGAAGAAGAAGAAGAAGAAGAAGAAGAAGAAGAAGAAGACAGGCAGACTGGCAGACTGGCAGGCAGATAGGGAAGGACGGAGAGAGAGAGACAGACAGACATACAGATAAACAAAAAGATATGTGTAGAGTGAAAGAGACGGAGGGAGAGAGGTAGGTGCATACATTAACAGTTAAAACGATTAAAAAAAAACATCGTCTATAACAATAAACATCTTCAAAGGAGAAGGTGACAGAAAGGTCATGATCTCGCCAACTCATCAAAATGCATTTACCGCTTCTTCCTTCCATCATGCCACAGTGTAAATTTCTAAACTATCGGAAAACGTTTTAAAAGGGTGCATTTCAAACTCACTCGGAAACGCTTTAAACATAGGGTCCATTCAAAATCCGCGTCAGAGATCACGGCAAAGTCCCCCCCCCCCACCCCCTCAAAAAAACACACACACACAAAACAAAACTTTATAGTTAACACGCAGACCTATTTAACAAAATATTAATTCTCCAAGATGGGAATTACAGTTTTATGGACCAACTTGCCATCCAAGTTTTACGAAATACCAATAGATCCCGTTTTCAATATTATCATTGCTCAAGCAAGTTGAGAATCCTATCCTATCCTATCCTATCCCGTAACTCGGAGGTCGTAAGGGCACCACAGATGATCGTTTAACCAGCGTACTCCATCTTTCCCTGTCCTCAGCAACCCTCATGGCTTCGCTCAGTGCCAAACCAGTCCATTCTCGAATGTTGTCCTCCCACCTCTTTTTCGGTCTCCCTCTTCCTCTACCTCCTTGCACCGTGCCATGCAAGATGGTCTTTGCAAGGCCTGATAAATGTAGGATAAAAACAAAATATAAGGCGTCATTTCATTGTTTTTTCTTTAATACGATTTTATTTTTTCTAGTTCAGTCGTATGGGCGATGTAAATGAACAGACACAAAGTACTGAATTCAAATCAATTGAATTGAACTGCGTTGAATTGAAATTCCAATGAACATGGAAACGGAAGAGGAAAGTGAGTGTGATGGAGCCAGGCAAGGACAAAGCCATGATGTCATTAATTGTCAGACTGCAGGTCCTTTTTCAACACTAGCAGCCAAAAGGAATTTAGCCCTCAATTTGAAGCTTTTTGTTTCGTCTCCCAAGTCACGCCTGGTCTGTTTGTGTGTGTGTGTGTGTGTGTGTGTGTGTGTGTTAAACGATCATCTGTGGTGCCCCAACTACTTTCGATAGTATAGGATAGGATAGGGTAGGATAGGATTTAATTTCTGTATTTATATTAAAAACATAACGTTTTTTATTTTGGCATAGAGGCTTGTTTTACTATTGACAAGTTTTGATTTGCGGAAAAAATACCGCAAAACAGAGGTGCGTTGAAAGAGAGAGAGTAGATCTCATCTAATCTCAGCTCCGTCGATTTGGTTACTCACGCACTCTGAAGATGTGTGGGTAGAGCCTGAACCGACCGCGTTGCTGCAGAGGTAGAGAGGTCGGATCCTCTGGTAACCCCAGAAAACAAAACTAACTGCCAGTTGTAGATGATCTGTCGCATAAACCCGTCTGCTGATGTTGTGGCTAATCAGTGCACATAACGCTGAAAGCTGGCGCATTGCGAGTTAAATCCACAAGGACATTAACACAATAGAATGGATCCTCAATAGCAGAACGATGAGTGGATTCTCGATGGCATGTAAGGAAAGCAGCGCTATGCATTATTGTTATAGATAAAGGGGGTTGCAAGCGCTATGCTTACGTGGGTGCATTCTACTGAGTTAATGCGCCCACGGGTATATCAGAAGGCAGGAAAAATAAGGTAGCAGTACTGAGATGCACAGACTGCTACAATGAGAAGTCTGAGACAATCTGCTACATATAACTATCGTTTACAAACTCATCTTTGACCAAGGGCAACTGTTTTCTAGGCATTGGGGTCCTCGTCGATCGCAGCCTTGTTAAAGGGACACATTATGCACGCATTTCACAATCACGAAACCTTTTCATATTCACAATGAGCGTTGTCCCACTATTAAAAAAAGAGAAAGGATTAGGGCCAAAGATATAACCTCTTTCAAAAGGACAATTTAGATTGAAATCGATAAATTCATTTGTTTGAGTCCTTATTGATAGCATCAAGGGTTGTTCTGCAAAAAGCAATGCAGCGAAAATGTTTATGTTCGGTTGTTTGTTTAGAAAAACAAAGGATGAGACGCGAGCCTTGCGGTCGGGTTGAGTAAAGATTGCCCATTATATCATCTTTGAATGTGACAACAACGCATTTTCCAAAGCAACCTCATTGTCACACAAAACGATAAACAAACTGTTACGATTGACACGCTCTCTTTGATGTCAAGCGGCTTTTGTATGGAAACGTATTATGACGTCAGAGATTGCGTAACTCCGGTGACGAAGTTTAATTTAAATAGGCTGATTATGTCACTCTGGAACGTTCCGAGTTTTTCTAGCTTGTTGATAGAGTCTATATAAAAGTAGCAGTGCTTGTTAGAGTTAGTTTATGGAAAGAGCTTGTATGCAGTTGTTGACCCTGTTTGCTGAACAAAGTTGGAAAACCTAATATAATGGCGACTCCTGCCTTGCTGCTGATTGAACGGGCTGCGTGGAGAACGACTTCCAGTTACACAAGATTCAAGCATCGGGGCTGAATCAACTCTGCCGTGTTAACACAAACATCCTTGACTAGTGGTTTTTGTACCCTGGCAAGCCAGGGTACACAAGTTGCTGTTTAAAATTTAGACAGAGAGACATTTGTTGTCTGCGAGTTTCATTTGGACGATGATACCTCCCCATATCCCCCTTAATACCTCACCATACCCCCCCCCCTGATATCTCCCCGTCCCCCCTCCCCCATGATGCCTCACCATACCCCCTTGATACCTCCCCGAACCCACTTGATACCTACCCATACCCCCTTGATACCTTCCGTACCCCCCTTGTAACCTACCTGTACCCTCCTTGATACTTCCCCGTTGATCGTTTCGCAGGTATGGATGAAATGAATCGACCATCACCATACCCCCTTATATATCCCCGTATCCCCGTTATGCCTACCCATGCCCCTTTAAACCTACCCGTAGCCCCCTTTTACCTACACGTACCACCCCATCCCGATCCTTGGTAATAATAATAATAATAATAATAATAATAATAATAATAATAATAATAATAATAATAATAATAATAATAATATTGAATATAGAATAATACAAATAGTAATCATAAAAAACACCAAGGTTTTAAAAAAAATTTGATATAAGATATAATAATAATAATAATAATAATAATAATAATAATAATAATAATAATAATAATAATAATTATTATTATTATTATTAGTTTATAAATAATAATAATAATAATAATAATAATAATAATAATAATAATAATAATAATAATAATAATATTGAATATAGAATAATACAAATAGTAATCATAAAAAACACCAAGGTTTTAAAAAAAATTGATATAAGATATAATAATAATAATAATAATAATAATAATAATAATAATAAAAATAATAATAATAATAATAATAATAATAATAATAATAATAATAATAATAATAATAATAATAATAATAATAATATTGAATATAGAATAATACAAATAGTAATCATAAAAAACACCAAGGTTTTAAGAAAAATTTGATATAAGATATTATAATAAAAAAAAAAAATAATAATAATAATAATAATAATAATAATAATAATTATTATTATTATTATTAGTTTATAAATAATAATAATAATAATAATAATAATAATAATAATAATAATAATAATAATAATAATAATAAGAAATAAGTTAAAAGTAAAAAGCCTAAATTAAAAAGAAAAATATCCATATTGTAGTGTAAAAAAACACAAAAAAACATAACAAAAATAGGGAGATTTGAACTTGGGTCGCCTGTACGGTAGGCGAATGTCTTACTACTACTACTACTACTACTACTACTACTACTACTACTACTACTACTACTACTACTACTACTACTACTACTACTAATATTGAATATAGAATAATAGAAATAGAAATCATAAAAAACACCAAGGTTTTAAAATAAAATTTGATATAAGATATTATAATTATAATAATAATAATAATAATAATAATAATAATAATAATTATTATTATTATTATTATTATTATTATTATTATTATTATTAGTTTATTAATAATAATAATAATAATAATAATAATAATAATAATAATAATAATAATAATAATAATAATAATAATAATAATAATAATAATAATAAAGTAAAAAGTAAAAAGCCTAAATTAAAAAGAAAAATATCCATATCGTACTGTAAAAAAAAAACATAAAAAAATATGGCCCGCGGGAGATTTGAACTTGGTTCGCCTGCACGGTAGCCGAATGTCTTACTAAGTGAGCTACCAATGCTTCGTTTAAAGACTATCAATTTTTTGGTCTATATGGGAAAACAAGCTGAAACCTCGATTCGATTTTTAATTAATCAAATTCAATTAGTTAAACACACAATTTTTTATATTGGTGACATGAGTGCAAACGTGTTTTGAATGGAAATAAAACAAAATATATCTATATACTAACTAAAACAAAATATATCTCTATATATATAAATTGCTTAGCCGGAAGTCCTTCTTCGCCTCTACTGTAAAGTTTGTCCGGTATGGACGCTGATCTGGGCAGGTGCTGGGCGCTGCGGATCGGCCTGCTGTGCGCTCAAAACCCGCGAAATCGTTAAAGCCGACATTTCCTTGCCGAACGTTTAACCGTTTCTGAGATAAATAAATAAACAAAATGTCCACAAACTGCAATAGCCTCATTCCGCGCGTGGTTTCCATGGGAGGCACTGTGGTCTAATGGTAGTGCTTCGGCTTGCGGATCGGAAGGTCCCGGGTTCGAGCCCTGGCCGGGCCATTGTGTTGTGTCCCTGGGAAAGACACTTTACTCCTGTTTTCCTACTCCTTCGAATGAGAGTATAAACCGAGGTCTAGTCTGTGTCGCATACATTCCATCATAACGGACTTTAAAGATCCTGACGCTCATGTCCTAGACGGGTGAGTGCCGGTGACAAGAACACACCCAGCATGCACCTAGGTCCTTCTCCCCCATCCCTGGCTGCCCAGGATTGTGCTCAGTTGTCCGGGCGTCAGACCATGCGCCCAAAGGCTGCGGGTGGGCGTCTCGGGCGGCTTGATTTACATCCTGTATCGGCCAGCGCCTTGAGCAGCTCTTGAGCTGGAAAAGCGCTATATAAGAACGATTAAATAAATAAAAAATAAAAACCCGTTCCGTAATAACGCAAATTTTGTTTTATTTCCATTCAAAACACTTTTGCACTCATGTCACCAATCTTACAGCTGAAGGTTACCTGTTCACTTTCTTTTTCATCCATACTTATATGCGCACAAAAATTCATTCGCAAACAATCTTGCAAGAATCCCATTCAAGCGCCAAACGTGACGTCACATGTAACTTTGGAGACATTTGACAACAGCGTCGGCTGTAAGTGTAAGTACATTGCAATAAATATCATGCCTAATATTTTTAAATAAAGGTATGGCATTTAAAAATACGTTGCCTAACATAAATACTAAATTAAAATAAAATATTTTAGTGCGTTACTCAAACATGCTCCTATACTCTGTTCTGCAGTACATTGCAATTATCATTTTAAATTAAAATAGTTCAATGCATTGCTCGCAGACAACAGTTGTCTCTCTGTCTACATTTTAAACAGCAACCTGTGTACCCTGGCTTGCCAGGGTACAAAACCACTAGTAGATACTGTGGCTCTTTAAATGCTTCTTTCGTTCCATTACATTTCCCCATCTTTTTTCTCTCTCTCTCTCTCTCTCTCTCTCTCTCTCTCTCTCTCTCTCTCTCTCTCTCTCTTTTTTTTCAATACAATTTAGTTCAAAATTTTATTTAAACGTCTGTTCACGTACATGTGATTTTAGACTACGTACAGTAGTCTTTCTCACGCATGGACAAACAAACATAATCACCAAACCTAACAATTTAAAGTTGAACTTTAACCACAAAAAGATAACATTGCTACAAAAGTTTACCCACTGCAGACTTTTAAATTATACCTGCAATATCTATTATTGCCGGAC
>CM072526.1:51685777-51705777 GCA_036898135.1 Oncomelania hupensis | reverse complement strand
GACTCTCGTGCCCTTAAAGATTTACGCCAGTTAGATAAAACACACACAACAAAAGCACGAAGTCTCATTCCAATCGGTCGTCCAGGATTGCTCAGTGGCCTGAGCCGTCAAGCGATTGTGCATCAAGCAACAAGTTAGCGCATTATGGGGTTTGAGTTAGAGATCCAGTTGCGGTCGGCGCCTTGAGCAAGCTCTTGAGCGGGCAAAGCGCTATATTAGAGCAATTATCTATTGAAGAAATAAATAAACAGTACTTTGTACGTAGGGTTTCTGTTGTGTGTAAAGGTTCTAACTCGTTAATCCTTAGGCAAACGATGTATAGAGTCTATATGGAAGCCACAGACAACTTTATTTTCGCAAGCTATTTAACACCATGACCATTATCTTCAACTCAGCTGTGACAGATGCCGCCACTGAAATCATTGGCAAGCACCACCCAAAGAAAAAACCATGGATCACACCTTAACTTTTGGGGCTTGGTGATAAAAGAGGAGAGATGAAAAAGAAAAAGAATACCTCACAGGGATCCGATGCCAACCGAAAAATCAACAATGGCATCCGAAAAGGGATGCGCACAGCAAAGGAGAACTGGACGAAAGATCTTTGCCAGGAAATAGAGAACAGTCTGAACAAGAATAACAGCAAGAAGGCCTACCAGACTGTGTGAAGCGATTGATAAGTATTTATCAGTCTGCTAAGTAATGCCTTAAATAGGTAAACAATATTATTAGTTAGAAATAATTATTTTGTTTTAAAAAACAACAACACTATTTAACATAATCTGCTAAATAATACATTATATAGTTGTTGTTTGTTTTTTTAATGTAGCAACAATGCCTTATTTATTTATATCATGATTTATTTACATAAACAATGTATCATGCAAAGGTTACTTACGGAAAAAAAATTATTTAGAGAAATCTTATAATGTTTGTAAACAAATGATTATTTAGAAAATATGTTTCAACATAAAGATAATTTAGCTGACAGTGGTTATAACAATCCGAAAAATATCGCAAATAAATATTTTACAAAGGGACTTCCAGAGAGAGAGAGAGAGAGAGAGAGAGAGAGAGAGAGAGAGAGAGAGAGAGAGAGAGAGAGAGAGAGAGAGAGAAAGAGACAGAGACAGAGACAAAGACAGAGAGAGAGACATATACATAAAGAGAGAAGAAAAAGGTTACTACAGACTAGAAACCCTCAAATTTACACCAGAAGTTCGCAGACACGCTAAATTTGTAGCCACCAATCCTTGAAGGCATTCACACAATTTATTAAATAAAAGTGGATCTCACCACTATTTTTTTAAAAGCAAATTTAATCGTAGTCACGTTTGTGTTACCTGTCAGTGAAAGCATTTTTACGGCCACGACTGCTGACAACCGTCTCTATAACGCCGTTAGCGAGAAGACCCAAATGTAAGCGCCTGCGGTGAAAAGCTATATCGGTTTTCAAATGACAAAACGGAATTTTCCGATTGTGACGCAGAGAAGGGAATCAGAAGGGTTCAGTGTGTGCATGTGGCATCTGTGAGTGTGGAATTGTATCGAATCACAAGATATGGTATTAACATGCACCCACAGCTAATGCAAAAGGCAATGGATCCATTTTTATGGAGACCACGAGGGCTATCAGCGTTTATGACGTAGAAGTGGAAATTCCGGTTCACTCCGAAACTTTGCTTGGTGTCAGCGCTGGTCCGAGTGCGGTTGTAATAAAAATCGCTAGGCGTGTAGACTGTAGTTTTGGGGGGTACACTTCAATCCAAAAAAGTGTTTTTAACGGATTAGAACTCTTTTAAAGAAGATTCATTTTAAAACATCTTAAGTTCCAAGTTCAAGTACGCAAACACAGGTCAAAATGAATGCCGATGATGATGATGATGATGATGATGATGACGATGACTATGACGATGATGATGATGATGATGATGATGATGATGATGATGATGATGATGATGATGATGATGATGATGCCGACGACGACTCTAGAAAAAAACGTTTAGTGAAATACGTCTATAAAGAACATTTGCATTTGGCTTTTACCTTTCTCTGTCTCATTTCCAATCATCATCATCATCATCATCATCATCATCATCATCATCATCATCATCATCATCATCATCATCATCATCATCATCATCATGAAACTGTTCTGTTACTCGCGATTCCCCAACATTGTAGGCTCAAGGCACAAAGTCAGCTTGATGTTGAACCAATATTTTTATTCATCGGAGTAATTTTAAGTTGTAATTAAATACAATATACAAGCTAAAAGGAACATTCCGGTTAATTAGGGAAGCTAATAAGATGTAACTGATATGTGTATAATGAGGGAAATTGTTGAAACACACCCTAAATATTGAGATAAATTCGCTATTTCTATGAGCATGGAATAATGAAATTTCACAGACGTTAAACAAAAAATTGATTGACAATGAAATGAAATAGAAAATGTTGTGACAAGAAATTTTATGAAAAATATGAGAAATAAATACAATTTAAAAAACATAACGAACACTTGAAGAATTAAATACAATAAAAAACACAAATTCATAATTAAACCCTAAAACATTTAAATACAACTTTATAAACACAACCTCATAACGAACACTAACAGATTTAAATACAATTTAAACAACACAAACTCAGCAGGGAAAACACTAACAGTTTTTAAATACAATTAAAACACAAACTCATAACGAAACCTAAAAGGAGTCAATACTATTAAAACAACAACTCATAACCTCATGCCCGGAAGTACAACTTATGAAAACTTACCAGTGAGGATAGTCGCACGCTACTGCCACACAAAAACCACTGTCACGCACCGCAGTCAGCGTCTGTTTCTTGCACCACCAGGCAAAGTAAGAAAGGAACTACTTTCTGGCGCGCAATCTTCCCCCCACCAAAGCACGTGCGCGGGCGGGGTTGAGCAGACGACAGCGAGTCTTGGCTCACAGCATGAGAAATGTGTCCAATCTCGTTTGCTTAAGTCTCGTTTCTGCGAGACTTGTCTTCAGTCTTGTTTCTTAGTCTTGAATCTCATAGTCCTGAGAGAGAGAGAGAGAGAGAGAGGAGAGAGAGAGAGAGAGAGAGAGAGAGAGAGAGAGAGAGTTGCGAAAATATTACCATGGAGAGTTTAATATCTGTTCCGTTGCTAGCAAATGCGATTGGTTGCTGCTCATACTGAGTTTCCGAACATTCTGCTTTGTACCCTACCAAAGCCAACTACTGAGGTATAAGTATGAACACCAGTGGCACTCTGTCTGCCTGCCTGTCTGTCTGCCTGTCTGCCTGCACACACAAACACACACACACACAACACACACACACACACCACTCAAACGACCGCCGTTGTATATCTTCTTAACAATACAATACAATACAATACAATACAATGCGTCTTCATTGCTCCATTTTCGCAATGCGTACACTGCAAGTAGAAAATTGCGTTTTGGAGTGAGCGCAAAAACTTTACCTAAACTAAATAAAACGGACCGACTGGGTTGTCTCTAATACTCGGAGGAGTCCTATTACTTTCTCAACTTCCCGTCTTTCTCTGTTTTCATTACTTCGACATAGAACCTCTCTCTCTCTCTCTCTCTCTCTCTCTCTCTCTCTCTCTCTCTCTCTCTCTCTCTCTCTCTCTCTCTCTCTCTCTCTCTCTCCTTGCTTAATTTGTTTGCTCTCAGTATTGTAAGGGTTGCTACATCTACCATGGACTGAGTCGCGGCACAAACACACGCATACACAGGTCACTCTTCTCAAAAGGTTGGATACGTGTGTGTGTGTGAGTGTGTGTGTGTGTGTGCGTTGCTTGTGTGTGCGTTGCTTGTGTGTAGGTACATGTGCGTCTCTGTGTGTGTGCGCTTGCGTGTACTCTTTGTAGGTAATAAATAAATTAATAGGTGATCCCCTTCCAAAAAAATCTAAAAAAATATATTGATATAAATAAATGAATAAAAAGATAAATACATAAATACATTAATTAACTAATAATTTAATTCGTAATTATAGTGAAACTATTGATGATGATGATGATGATGATGATGATGATGATGATGATGATGATGATGATGATGATGATGATGATAAGCTTCGCCCCCTTACTACCACCCCACCCCCCCACTCCCTCCAAAAACTAAATAAAAAAAAACTGCCAGAAGATGATGTAGAGGGGAAAGACGAAGAAGGAGTGAATGGCAAAGAAGAAAATGAAGAAGTAGTGAAGACGACGATGACGACAACAACGGCGACGAAGAGGACGATATCGATGATGACGAAGAAGAAGAAGAAGAAGATTGATGACTGATGCATGATTGAAGAAGAAGAAGACGAAGAAGAAGAAGAAGAAGAAGAAGAAGAAGAAGAAGAAGAAGAAGAAGAAGAAGAAGAAGAAGAAGAAGAAGAAGATTGATGACTGATGCATGATAGAAGAAGAAGAAGACGAAGAAGAAGAAGAAGAAGAAGAAGAAGAAGAAGAAGAAGAAGAAGAAGAAGAAGAAGAAGAAGAAGAAGAAGAAGAAGAAGAAGAAGAAATTTCGGTCAATAACCTAATGCGGGAAAGATCGAGGAAGCATCAATTGGAATAAAAGGATTTTAACAGGTTTCAGTCAAACCAACCAAATAAATAAAAACTCGACCCCGTTCCGAAACAGTTAACATAGGGCATCCAATTAAAAGCATTACTGACGCTACGCTGGCGGAAGAATACAAGAAACGAAATTGTCCCAAGGGAGTTTGAAGCATCTTCCAATCTCTCTCATTCTCCATACTTTTTACAGAGAGAGAGAGAGAGAGAGAGAGAGAGAGAGAGAGAGAGAGAGAGAGAGAGAGAGAGAGAGAGAGAGAGTTCTGGGGTCTTTCCATTTCTCCCAAGACCAGCTTTATAAGGCCTGTTGCCCATGGTTTCTACTTTACCGTGTTAAGCGCAGGCCTACCCATTTACAGCCGAGTTGATTGAAGGTGATTGTTGTTCTCAGTTGCATTGACATTTTAGTCAGTTCCACGATTCCATCCATCATTCTTCCTTCCTCTTCCTCCTCCTCCTCTCTCTCTCTCTCTCTCTCTCTCTCTCTCTCTCTCTCTCTCTCTCTCTCTCTGCCGCTGTCGGTCAGTGTGTCTGTCAGTCAGTCAGTCTGTATCTCTGTATCTCGCTCTCGCTCTCATTCATCACAACTTAAATAGTCACCGAGTTTGTTTCTGATAAATTATACCCCCTCCGTCCGTAACTTAAGTTAGAGGTCTTCTCGCTGCGATGTCTTGTTGTGAAATGGCATTCTGCGAGTCGATGACCTTTATAAAAACAAAGAGGGGCCGAAACTGCCATTAGTCTGTCTGCAGTATATCAAAACAATTTCAAATTGCAATGATCTTTGCTTGAACCTGTCTTTGTTTTTGGACTCTTTCATTTCTTTCTGTCTATTTTCTCTCTGTTTATTGTGTTTTTTTTAGCTCCGTTCTTTCTTTCTTTGTTTCTTTCTTTGTTTCTTTTTTTTTTCTTTCTTTCTTTCTTTCTTTTTTATTTGTTTCTTGTCTCTTTCTTTGTTTTCTTGTTTTTTTAAATATTTTTTTATTCTTTATTTTTTCAGTTTTATTTTCTATTTTCTTTTCTATTTTTTCTAGTTTTTCTTTCTTTCTTTCTTCCTTTTTTTCTTTTTTTCTCTTTCTTTTAATATTAACTTTCTTCTATTGCTATTTATTTTGGTAGGTGATGGATGAGTATTTTAAATCTAAAACGCTCTTCAGCATTTGGATGAGTATTTTAAATCTAAAACGCTCTTCAGCATTGAAAGAAGAAGAAGAAGAAGAAGAAGAAGAAGAAGAAGAAGAAGAAGAAGAAGAAGAAGAAGAAGAAGAAGAAGAAGGAGGAGGAGGAGGAGGAGGAAGAGAAGAAGAAGAAGAAGCGGAGGAAGAGGAGGATGAGGAGTAGAAGAAGAAGAAAATGAGAAGAAGGAGAAGAAGGAAGAGACGGAGGAGGAGCAGAAGGGGAAAAGGAGGAGATGATGATGATGATGATGATGATGATGATGATGATGATGATGATGATGATGATGATGATGATGATGATGATGAGGGGTGGCCTCGTGGCGCAGTGGATAAGTCGCCGGTTTCCTATGCCGAAGGTCGCGGGTTCGATTCCCGCAAGGGGCGAACGTATGTGACTTAGGTACGAGACTATTGAGGTCACCGAGGGTTTTCTCCGGGCACTCCGGTTTCCTCCCTCCCTTCAATAATGGTACAGGACGCAGTCAATATACAAATTTCAAAAATAAAAAATCGAGTTTCTTTCCGTCTTCCAATAGCGATCTCCCTGCCTTTACACCACCTGTTTGAGTGATTGGTGTGTATTTGGTGTGTGTGAGGGTGGATGAGACAGGTGAGCGTGTATGTTGGTATAGATCGCCGCGCTTTGAGCCTGATTGATTTGGGGAAAGGCGCGTATATAGCATCCTGTATTAGGCTTATTATTATGATGATGAAGATGATGATGGATATGTTAAAAAGGAAACAATTTACCATGGTTTCTTTTTCCCGGTGAAGATTAAAGTTACTAAGTTTGACAAATTTAACCTCACAGATTTGTTTTAAATTCACGGCGGGTTTTGCTAATTGAAAAAAAAGTAAACAAAACAAGACAAAAGCTTTTTTAAGCGTACAGTTTTTATTTTAAAAGAACCACCTAAACTTATTTACTGAGACGAGTTGCGTAGGATAAAAGGCACCTTTTTGTGCCAATGCGCTCGGATTGGTCTACGCAACGACTCATAGCGAGGCAAAGCGCTTCAAGATGGCGACGAGAAAGGCGAGGATGATGCGTGTGATGAGAAATATTTTGCTACAGGAGCCAACGGACGACGCACTAGATAAAATAGTCGGATAGTGCGTCACTATGCTGGGGATGTTAGCCGCGGAGGTTAATAAGTCTTCGAAAGAAGTGGATCCATGAAAAGCAAATCCCAGGAACACTGACGCCATCTTGGAACACAATGCGCGCCCATTCAAAAGCGGCTCGCGGTACGCTCCGTTGGCTTTTTTCCGCTCGGTCCTAAGAAACGGGTTGCGGGCGTTTCGACGCGATTCGTCTTATGCAACGCGTTTCTGGTCAGTGTGTCTATTAATAGCAAAAAGTTTGAGAGCTTAAAATAGCATCGCGCGCAGTCAGTCAGTGTGTGGCGGGTCTGTGACAGCACCGCTCAACAGCAGGCGCGGTCGGCTGGCCATTCATTGGTGGGAGCTTCGGGCGGCGTGAGCAAGAATCCTGTATCGACCAGCGCATTGAGCAGCTCTTGAGCAGGAAATGCGCTATATAAGATTGATTAAATAAATAAACAAATAATTGCCACATTCGTAAGCAAATGCCTGTTTACTTACCAGTATGGACAAGAAGCGGAAAAAAAACAAAACTTAGTTGACAATTTGAACAACGCGTATAAAATTACCAGCAATGATACTCGTAATTTAAAGGAACTCACTTTGATGACTCCCCCTCTCCCCCCACCTCCTCCCTTGACAGATTTTTTTTAACATTCACAGCGAGTATTGCCCAAGTGAAAGAATTGCGCTTTAAAAAATGCGAAAGTATATTTAATAAATAAAATCCCATGTGGTTGTGCTTATTGTTATTAGCACCTGCCAGCCAGGGATGGGGGAGAAGAACCAAGTGCATGCTGGGTGTATTCTTGTTACCGGCACTCACCCGTCTAGGACATGAGCGTCAGGATCTTTAAAGTCCGTTATGATGGAATGTAAGCGACACACAGACTAGACCTCGGTTTATACTCTCATCCGAAGGAGTAGGAAACGGGAGTAAAGTGTCTTTCCCAGGGACACAACACAATGGCCCGGACAGGGCTCGAACCCGGGACCTTCAGATCCGCAAGCTAAAGCACTACCATTAGACCACCGTGCATGTCTCTCTACTGTCCACTGTGTTAATTAATAAATATCAGTATTTACCACGCCTTACTAGCGCCCAAACCCAGAGTTACCAATATCACGAAATACTTGAAATAAACACGTGTCCTGTGTAATTTACAGAAGTACCGGTAATCCACAGTGTTAATTAATAAATATCATTATTTGCAAAGCCTTCCTAGCGCCCAAACTCAGAGTTATCAGTATCACGAGGTATTTGAAATTAACACGTGTTCTGTGTAATTTACAGTGATACTCCACATCAATCCACAGTGTCAATTAATAAATATTGGTATTTGCCCTGCCTTCATGGCGCCAAAGCCTAATAATTACAATGTTCGCATAATTAAAAAAAAAGAAAAAAGGTAAAGGTAGTCCCATAGCCTGTGGCCGTAGGGTAGCGTGATGTTGGAGATCACACTTATCTTGGGCCAGCGTAATGAGGGTGATGCCCATCTCTCTCCCTCGCTGCTGCTTTACCTTCCCCACCCTTAAGAGAGTAGGTACTCAGTCGCAGTTGAGTCAACTGGGGGAGCTGTTACTTGTCGCTTCACGTTTTGCGGTCACCCATCCAAGTGCTAACCGCACTGGACGATGCTTAACTTGCGACACAGTAGCGAGTGCTAGTTCGCATAATAATGACAATTATCGTGAGATATTTACAATTACTATGAGATAATTACAACTATCACTAAAAATTACAAATATCTTTGCGTGATCATATTTAATTGGAAGTTTTGGTTCTAGCAATTCGTCTGGAAATGCGCCAAAACCGGAAATTGTAATTTTCACCTGAAAATTAGTAATTGTACCTGTTCATTGTAAATACGTCGTGTTCCACTTAACTTTTCATTTTTGTTTCAACCGTGCTACATGTACGCATGCGCAATCTATAGTGACCAATCAGCGTAGACTTCCGAACACCCGCTCTTTCTCCACGCTGCAAACTTGTGGAGTGGAATGCACTGTTCATGAAAACGGTAAGCAAAATGACATGCTTCTTGTCTGTTTTACTATATAATTATTTACGTCAATAAAACATACTTTTAACCACAATTTAACGCTGATGCACATGCGCGGTCTGATGCACGATGCGCATGCGCAGGCACTGTTCACAGCAAACCCTAGGTTTTGGCGTTACTAAAGCGTGACCACAACTTAAAATTAGTAATTAACTCTGTGCATGTGAATTACTGGTATCTCTGAATTACACAGAACATGTATTAATTATGATTATCACTGACATCTGTAACTGCACATTTTGGCTCTAGTAAGCCAAGTTAGCCAGAATTAAGTATAATCAGGTAAAAATTGTAATTATCAAGAAAAAAATGTAATTATTATGTGATAATTACACTTTTCCGTTTTGGCGCATTTTCCAGGGAGATTACTAGAACCAAAACTGAAATTTAAACAGGAACGCGCGAAGATATTTGTAATCTTTCAATAATAATTGTAATTATCCATTTATACTTATAAGTATCTTATGATATTTGTAATTATCAGGTTTTGGCGCTAATAAGCCGTCACAGCTAGACTGGAGCTAAAAATAGCATCTACCAAAGCCAGTAAGAGAAAGAACCCGTAAAAAAAATTGCTCGTAAGGTTTTTCCTTTGAGGTTGATGAAACAGATCCTACTGTATTCTACCCCAAAGACGCACACTTCAAGCCGCGAGGTTCACTCACAACTAGGGTCAAAGGTCACACAGGGGTGGTTTTGATGTACCGTCAATCAAGGGAAATCACTCCCTGTCATAACCCAAACTGACAATTCAAACCTTAGCGGTTGGTTTGAGCAACGAAAGCCCACTGTATCATTGTGGCATGTGATAACAATGCCAAGTTTATGGTAAACCCGTTTTTGCCAAAGGTAAACAAAGTCTTTCCTATTGGAGCTGGTGTTAACAATAGGCACACGAAGTACGGAATTTATTAACTACACTTTCCAAAGAGTTGGCTTTCTTTTGTTGCAAGTTTTTTTTTCTTCATTTAGGCCACACTCACTGTGAATGTTTAATTAAAGGCTCTGTGTGAGGGTATTGTCAAAGCGAGGCTCTTTAACTAGGCTTGGTGTGTATGTGTGTGTGACTAGCTTCAGTATGAAAAATGCCATAGAAAAATATCGGAATCTCATCAGCTAGAAGCTTGGCCTTTGTAAGTAAATTATTGTTTCTGAGTCAGTACACACAAAATAGGAACTTACGGATCCAGAAACGGAACCCATCTTTCCCTATATATACACCACAGACGATCATCATCTTTTCTGAAGTATGTTTTGTATTGAAACCGAATTCTTCCGCAATTTTGTTCTTTTAGGAAGAGAGAAAAAGAAAGTGTTAGTTTGCCGTGAAGCTTTAGTGCAAAAAGGAGGAGCTGCATCTTTCAATTTGCTTTGCGCTGTTAGATAAATTGACTCAGCTGGCTGACATTTTGCTCTTCTGCGGATATTCTTTAAATATCTTCTGAGGTCGCAATCACAAAAGAGCAAACCAAACTTATAAAATATGTTTAATTGACGTTAAGTGATGACTACATTCCTGACATTTCTCTGTAGCTAATATTTGAGAACATGAAATCTAAATTCCCTGTCCGACCCTGTTCAAAATATCGTCTGCAACAGCAGGAAGTGGGTTATCTTCCTTAGAATCGAGGCACAGGCGCTCAACAGAATAAAGCAGCGTGCGTAACAAAACATACTTCAAAAGAGGTGTGGCGAATGAACTAATTAACGAATTATTTAAAGTGGGGATAGTATCAAGTAGCTCTTTGCTAGACTCGCGAGGTGACCTTATCGGATGACCGATTGTCTTTTTAAGGATACAATAATAAAAGTAAAAAAGGTAAAGGTAGTCCCATAGCCTTGTGGCCGTCGGGGAGCGTGATGCTGGAGATCACACTTATCTTGGGCCAGCGTAATGAGGGTGATGCCCATCTCTCTCCCTCGCTGCTTTACCTTCCCTACCCTTAAGAGAGTAGGTACTCAGTCACAGTTGAGTCAACTGGGGGCGTTGTTATTTGTCGCTTCACGTTTTGCGGTCACCCATCCAAGTGCTAACCGCACTGGACGGTGCTTAACTTGCGACACAGTAGCGAGTGCTCCAACCACTGCGCTATCCTACACCCCATACAATAATAATAATAATAATAATAATAATAATAATAATAATAATAATCAGATCAAGCATCAACATTGGCAGGACACGCACTTTTCCAGGAGCAGACATTGGAAGTGACCACGATCTCGTGATGATGTCTTTCCGGCTCCATTTGAAGAGAGTAAATACATCAAAGTGCACTAGGCTGAAGTTCGACCTGGACAAACTGCAAGACCCGGAGGTGGCAAAAATATTTCAGGCCACAATTGGAGGGAAATTTGCACCACTGCTTATTTTGGGGGCAGGCGAAGTAGATGTCAACACCATGACCAATACCTTCAACTCAGCTGTAACAGATGCCGCCACTGAGATCCTTGGCAAGCACCGACCAAAGAAGAAGCCGTGGATCACACCTGAACTTTTGGATCTGTGTGATAAACGAAGAGAGTTAAAAAAGAAAAAGAACACCTCACAGGGAGCTGATGTCTACCGAAAAATCAACAATGACATCCGAAAAGGCATGCGCACAGCAAAGGAGAACTGGATAGAAGATCAATGCCAGGAAATAGAGAACAATCTGAACAAGAACAACAGCAAGAAGGCCTACCAGACTGTGAAGCGGCTGACAAGTGTTAAACAGCCCAAAGTCTCCACTATCCAAAGCAAGTCTGGCATTTGCCTTACAGAAGAACAAGAAGTCTTGGACAGATGGACAGAGTACTGCTCTGACCTTTACAACCATACACCAAATGGAGACCCATCAGTTCTAGCATGTCCCGAGAGCAGAGAAGAAGAAGAAATCCTCCCAATTCTCCGGGAAGAAGTTGAGGCAGCAGTGCAATCGCTGAAGAAAGGGAAGTCAGCGGGAGTGGACAACATACCAGCGGAACTGCTACAAGCAGGAGGAGAAGCGATGACTGATGCTCTCACCATTATCTGCAACAAGATCTGGCAGAGTGGGGAATGGCCTACACCATGGACCCAGTCGCTTGTCATCACTCTTCCCAAAAAAGGTAACCTTCAGGAGTGTGAAAATTACCGCACCATCAGCCTCATCAGCCATCCCAGCAAGGTCCTCCTGAAAATAATACTCAACAGGTTGAAACCACAAGCTGAACAAATCATAGCTGAAGAACAAGCAGGATTCATGGCAGGGCGAAGTACCACTGAACAGATTTTCAACCTCAGAATAATCTGTGAGAAATACCTACAGCACCAACAACATCTATATCATGTGTTCATAGACTTCAAGAAGGCATTTGACCGAGTCTGGCATGCAGCTCTATGGGCAACCATGAAAGTGTACAACATCAGCCCTAAAATTATAGAAGTCATCAAAAGCCTGTATGACAAGGCTACCAGTGCAGTCCTCCATAACAGCGTCATCGGGAACTGGTTCAGAACAACAATCGGTGTGCGTCAAGGATGCCTACTCTCTCCAACACTCTTCAACATCTTCCTAGAGCGCATCATGTCAGATGCTCTTGCAGATCACGAAGGCACAGTCAGTATAGGGGGCAGAGCAATCTCCAATCTTCGTTTTGCGGATGATATTGATGGATTGGCTGGAGAGGAACAAGAACTTGAACAGCTTGTACAGAGGCTTGACACCACCTCCAGAGCTTATGGAATGGAAATAAGTGCGGAGAAGACCAAAATGATGACCAACAACACCAATGGCATCAACACGGACATCAAAGTACAAGGCCAATCCCTCAACACAGTGCACAGCTTCAAATATTTAGGAGCCATTGTGTCAGACAATGGGTCTCGACAGGAAGTCCTCTCCAGGATCGCACAAACAACTGCTGCCCTGACAAGGTTGAAGCCCATTTGGAAAGACAGAACCATCAGTCTACATTCCAAAGTAAGACTGCTGCGCTCTCTGGTCATCTCCATCTTCCTATATGCTTGCGAAGCATGGACCCTCACAGCAGATCTCCAACGAAGAATACAAAGCATGGAGATGAGGTGCTACAGAAGACTTCTGTGCATTTCCTATACCCAACACATCACCAATGTTGAAGTCCGACAGACCATCACACAAGCCATTGGACAACACGATGACCTGCTCACAGTGGTGAAGAAACGGAAACTCCGATGGTATGGCCACGTCACCAGATCATCAGGCCTTGCAAAGACCATTCTGCAAGGCACAGTGCAAGGAGGTAGAAGAAGGGGGAGACCGAAAAAGAGGTGGGAGGACAACATTCGAGAATGGACTGGTTTGACACTGAGCGAAGCCATGAGGGCTGCTGAGGACAGAGAAAGATGGCGTATGCTGGTTAAGCGATCATCTGTGGTGCCCCTACGACCTTCGGGTTATGGGACAGGATAGGATAGGATAGGATAATAATAATAATAATAATAATAATAATAATAATAATAATAATAATAATAATAATAATAATGGATGCGACAGACGCGCTTTTCCAAAGTCACCAGTTAGGTTCAAAGCTCGGCGATCTGTACCAACATACACGCTCACGCGTTTCACCCATTCTCACACACACAATAAACAACATCTACCTTGCAAAGATGTGGTGTACAGGTAAGGAGATCGCTATCAGAAGACGGCAATGAATTCGAATTTTATTTTCGAAATTTAAGATCGACCGCATCCAATACCAATATTGCATGGAGGGAGGAAACCGGAGCACCCGGCGGAAGCCCTCGGTAACCGGAATTATAGCCTCGTAAATCACACAAGTTCGCTCCTTGCAAGAATCGCACCGTGTCCTTCGGCATAGGAGACAGGCGACTAACCCGCTGTGCCACCGGGCCGCCCTTGATCCGCTTATTGGAGACCTTTCCCCGGGTGTCGGATAGCGCAGTGGTTAGAGCACTCGCTACTGTGTCGCAAGTTAAGCATCGTCCAGTGCGGTTAGCACTTGGATGGGTGACCGCAAAACGTGACGCGACAAATAACAACGCGCCCTAGTTGACTCAACTGCGACTGAGTACCTACTCTCTTAAGGGTGGGGAAGGTAAAGCAGCGAGGGAGAGAGATGGGCATCACCCTCATTACGCTTGCCCAAGATAAGTGTGATCTCCAACATCACGCTCCCCTACGGCCACTGGCTATGGGACTACTTTTACCTTTACCTTTTTTCCCCCGTAATAATGTGGATTAATAAATTCTTCTTTGCTCTTATGATCCAGTTTACCGCTGGGGAAAAAGAAGACTTCAAGCTCACCGTAACAGGTGGAGGAGATGGGACGGGGGGAAAGGGTGGGTGGGGGAGGAGTGTGGGGAGAAAGAGAAGTAATGAGTGATGACGTCATAGTCTAGTTGTAATTAGGGGTGTACGGTTTTACCGGTATGTAACTGTATTCAGGTTCGGATAACGCGACGGTACGGTATACCGGTGCGGGTGTCCAAGGTCCGGTTTACTGGGAAATCTCGACAACACTTAACGCGACAGTGGGCGACATCTTGTCCGCCCAGAGCGAGTCTAAAGCCCAAACACGTGGAAGAACTTATAAGAACAGCAGCTTATTCTCGTGTTTGAGCATGGTACCAGTCGCCAATCCTTCTGAACTGTTTAAATTCTTAAAGATCTTTCCCGTTGAATGTTTTTGTTTTATTTTGATTTTGTGGTTTAAAGTTTTCTGATGTTCTTAAACAGTGGTTTATCATATTTTATTTTGAAGGCGTTCAAGCAATAATAAAGCTTCAGTTTCTATGGAAATGTTCTTTGAAACTGTTTTGAAGTGTATGACAATCTTTCTTTTGCGTCGGTCACTACTGCCACTGCCATATCCCATTTGATTGTAACACTTAAAATCACGAAATACCAATACGACCTGAAAATACCGCGGTAATACCGATACGACCTTGACCCACGGTACCCAGCTCTAGTTGTAGTTAGGACTGACAAGGTCTCTGCTTTTCAACGAGAAATTGCGAAGGGGCAAGGACCAAGTAGGACATTACTTACGCAGCAGTGAGGGCCGCGCCGAAAAACTCAAAAGCACCGAACAATCGCCGTCTGACAGACAGTTGTACTTAAAGCTATCGATATGCTTTAGTTACTGTAGTTTTCCCTTCAATACTTCGTACGTTTGGTTCAGGAGCTCCAATCAATGCAGGACGCTTCTTCAACAAACTAAAGTTAGCCACCCGATACACATTGGTCGAAGGCTACTAGAAGCATGCTGTAGTAGTCGCCTCAACAGGCCATAAAGCATGCTCTCATGCTTCAGAGCACTGCTTCCTATACGCGTCAAGCCCTAGGAGCATTGACCAATGAACTCATGAAAATAGAAAATGTAAGTTTCGTCTGCTCTAGGGGACGAATTAGGTCAAACTGTATTTGTTTCTAGGTCAACTGTCTTTTACGAACCGTTTGAGAATGTTTTTGAACCGTTTGTTGACGCGGATAGTGTCCTCACTTGGTTTCATACAATTTAAGAATCCAACAAGGCAAATGGTTTTTGAGACGGAAAGAACGGAATAATTGTATATATTTACAGTGAAATTGCGCTTTTTCCGTCACTATAGAGCTTGAAGCGTATAGGAAGCAGTGCTCTGAAGCATGAGAGCAAGCTTTATCGCCTGTTGAGGCGACTACTAACGCATGCTTCTGGCAGCCTTCGACCAATGTGTCCCGGGTGAGTTAGCTGCACACACCGAAGAAGAAGAAGAAGAAGAAGAAGAAGAAGAAGAAGAAGAAGAAGAAGAAGAAGAAACGGAAGTTGAAGTGGCATTGGTTGTAATAGTACTCCATGCAGTGTATCGAACATTTGAAAACTAAACTTCCATTTCGATTTTCGTCTTGTGTTAGTTGACTTGCCTTTCACAGCACATGTTTGAGTGAAGAATATGTGTTTGTGTTCTATTTAAGAGTGCCTGTCAGTGTAGCATGTGAGCGTGTATGTTGGATACAGATCGCCGCACATTGAGTCTTATTTAGAAATAAGGCGCGTATAACATCAATTATTATTATTTTTATTATTATTATTATTATTATTATTATTATTATTATTATTATTATTATTATTATTATTATTATTATTATTATTATTATTATTATTATTGTTATTATTATTGTTGTTGTTGTTGTTGTTGTTGTAAAGTTGAATTTGAAAAAAACTTAATTGGGGTAAAGGTTTTTGGAGTGGATACACCAAACTATTTGCACTCACCCACACTCTTAACAAAGCTTTTGAAGAAGAAGAAGAAGAAGAAGAAGAAGAAGAAGAAGAAGAAGAAGAAGAAGAAGAAGAAGAAGAAGAAGAAGAAGAAGAAGAAGAAGAAGAAGAAGAAGAAGGAGGAGGAGGAGGAGGAGAATAAGAAGAAGGTGGAAGAGAAGAAGAAGAAGAAGAAGAAGAAGAAGAAGAAGAAGAAGAAGAAGAAGAAGAAGAAGAAGAAGAAGAAGAAATGTTATGTAACAGGCGGAATTCCTTCCCCGTAAAAAAGACACAAGAATTATCATAATTTATTGCCGTTGCTACAAAAGCCAAGCTGGCTGATTGCCCCCCTCCCCTCTCACCATGTCCCCTTCTCCACCCAACTTTAAAATATCTAAACCTGAGATTTTAATCCAATAAAGTGTCTCGTGGACACACAATCAGATCTAGTGTCTAAAACGTCAGAAAACGTCATAACATGGCCGACATGTGCGCTGTTGGGAAAACCTTGGGAATAGCCCTGTCATCTTGTGTTTATGTTCTTTTTGTTTTCAGCGCAATTGCTTGCCCTTGATGTGTAGTTTCCTTTGCCTGTAGTGTTATTACTTTAAAACTGGAAGAATTGTTACTGTTTTATTAAATGATGTTAGCCTTTGTTAAGACTTACCTCTGTCTGTCTGTCTGTCTCCCTCCTTCTCTCTTTTTCCTCAAGCTCCCCTTCCCCATTTTACCATCATTTAATTGTAAGACTAAAATAATAATAATAATAATAATAATAATAATAATAATAATAATAATAATAATAATAATAATAATAATAATAATAATAACAACAACACCACCACCACCACCAACAACAACAACTACAACAACAACAATAATAATAATAATAATATAATAATAATAATAATAATAATAATAATAATAATAAAATAATAATAATAATAATAATAATAATAATAATAATAATAATAATAATAATAATAATAATAATAATAATAATAATAATAACAACAACAACAATTGTTGCTAGATGTGCGTGTTCCCACAAATCATTTCTCAGGGTCAAAGCGCGACGATCTGCACAAACATACACGCTCCATGTTTGGCATATACTCTCACATTTTTAAATTTGAGTCCCGGACACAAGCGCATATGGGGGATACTCTCACATAGACAACAACAACGCATTCATCACAAACATATGGTCTGAAGACCGGGCGATCGACTTACAAGGAGCTACGTCATGCATTTATTTTTAACTACGATCGTTACAAATCGCTGAGAGTATAAACCGAATCCAGTCTGTCGCACACATGCACTCCATCGCACAGGCTTTAAAGATCCTGACGCTCATGTCCTAATACGGGTGTATTCCAGTTACAAACAAACACACTCACCAAGCACTATGGAGACGGGTTCCTTCCCTCCATTTCTGGTCACCCAGAATCGTGCTCAGTTGTCTGGGCGTTAGACGACGCCCCAAAGCCAGCAAGTTGGCGTCTCGGGTGGCTTGAGTTAGATCCTGTATCGGCCAGCGCCTTGAGCAGCTCTTGAGCTGGCACAGCGCTATACAAGAACATTGAATAACGATAAGAATGCTGGTAAAAGGACTTTTAGATTCCTCGGTATTGGATGCTGTCAAATCTAAATTTCAAAACTGAACATTGTCTTCCCTTCCGCATTCTTTAATAGCAAACTCTTCAGATCGCCGCGCTTTGAGTACGATTGAAAAAAGACACGTTAAAGCGTCCTGCATAATTTTGCGAATTTTTTTTTCATTGTGAAAATTGGGAATATCTCACTTGAAAAAAACAACACCACCTAATGAATTAATAACTCATAAATATTTTATTTCGTTAAAAATAAATAAAATTATATTAATAAAATTGTTTCTTTATTTACATGAAAATAACATTATAGATACAATATAAATATATAAAATCGACACTTCTTTTGGTAAGACATAAATATATTTTAGTTTTTCTTCTTGCAAGGTGAGGCATACTTTAAAGAAAAAACATTCCAGCGATGTCGAAAGCCCGAAATTGTTATATTCGAGCACTTTTAAAATGCTTGGGGAGAGATGATCATTGTTTTAAAAATGCGTTTTCCTTGTTTCGTGGAAATTACTACCGGTTTTATGTTCTATCAGAGAGCGAGTTATTTGCTGAAGAAAAACGATTTTGAAATAGAGAAATGTCAATGTATCTCGAGGGAAAAGAAGAAGAAGAAGAAGAAGAGGAAGAAGAAGAAGAAGAAGAAGAAGAAGAAGAAGAAGAAGAAGAAGAAGAAGAAGAAGAAGAAGAAGAAGAAGAAGGGGGAAGAAGGGGGAAGAAGCCGAAGAAGAAGAAGAAGAAGAAGAAGAAGAAGAAGAAGAAGAAGAAGAAGAAGAAGAAGAAGAAGAAGAAGAAGAAAGAAGAAGAAGAAGAAGATTATTTATACAAAGCGTGCTGCATGTACGTTGGCAATCCTAATAGCGCTGTTGCAAAACTAGTGCAGATAGAGTTATCCGGCCCTGCCTTTACCTATGCCACGGACACCGGCTAGTTCCAGTTGAGTATTAAGCATGGCCGAACGTAGACGGAAGACTTGTGGCGGAGGAAAACAGTATTGCGTTTGCTGCCCTAATTTCGCAGGAAAAGTAATTGAAGGGCGCATTGTCAAGTTACACACATTACCAGCTAACAAAACACTGAAACCACTGTGGGAACAACGTTTGCGACTGATTCGGAAAGATTACAACAATGTAAAATAAGATTCAAGATTCAAGATTCTTTATTGTCCAAACACAAGGCATGGATATTTGTTTAGCAGTGCAATAAGGAAGGAAATAACAACATCAAAATTATTACAAACATGGACATACAATATTGATACATTTGATATACTATGAAAAACAACTTCCATACCAAAATACAAATCTATAAACACTAACACACATGCATAAACAGATAACCAGCCACATACCCATGCGTACACATTTAACACACAGAACAACAACAACACACATGCATAAACAGATAACCAGCCACATACCCAAGCGTACACATTTAACACACAGATAATTATTCCACAGTATATGTGGAGGGGCCGGGTATCTCAGTTGGTAAGAGCGTCTTGCTAGTAACCGAAAGGTCGCTGGTTCGAATCCCGGATTGGTCAACGTGTGATCATATTATTTTCCCCTTTACCAACAACTGGCCCGCTGGTGTCAGTATAAATCGGTCCAGTAGTCACCTATATGCGAAAGTGTCGTGTGACTATAATCTACAAACAACAGTATATGTATACACAACTACAACACTCACCCATTCTTCCATGACTTAGATCCATCCTAGATCATAATAATAATAATAACAAGAGTAATAATAAGAGTAATAATACAAAATAATCATCATAATGTTAATAATAATCGTAATCATTAGAGTAATTAATAATTATAAAAATAATAATAATAACAATGCAACTACAACAACTAATAATAATAATAATAATACAGCAGCACCAACAGACAACTAATAATTAATATATGGTAATAATGATAATAATAATAACAATACTACTACAACTAATAATAATAACAACTGAAAGACTGAAAATAATAAGACATAATTGCAGTTGCTTCACTGAATTAAAAACAAAAATTATTCTACTGTATAATAATGTTATCTTCTAGATAAACTGCAAAATTAAAATTTCTCAATTAAAAAATTAAAGCAAAGAAAAAGAAAGAGACTTCGAATTTCTCGTGAATGTAGGTCACTGACAAACGACTTAGGCCTACTGAACAAACAAATCAGCAATCAATGTTTAGGCAAGCAGCCATCCTGAGTAAAATTTGAACGATTG
>CM072526.1:51573277-51680777 GCA_036898135.1 Oncomelania hupensis | reverse complement strand
CAGCTGTTCAAGTTCTAGTTCCTCTCCAGCCAATCAATGTCATCCTCAAAACGGAGGTTGGAGATTGCTCTACCCCCTATGCTGACAGTGGCTCCGTGATCTGCAAGGGCATCTGACATGATGGGCTGTAGGAAGATGTTAAAGAGTGTTAGAGAGAGTAGGCATCCTTGACGCATGCCGATTGTTGTTTTGAACCAGTCAGAACTATTCAGACTGTGCTATCTTTCCTGGCATTGATCTTCTATCCAGATCTCCTTTGCTGTGCGTATGCCTTTTCGGATGTCACTGTTGATTTTTCGGTAGGCATCAGCTCCCTGTGTTTTTCAATCATTAGCTTGTAAATGCGCCATCACCATTGCTGTTGCCTTGGACGTCATTGTCGTAGCCATTGTTGCCACCGCCATCAACGTCATCCTCCTCAACGTTATCATCATCATCAGCAGCAGCAGCAGAAGCAGCAGACAACACCGCCCACACACCATTACAACAACTTAACACAAATAACCAGTCAGACACTTACACACACACATACACACACTCTCTCTCACACACATACTCACACACCCACACACACAAACACACACACATACACAAGTGAGCGCGAACGTACATTCTCTTCCTTTAACAGATTTTTGATCCCTATTACAGATGTGAACAAGAGAAGAGGAAAGCCTTTAAACTAAATTCACGGCCTTCGAGCTATTCCCTTCGATTTTAGTTCACAGAGGCAATGTTCCAGTTTTAGAACTCCGAAATCCTTTTTTAACGCTTTTTGCTCGAACAATGCCCATCACAAATGTTCAATCAATTATTGGAAAAATGGATCTTGCAGGCGATACCTTACTGGATAAAGTGTAAGATGGATGATCTGACTGATTGTATAGTCAATATAAGAAAATGAGAGGATAAAAATAAAAACCAAACACTCAAACAAGAACTTTGTTGTGTTAAAAGTCAATATTTGGGTATTAAAATATTCCTCAAGACAAATTCAATGATCAGGTTTTGATTATATGTCACAACTGCTCGGAACTCTTAAGCCATAGCCAACAATATGCATGCACATCAGTTTGAAGTTTTATATAATTGAGGTTTTGTGCTTCAGCATACCTGTCAAGTCTTATGCTTTTGACATAATTCTTACGGAATTTTGGCAATTTTCAAATCTTATGGCATAAGGTGAAGATCTTATGGTTTTTTTAAAATTGTGGTGATAAAATAATTTATATTTTATAATATAATATGCTCCCCCGTATCAATGCTGATAAGGAGAGGGTCTTCTCCATGGTCAGGAAGATCCACACTGAGGCCATGCAGGAGCAGTTTGGCCCCTGACACACTGACTGCTTTCTTGCAAGTCAAGCTCAACTCAGATTCTGGTTGTCATGACTTTGCTGTGACTGGCAGCATGATGGAGAAGGCTAGATCTTGTACAACAAAGAGCATCAATGAGTTGTATTCATGTGTGCATAAATGTTTTATTTTACATGGATTGGTTTTCCATCTCAAAAATTAAATAAAGTGCAGTTAGGTATTGAGAAAAGTGTGTTTTTCTGATTTTGAAACAAGACTGATTGGTTCGTTATGCATGGTGTGTGTGTGTGTGTATACAGGTGTTTAATTCTTATTCATGTTGAATGTGACAATCCATGCATTTTCACAGATTTCTTATGGTATTCTGTTCAAACTTATGGTATGGGAAGCTAAATCTTATGGTAAGAGTCCACAAGAGCTTGACAGGTATGGCTTCAGTATTAATACACCCGAACTGCATCAAAACAATGCTAGTCGTATTTATTTATTTATTTATTTATTTATTTATTTATTTATTTATTAATGTATTAGCGGCTCAAGAGTTGCGCAAGACGCTGGACGATACAGGATCTAACTCAAGCCGTCCACTGAGCGCAATCCTGGGCCACCGGAGATGGGGAGTATGGACCTAGTGCTTGTTGGGTGTAATTATGTAGCTGACACTCACCCAACTAGGACATAGATACAACAATCTGATATTGGCAAACGCTCTTGGTCTCCACAACAATCCAAACGATGGGCAGGGCACAGTCACAGCGGGCAGCATCACAACCAGATCGACTACATCATGGTCAAGATACGCTTCAGGTCAAGCATCAACATTGGCAATGATTGACGCCCTCACCATTATCTGTAACAAGATCTGGGAAAGTGGGGAGGGGCCTACACCATGGACCCAGTCGCTTGTCATCACCCGTTCCAAAATGGGTAACCTTCAGGAGTGTGAAAATGACCGCACCACCAGCCTTATCGGCCATCCCAGCAAGGTCCTCCTGAAAATAATACTCTGCCGGTTGAAATTCCAAGCTAAACACATAATAGCTGAAGAACAAGCTAAATTCAGGGTAGGGCGAAGTACCACTGAACAGATTTTCAAACTCAGAATAATCTGCGAGAAGTACCTACAACACCAACAACATCAACCCATTCTGTATCATGCGTTTGTAGACTTCAAGAAAACGTTTGACCGAGTCTGGCATGCAGCTATGTGGGCAAACGTGAGAGTGTACAACATTAGCCCTAAAATTATTGAAGCCATCAAAAGACTGTATGACAAGGCTACCAGTGCAGTCCTCCACAACAGCGCCATCGGAAACTGGTTTAGAACAGCAATCGGCGTGCCTCAAGGATGCCTACTCTATCTAACGCTCTTCAACATCTTCCTAGTGCGCATCAGATGTCCTATCAGACAATGGGTCCCGACAGGAAATCCTCTCTAGGGTCGCACAAAAAAATGCTGCCCTGACAAGGTTGAAACCCATTTGGAAAAACAGGACCATCAGTCTACATTCCAAAGTAAGGCTGCTGCACTTCCATGTCATCTTCCTATACCCTTGCGAAACATGGACCCTCACAGCAGATCTACAACAAAGAATACAAAGCATGGAGATGAGGTGCTACAGAAGACTTCTGGGCATTTCCTATACCCAGCACATCGCCAACGACGAAGTCCGACAGACCATCATACAAGCCATTGGACAACACGATGGCTTGCTCACAGTGGTGAAGAAACGGAAACCCCGCTGATGTGGTCTCGTCACCAGAGTATCAGGCCTTGCAAAAACCATCCTTCAAGGCACGGTGCAAGGAGGCAGAAGAAGAGGGAGACCGAAAAAGAGGTGGGTGGGCAATATTCGAGAATGGACTAGCTTGACACTGAGCGAAGCCATGAGGGTTGCTGAGCACAGAGAAAGATGGAGCACACTGTTTAAACGTTTAATTGTGGAGCAACGCTTTCGAGTTACGTGAGAGGATAGGATAGGATAGGATAGGAATAGTTGGCACTATACTTAATTTGTTATGTTGTCTTTGTTTATGAGGTGAGTCAACATTCAAGTTAGACATATTATATATATATATATATTGATAGAGCTCTGAAGTTCAAGTGTATTCACCGCTCTAATCTCCTCCAAGGAGCTTTCAGCCGACTCAACCAAACATTATTTATTTATTTATTTATTATTTTATTTTATTTAGTCGTTCTATCATTTTTCCGCCTCAAGGAGCTGATCTATTCAAGATCTAACTCAAGCTGCTCACTTGTAACCTTTGAGAGCATGGTCTGACGCCCAGACTAGTGACACAACATCAGAGACAGAGCAATTTTTTTTTCAAAGCTGTGTTCAATCATTCCACTCTCAACTGGGACATCGCCTCTCGGAACCGAAAACTGAGAGGAAGCGCTGCCGTTACTGCCGTGGAGCAGAGAAATGGTTAACATTGGCAAGGGACACGCCAGCATTCGTCCGCCGTGATAACGGAATTAAACTCTTGAAATGAAACGTGAACAGCCATAAGCCGTGCCTGGGGCCAGGACCAAAGGAAATTCACGCCATGAAGTCAAATGGAATGAAACTGATAGGCCGGGAGCACAGGCGCTCGAATGTGGATGCGAGAACGTTGCTCTAGAGAGCGCTATAGGCTTCGGCATCTCCCACAGTCAGATACGGGCCCCAGTGGTCGGGAGTAGCAGAGCGACACAGTCTGTGGTTGAGATGCTCAGTCTAATGACGTGCAGGATTATCTTGGTTCGCATGTCGCCTTGAGCACTGGACAGTGAATATGGCGTTATATAACGGGATAGCTCAGTTGATAGAGCGGCGAGCTCGTGTTACAAAGGTTGCGGGGTCGACTCCCGGTGTCCCGGACATAAACTTTGGCTGTAAGCATTGGCCATCTTACTATTGCTATTAGTCTGATGGTTGTTTCAATGTATAGTTTTCTATTCTCCCCCTTCCCCGGTCGCCTAGGATTGTGCTCAGTCGTCTGAACGTCAGACTGTGCGCCCAAGGCAGCACGTGGGCTCTTCGGGCGGCTTGAGTTAGATCCTATATCCACCAGCGCCCTGAGCAGCTATTGAGCTGAAAAAGCGCTATATAAGAATGATAAATAATAATAATAATGTAATTATTATGTCATCCTCATCACCACCACCACCATCATCATCATCATCATCATCATCATCATCATCATCATCATCATCATCATCATCATCATCATCATCATCATCATCATCATCACCATCATCATGATCATCATCATCATCATCATCATCATCACCATCATCATCATCATCATCATCATCACCATCATCATCATCATCATCATCATCATCATCATCATCATCATCATCATCATCATCATCATCATCATCTCAATGAGGGCTGGAGGTATGAAAGTCATGGTTGAAAGCTGGTTGACAGTCAGGAGTGCCAACAACAACAACAACAACAACAACAACAACAACAACATGACCCTGATGCATAAGCATGTGCCCATGACTCTTTGGGATGAGAATATAAACCGAGGTCTAATCTGTGCACTAACGCATTCCATCGCACACAGACTTTAAAGATCCTGACACTCAGATACCAGGCGGATGAGTGCCAGCTACACAATTTTGCCCAGCAATGTCCTCCCCCTCCCCTCCCCCATCCCCTCCTCCATCCACTCCCCCTATCCCCTCCCCATCCCCTTCCCTCATCCCCTCCCCTCCCTCCATCCCCGGTCGTCCAGGATTGTGCTCAGTCGTCTTGGCGTCAGACGATGCGCCCAAAGGCTGAAAGTGGGCGCCTCATGGCGTTTGAGTTAGATCCTGTATCGGCCAGCGCCTTGAGCAGCTCTTGAACTGAGCAAACGCTCTATAAAAATGAAAGATAATAACTAGATAATAATAATGATGTTCTTACCGTTGACTTTCCAAAACCGCACAAAATAGTCATTGTTGCTCAAAACCAAATATAAAACAGTGGATGGATAACAGGAACTTGGGCAGAAACAAAAAACATGAACTATTTTCCTGTGGGATGACTCTAGCAATTCCCTTTGAAATGCGCCAAAATGCAGCATTGTATTTATCACATAATAATTACAATTTTCACTTGATAATTGCAATTTGTGCGTGATCACCCTTAATTCTGGCTAAGGCGGCTTACTAGCGCCAAAATTTGCAATTACAGGTATCAGTGATAATGGTAATTAACACGTGTTCTGTGTAATTCACAGAGATACCAGTACTTCACAGTGTTAATTATTAATACTTAGTATTAGCCACGCTTTAGTAGCGCCAAAACCTAAGGTTTGCGGTGAACAGTGCCTGCGCATGTGCATCGCGCATCAGACTGCGCATGCGCATCAACACTAAATTGTGGAAAAAAAAGTATGTATTATTGACGTAAATAATTCTATAGTAAAAGAGATAAGAAGCATGTCATTTTGCTTACCGTTTTCATGAACAGTGCATTCCACTGCACAAGTTTGCAGCGTGGTGAAAGAGCGGGTGTTCGGAAGTCTACGCTGATTGGTCACTATAGATTGCGCATGCGTACATGTAGCACGGTTGACACAAAAGCGATAAGTTCAGTGGGACACGACATATATACAATTAACACGTAAAAATTGTAATTATCAGGTGAAATGTACAATTTTCGAAATTGGTGCATTCCCAGACGGATTGCTAGAGCCAAAACTGAACATAAATGTGATCACGCAAAGATAATGAGAAGTTTTAGTGATAGTTGTAATTATCTCATAATAATTGAAACTATCTAACGATTATTGTTATTATAACGCGGAAATTGTAATTATCAGGTTTTGACGATATGAAGGCATGGCAAAAACTGATATTTATTCATTAACACTGTGGATTACCGGTATCTCTGTAATTTACACAGAACACGTGCTAATTTCAAGTATTTTGTGATACTGGTATTTTTGGGGTTTGGCGCTTTGAGGTCGTAATACCCTTTTTCAGTTATTTTGCCTGAATCATCTTTCTGCCTAATATTATGTCTTTTTTTTAACACAATGAAGTGTCCCAGCCAACAGCGGAAATGCTAGACTAAGGAGAGACGACGTAAGCTTCACGTAGCTTCGGCTTTGCAACTTGCTATCCTCTAGTCCTTTAGCACCAAACAAGAGCACAACACGCAGCTGAATTATTCTCTGTAGTTGAAACTTGAGGCGAGGAGAACTCAGCTTTACTCGGAATTAAATCCCTTTAGTGAGATCATTTAATTAAGATTGGCTTGTGCTTGACCTTCTACAAACCTCGCGCAATTGTTCTAAAGTCCTCCTCCGCAGGCCTAGAATTCTGCTGTCAAATATCTACATCGTCATCAACAGGCCTAGAAGTCTCCTGACAAATATCTATCTCGTGGAACCACTCTCAGTCGGTTGTCACTGTACCTCCTTCGGTTTTATAGTTGATATTTTTATTGTTTGCACCTTCGGAGGAGAGTATAAACCGAGGTCTAGTCTGTGCACGAATTCACTCCATCGCACGAAATTTAGAGATCATGACGCTCAAGTCTTAGACGGGTGACTGCAGGTTACCCCAATACACCCAGCACGTACTAGGTCCCTTCTCCTTCATATCCTGTACCCGAGATTGTGCTCCGTTATCTGGGCGTTAAAAGACTCGCCCATCGGTTGCAATTGAGCAAAAGCTTGTGTGATGGTCTTCCAGACTTCGTCGTTGGTTCATCGTTCGATTGTTTACTTCAACATTAAGGTCAAAGAATTAACGTTTTTATAATTAACCTTTTTTTAAAAACAACTTATTATCTGCACATAAACTTAAACGAGAAGGAGATATAATATCTAGAGGTCCAGTAAGAATGTCAAGTACCAACTGTACAGAGCAAATGCGTGGCGTTTTTAATTTAATTTTAATTTTAATTTTGATAATGTAAACAGGGGAAAAAAGATCTCTCTCTCTCTCTCTCTCTCTCTCTCTCTCTCTCTCTCTCTCTCTCTCTCTCTCTCTCTCTCTCTCTCTCTCTCTCTCTCTCTCTATATATATATATATATATATATATATATATATATATATATATATATATATATATATATATATATATATATATATATATATATATATATATATATGTGTGTGTGTGTGTAAAATTATTAGTTATTATTGATGTGGGGTTTGGATTGTGAATATCTGTATTTGATTGGAATTTAAGGTTGCTGTTGTGCCAGTAGAAATAAATGTGTCTGTGGTTGTGTATATAAAATGGATATATTGCATGCCAAAGCAAGAACAAGAACAAGAAGAACAAGAAGACAAAGAAGAAGGAGGAGGAGAAGGAAGAAGAATAAGGATTAAGAGGAGGAGAAGTAGAATAAAAGGAGAAAAAGAAGAGCGACGAATTGACGACGATGAAAATGACCATGAAGATGATGACGGAGATGATGGTGATGATGATGATGATGATGATGATGATGATGATGATGATGATGATGATGATGATGATGATGATGATGAAGATGATGATGATGATGATGATGATGACGCTCCGTCCACCTCCACCCTCACTCCTCCTCACCTCCCACACAAAACACCCCATTCCCTCTTCTGCTCTCTCCCCCTCCCACGCCACCCCACCACCTCCCTCATCAACATCCTCCAGCCCCCACAAAAAGGGAATCAGCAACTCTTTTTTTTTAATCCCTCATATCATCTTTATTACTCAGAAGATTCCCAGAAGACGTTGAAGAAATTCATTCACATATCTTGTACACCCACAGACAGTTCTTAGGGCTCTTCGCTTAGAGGATCAAGAAAGGGAAAGAGCATGATGCAGAGGGTATACTTTTTATTCTTTTTTTTTTTTTAAATTATGAATAAGATACCATCTGTCGAAAAGATTGCAAAGTCAACAGCCATTCTTGGGTGGGAGAACAAAAAAATTATTGAAAAAAAAAAGTCTAGCAGCAGCAGCAGTAGTAGTAGCAGTAGTAATTATGACAATGATGATGGTGATAATCATCATCATTATTATTATCATCCTCATCAACATCATCATTATCACTATTATTATTATTATCATCATCATCATCATCATTATTATCATCTCCATCACCATCATCATCATGTTATTAATACAGGAATAATACTATAATAATACTGGACGCTATATACGCGCCTTTCAAAGCGCGGCGATCTGTACCAACATACACGATCACCGGTCTCATCCACCCTCACACACACACACACACACACAACAAATACAAGCAGGTGGTGTAAAGGCAGGGAAATCGCTATTGGAAGAAGGAAAGAAAACCGAACTTTTTTTTTATAATTTTATATTGACTGCGTCCAGTACTATTATTGAAGGGAGGGAGGAAACCGGAGTGCCCGGAGCAAACCCTCGTTGACCTCAATAGTCTCGTACCTAAGTCACATAAGTTCGCTCCTTGCGGGAATCGAACCCGCGACCTTCGGCATACAAAACCGGCGACTTATCCACTGCGCCACGAGGCCACCCCATACACATGCGCTCTTTCTTCATTCAAAGCTATTAAAGACTGGTGGTTTTGTACCCTGGCAAGCCAGGGTACACAGGTTGCTGTTTAAAATGTAGACAGAGAGACAACTGTTGTCTGCGAGTTTCATTTGGACGATTTTGCCTTGGCTTCTAAAAGTATCTTCATTTATTCTGAGTCAAACATTAGAAATGCACTGAAATGATTGCAATAGTTTACTTGCAGGGGTCGAATGATGAAGCACTGCAAAACAGAGTAGATTAAAAGGTACTTGTTGATGTTCGACTCGAGCAGTGCATTGAACTATTTTAATTTAAAATGATAATTGCAATGTACTGCAGAACAGAGTATAGGTGCATGTTTGAGTACTGCACTAAAATATTTTATTTTAATGTAGTATTTATGTTAGGCAACGTATTTTTAAATATCATACCTTTATTTAAAAATATTAGGCATGATATTTATTGCAATGTACTTACACTTACAGCCGACGCTGTTGTCAAATGTCGTCTCCAAAGTTATATGTGACGTCACGTTTGGCGCTTGAATGGGATTCTTGCAAGATTGTTTGCGAATGAATTTTTGTGCGCATATAAGTATGGATGAAAAAGAAAGTGAACAGGTAACCTTCAGCTGTAAGATTGGTGACATGAGTGCAAAAGTGTTTTGAATGGAAATAAAACAAAATTTGCGTTAGTACGGAACGGCACGTTATTGACACGGGTTGAATCGGAAGCGCGCGGAATGAGGCTATTGCAGTTTGTGGACATTTTGTTTATTTATTTATATCAGAAATGGTTAAACGTTTGGTAAGGAAATGTCGGCTATAACGATTTCGCGGGTTTTAAGCGCACAGCAGGCCGATCCGCAGCGCCCAGCACCTGCCCAGATCAGCGTCCACACCGGACAAACTTTACAGTAGAGGCGAAGAAGGACTTCCGGCTAAGCAATTTATATATATAGAAGAATCTCTACAATCAAACGACGTAAAACTAAATTTGAAGTATAGATTGACTGCATCTAAATTTTTTTTTTTTATATAACAAGAAAACCGAGGTATCCGGAGATAACTCGGTTATAATGGTAATTTGCTTATAGTCCACATTTATTTATTTATTTTATTTAGTGTGTGTGTGTGTTGGTGTGGGTGTGTGTGGGTGTGTGTGTGTGGGTGTGTGTGTATACATCTTTGCAAATGTGCTTGTTGTTATCTGCGGGTTGGATAAGCTATTTTTGTCTAGATTGAACACGAGGTTAAATTCACTTTGTCGTCATTTCATAACATAATGATGTGATCAAAAAATGTCAAGATTTCTGGGCACTGACATCAATGTTGCGTTTCCTACGAATACGAAGCTACGTTGTGACCCTTTGATGTGACCATGCGCCCGCTCCCTGAGAAAGATGACGTAGTGAAAACCCGTCCCCACTGGCCTGTGACCTTCCAGTCGCCTAGCTTGCGGTGATTCGATATTTGCCCTAACTGCCCACGGGCACCGAGAATCAACGGCTAATTATTCGTCTTGGTTCCTGCAAAAAGGCAAACAGGGGACGTCATTTCCCTCAGGGGAAACGGAACCGAGGACGGAGTACCGCCCCTTTTGTTTTTAGTTACAGGGTGGCGAGCGTGTGGAATAATAATGGCACACCTCGTGAACGTGGTCTCTGGCGTCTGTTTATCATATGGCGGCATTTTGTCTATGTGGTATAAGATAAGATAAGATAAGATAAGATAAGATAAGATAAGATAAGATAAGATAAGATAAGATAAGATAAGATAAGATAAGATAAGATAAGATAAGATAAGATAAGATAAGATAAGATAAGATAAGATAAGATAAGATAAGATAAGATAAGATAAGATAAGATAAGATAAGATAAAACAACTTTTATTCTCTTTTACAAGAAATTACATTGTGCTGTACAATTACAATCAACAAGGAATAAACATCACAATGATAATACAGTAAAACCTCCGATTTACGACCTTTAAATTGCCATTAAAACGAGGTCTTAAATTGGAGGGGTCTTAAAAAGGAGGTAGGACATTTTCGAAAAAAGACATTTAGAAAATTAAGTAAGTAAAATAAATACAGTTACAAAAAGTACACATACCATTAAGTATAAGGAACATCTACCATCTTTTAGAAATAAAGATTAAACTCTGTCTCACAACCAATACAGTCAATATCTTCCTGTTCCTCATTATTTACAAAATAAAAAAATCAATGTTGGTATGATAGTTGCTTAAAAGTGTATGTAAGTGCTGAATGCATGTTTGGAGTTATAGCTATGTATAAGATAACCTTATTAATATTGTTGTAATTATTTTTATTCAATCATTGAATAGTTGTGGGTTTCTTTTTTTTTTTTTTTTTAACAAGAAAGCGGTTATTTCTGTTTTTTGCATGATCCTCCCACCCGTGCATGTTCTCTTAGTATGTCACTTTGAACACCAGACATGGTGTCGGCAAGATCTGACAGGCCCCTGCTCAGGCAAATCTGGTCAGCTACTTAGAGTATTTCAAGCTGCTTTATTGCATCGTCTGCTGTTACAAGTTGTAAACGAAACTGTTTTCTTCAAGCGCACAAATATAGTGCTTTAAATTCCCACTGTCGCTGTCTTTCTCATTTGCTCTTTCTCATTCCTGCTCTGTTCTATCAATCTGCTATACTATCTTCTTCTTCGCTAGACCAGTCATCTACCTTTTTTCTTGAAAACTCTTCCGGGACAAGACTCCTTGTTTGTGTATGAGGTCTGTTGGATCAGCATGGGAATATTGGACGCTTTCTGCCAGGTGGTCACTATGGCTTCCTATGATGTTATTATTTAGCAATGTAGGCATTTTATATGTATGTGTTTTGTTGATAATTTATAATGATGTTTGTAATCTATTTTGTTTTTGTAAAAGGGGGTTCAATAAATTAGAGTACAGCCTCAGCGTCCCCTGCTTAGGATGTCTTTATTGTAAAGTGACTGGCTGGTGGAGAGCTTTCAGTTTTACCACTAGGGTTGTTTCAGCAGATCTTTTATGCGGATTGGGGGTTGTCCGGTCCTGATTTGGCTCGGAAGAGTCCGCTGGACCTAAAGCAATAATCATGTAATGTAATGTTATCATCATCATCATCATCATCATCATCATCATCATCATCATCATCATCATCATCATCCTCATCATCAAAACAAATAGCAAGCAGCACAAAACTTCCAATTAATTATTCATAAAATCCAAATAAAAAACTTCATTGATGCAAGTTCTCCATATACAGTGCAATTATGACCACTTTTATCTTCATCATCGATGTTTTCCCATTACAGTCATGGTAAAGGGACACTCAGGGTAGCAGAGGCTTAAGACTTTTGTCTCTCATTAGTCAGGCGCCCCCGTCGCGGCTCTGCTACTTGGTGTCAGTCCTATAACAAAGCGGTCAGCTATACACAAGGGGCATTACATGAATTATACATTATATTTGTCTTCACTTGTCACCTTCACTACTTTATGCCTTTGTGAGCAAATAATTGTTTGTTACTGTAATTTAATGTCTTTCCACCTAAGTGATCTTAGACTTGATAGGAGTAGGAGAAAAATTATGAAACAAATAACAAGAACAAGAACAAGAAAAAACACCGATTTTTCTAACACACATTTCTCACACACAAAATAGGAATTCAAGGCGAATTCTCAAGCAATCGCACACAAGCTAAAATGTGAATATTCATCAGTTTCCTGAACAAAGAATAATCACAAAGGATGTTGAGCAGTTTTTTCTGGAAAGAAAATAAAATAAAAAAAAAATGGATTTGGATTTTGTTTGTGCGCGTGTAACTTACGTTATGCTGGTCATATCGTGCCTGGGTTCAAATCCCAGTTAATCCTCAAAATATCGCCGTGACATCACAGGATCAAGGATGCATCACGGAGCTGCCAGATAATATGCTCAGAGAAACAGACAGACAGGCCCAAAACACACATGCACCAACTAATGCCAGAATGCACGCACAAACGAACACACGCAACTACACAAAATACCAATTAAAAAACATTCATTCACAATTCAGAATTTGACTTTGGAAATAATGAACTCACACGTAACTGGAATCTAGGAAATAAGAGAAAATTATGGAAGTACAAACTATTGAAGAATCCATGCAGAAAATAATTATTTTCAGAGAGTTTGGAGAGAGAGAGGGAGAGAAAGAGAGAGAGAGAGAGAGATAAAGAGAGAGAGAGAGAGAGAGAGAGAGAGAGAGAGAATTGCTGCTGCTGTTGTTTGGAGCAGCTTGGCGATGGTGTTTAGAGGGGATGGTTGACTAATCATTTTAAATTAAAGTACACACAAAGACACACACACTTTCAAAATCAGATTTATTTCTGAACCCAAAACATCAGCCAACATCAGTTACATTAAAAAAAAAATTTCCATCGATCAGGCCTTAGCAATTTTTCTTTGATAAATATCCCCGCATATTTAAATATAACCTTACATGAGAGCATGAGAGAGAGAGAGTGAGAGAGAGTGAGAAAGAGGGAGGGACAGAGAAGGAGGGAGAGAGGGAGGGAGAGAGGGAGGAGTGAGAGGGAGAGAGAGGGAGGAGTGAGAGAGAGAGAGAGAGAGAGAGAGAGATTTAAAAAAAAGAGTATACACTACAAAATCCTTTTGGCATATAACTCGTAGGGCCTAGGGCGGTATGTTCTGTGCATGTGCCTGTGTCTTAGCTTTGAAACCACAGGCGCACCGCATGTTGCTTCGTGCAAATACATTGTGCGTGCGCCTGTGTCTAAGCTAAGATTGTGCGTGCGTGCGCGTGTGTTTTTGTGTGTTTCTGCCAGTGTGTGTATGTAACACATATGCGTACATGTGTGCGTGCGTTCGTAAGTAAGCGCGCGCGAGTGTGCCTGCATGCATTTGGGTGCGCTTGTGTTGAGAGTTTGCGTGAATGTGCGTGTATGTTTGTGTGTGTGGGTGTGTGTGGGTGTGTGTGTGTGTGTGTGTGTGTGTGTTCGTGCATCGATCTACGTTGGTGCTGGTTTTTTTTCAATTCCAGATAATCCATATAAAACCGTATGGAGCAATAACCAAGCAACGCTTTCCTTAATAGCAAAGCGGTTTGTAGGCTATTGCATAGCGGTAGCATCGCTATGGATCATAGTTAACTATACCGCTATCCTATCGAACATCCAATTCCGATGTGCTGTCGAGGATCAACTTGGATTGGTTAATGCCCGTGGTAGAACATTGTAAGTTATGCCGGAAAACAAATCTATATGATAATAATGAATAGACCGCGCTTTAAGGCTCTCTCATTAAATCTCAAAACCTGCCTTGCTTAGGCTTGCTACGCAGTGTCCTGCTCATGTGAGGCCTTGCCTGGGGTTTCTACATTACATTACATAATTGTTGCTTTAGGTCCAGCGGACTCTTCCGAGCCAAATCAGGACCGGACAACCCCCAATCCGCATAAATGATCTGCTGAAACAACCCTAGTGGGAAAACTGAAAGCTCTCCACAAGCCAGTCATTTTACAATAAAGACATCCCACGCAGGGGACGCTGAGGCTGCACTCTAATTTATCGAACCCCCGTTTACAAAAACAAAATAGAATACACACATCATTATAAATTATCAACAAAACATATAGATATAAAATGCCTACATTGCTAAATAATAACATCATAGGAAGCCCTAGTGACCACCTGGCAGAAAGCGTCCAATATTCCCAAGCTGATCCAACAGACCTCATACACAAACAATGAGTCTTGTCCCGGAAGAGTTTTCAAGAAAAAAGGTAGGTGACGAAGAAGATAGTATAGCAGATTGATAGAACAGAGCAGGACTGAGAAAGAGCAAATGAGAAAGACAGCGACAGTGGGAATTTAAAGCACTAAATTTCCAGAAAGTAAGGATACCATTTATACTGAAACCCCCGGCACCCCAACGGGGGTCTGGGGTTTCTAACGAGTCACAAAACCAACAAAAAACAAAACAAACAAAGAATCACAAGGTGGGTCAGAATGAATTTAAATGACGAGTTGAGAGGTTTATAATAGTGCACAACATCAACTTGATAAAAACAAACAGCATAAAGACGCCACTGAAACGACTGATGTGTATACATGAAGGGCTGGGTTGCTACAAGAACTGTATTAAGTATGGAATAACAATCATGCCTTAAAAAGGTTCTGAAGCGGTCCAGCGGCTTCAAGAAAGTAGATAATATGTAAAACCATAAAATGCAACAGCGAAACTTGAAATTTCTTCACTTCACAACTATAGTTAAGTACGATACAAACAAAGGTTTCTCACCCACGATAATATCAAAACTGAGACCCGCCATTGTTCAGACTAAGACATTCATTAAAATATACGTACATAGCAATATCATAGCTGTACATATATGGTACGCGAATATGAAAGGGAAAGAGAGAGAGAGAGAGAGAGAGAGAGAGAGAGAGAGAGAGAGAGAGAGATGACATTTGTTTAATTATATAGCGCTTTTCTAGCTCAAAAGCTGCTCAAGGCGCTGGAGGATAAAAGACCTAACTCAAGCAGCCAGAGGCGCCTACATACTGCCTATGGCGCACAGTCTTTCTTCCCAGACAACCCACAGAGAGAGAGACAGAGAGAGAGACAGAGAGAGAGACAGAGAGAGACAGAGAGAGACAGAGAGAGAGACAGAGAGAAAGAGGTGGAGATTGAGATAAAGATGGGGATTGAGAGAGAGAGAGCGAGAGAAAGAGACAGAGAAATAGACAGAGAAAGAAGGAAGACGGACAGAGAGAGAAAGGGAGAGACAGAGAGAGACAGAGACAGAGAAAGAGAGAGAGCGATGGAGAGAGAGCGAGAGAGAGACAGAGACAGAAGAAAGACGGACAGAGACAGAGAGAGAAAGAGACAGAGAAAGAGAGAGAGAAAGAGAGAGAGCGAGAGAGAGCGAGACAGAGAGCGAGACAGAGAAAGAGACAGAGACAGAAGGAAGACGGACAGAGACAGAGAGAGAAAGAAAGAGAGACAGAGAGAGAAAGAAAGAGAGACAGAGAGAGCGAAACAGAAGGAAGATTAAGACGGACAGAGACAGAGAGAAGACAGATATGTAACTTGATTAGAGTGAATATATATCAGGGCCGGATCTGGGGGGGGGTTCCTGGGTTCCGGAACCCCCCCCCCCCTGGCCATTCGATGTACCTCACTCAGTCAGAAAAAAAAAATATATATGGAGTTTTTTTTTAAAGCTCTTAATTTAGTTGACACTGGTGGTAAGTAAAACGTTCCTCATTCTACTCAAGTTCCTCGAGCGGACACGTTTTTGTCACCCCTAACCCCTTAAAAATTTTTTGGAACCCCCCCCTCCAAGAGTAAGTGATCCGGCCCTGTATATAATGGGACGGGAAAATGGAGAGTGATGAGGTGAGGGAGGATACAGTACGACAGAGGTCATAGGTTACACTACACGTCATCCAATAGCACAGTGTAAAAGCCGCAATCATTATGACCACAATAAGCAATAATCATGAGTGCAAAATTGCCCCTGGCCTCCATGATTCCACATTCTCTAATAAAAGAAATCGAAATAAAATAAAACGCACGAGCGGCTAAAACGTCACAAACTAAACTCAACATAGTCTATTCTATTTTGGACTTGATTCTTGTTCACGGACGTTATAAAAAGTCTATAATTTTCACACCAGTAAGATGAAATCCATCACAAACTTATGTTGTGATTTTCGATAAATCCATGTATCCCTGTATCCGTCTTCATAATATTAGAGCACAGCACTTGTGCGATCATCATTGCTTTTTTCTATGGAAATAAATATTTTCAGGCGCCTAATTTTGAATGACCGTTCCCATATTGAACACTGCCAATACAGAAAGACAGAGCAATCGATTCCAGCACCCCGCCTAAGCACATTAACATTTAAAGCTGCTGTATAAACCATGGTCATAGTTGCATCAGTGGAAATCAAAATGCTTAGGACGCAATGTGCGCTCCCAACCTCAAACATCACCCAAACCTGTCTTTCCTCACCTCTCTGCAATAGCTAGGCTGTTTCTATTTTTCACTGCCACGCAGTACAAGGAACAATCCAAAGCAAGGATCAAAACTATCCGTTCAAATCCAGCCAGATTGATATTGCTGCATTTAGAGACCTGCAAGGATTATGCTAGCACGCGATTCTCTGTTTCCTATCCAGACAATCAATGACAAGATGAGAACCAAAAGTAATTATTATTGCACTAACCCACAAACACACACGTACACAAAATGCCCTTACGATTGAAGTTTGCAGTTACAGGAACTTAAATTTTTACCATTACAATTTGAACATAAATTTGACAATTTGTACGCAAATACAATAATAAAAAACCCACTTGCCCAGATTGATCTTAAATTTAATAATTGGAACTAAAATGTAACCATACAAACTTACATTTTCGACGCTTTGAAAGCAAATGTAATAATTAAAACCACGCTTTTACAATTGGAATTTAAATTTACAAGTTGGATTTTGTTTACATCTTATAGCTACGTTAGGGTGGACCGTTGACAGGATTAGTCCCCGCATAAAATTTCATTCAAGTAACACCGTTGCCTTCCATGCCGGTGGTAGGCTAAGGACAGGGGCAAAGATTTCCAGAAAACTGGAACGCAACCCAGTATTCAAAAACATCAAATCCATTCCAAAGAGAAAAAGTCACAGAAAATTAGAGCAAAATCCAGTGTTAAAAAAACATCCAATCCACTCCAAAGGGCAAAGAGGTCAAAAACGCTGGAGAGAACCCCAGTGTTGAAAATATCCACTCCACTTCAAAGGGCAAAGAGTTCCAGAAAATTGGAGCGAAACTCAGTGTTGAAAATATTCACTGCGGTTCAACCCATGCCAGGTGTAGTCTCCTTTAACTGGAACACTGAAACTTTTGCCAGTGCTCAGCGTCATTCCATAAGCAAGCACACCGCACTGAGCATGTCTGGTGTGACTATCAGGACTATACAAGTTTCCAGTCATTGCAATCAGTGGGTTAGATGTGGCTTCATGCTGTATGTATAGTTCTTCTGCAGTTCACAGATCTGAAACCGACACCAAAACAGATATTAATGTTATTGATGATTAAAGAACGTCGGTCAAAACTCATAGCCGTTCATAGTTACATTAATAAAACAATTTTATCGTTGTAGTCGTCACTATCATCATCAATCATCTATCGTCGTCGACATCATCATCATCATCATCATTATCATCATCATCATCATCATCATCATCATCATCATCATCATCATCATTATCATCCTCGTCATCATAATCATCGTCATCATCATTATCATCATCATCATCATCATCATCATCATCATCATTCATTCATTACCATCACCACCAGCATTACAACGTCATCAACACCATCATCATCATCATGACCATGATCATCATCAGTATCAGCAGCATTATCATCACCACCACCGCCCCTACCATCATTATCATCATCATCAGCAGCAGCAGCAGCAGCATTATCATCACCACCAGCACCACCACAATCATCCTCCTCCTCCTCCTCATCCTCATCATCATCATCATCATCATCATCATCATCATCATCATCATCATCATTATCATGCAGTACTCACTCTCACTGTGGATGTACATGTGACGACGTAGCTCGTTTCTGTTGCTGCACTGCACTCTGCAAACGGAGCACGGCCACAACCGGAAGTCACTGTGAGTGCGCATGTGCGTGTTCAGATTCGAGGCTCTGAGGAAACAACATTTTTAAAAAAATTACGCCTGTTATTAATCCCTATCCTATCCTATCCTATCCCATAACACGGAGGTCGTAGGGGCGCCACAGATGATTGTTTAACCAGCGTACTCCATCTTTCCCTGTCCTCAGCAACCTTGTTATTAATAGTTTTACTATCATAAGACTATACAACTATTATGGGGTGGCAAAACTGAACGGGGGTCCCTCGAGGAATAAGTGGATAGCTTTCCTGTCTTAAACATCCTGCAGTCAACTCTTTGTCTTCTCAGGGAAACATTTTATTAATTAAAGTAACAAAGATTGAAAATCATTTACAAAGGAATTAGAACGCTAACCTGATGGTATTCAGGACTGAGATTGCTTTCTTTATTTCTTTCTTTATTTTGTTTGTTTACTTTCTATTATAGAAAAAAAAAGACAGGTCGTGGAATAAGGTAGGTAGGAGGAAGGTAGGTAGGAGGAACGTAGGTAGGAGGAAGGTAGGTAGGAGGAACGTAGGTAGGAGGAAGGTAGGTACGAGGAAGGTAGGTAGGAGGAAGGTAGGTAGGAGGAACGTAGGTAGGAGGAAGGTAGGTACGAGGAAGGTAGGTACGAGGAAGGTAGGGGGTTATAAGTGGTGGGAAGTGTGGGGACTGGATACTCTTAATTTATGCAAGGGGAAAAGAAAAAAAAAAGTGTCTGTTGCAAGGGAGAGAACCGAGTAATATCTAATACATTTAGTCCTAAGCGTGATCGCTTCCCATGGTTCTACACATCCAAGTGACTGGCGTTATTTTAACAAAAAATAATGTACGCCTTTAATCTTTCTCATATTGCGCTTTTCCATATCAAGAGCTGCTCAAGGCGCTGGTCAATACTGGATCTAACTCAAGCTGCTCGAGACGTCTAATCTCTGCCTTTGGGCTCATCGTCTGATTCCCAGAAAAATGACTAGCTAGCTGGCCTCGTCAAACAATAGAAAATACAAAATTTTTTAAAAAAATGAAATAAAATTTAAAAAGAACTTGTTACAAAAATAAATAAAAATAAGCTAAACTAAAATTAGCCCCTACCTGTTAAAAGCCTTGTGGCAGTGTAGACATACATAAGGTTTGACGCTGGTGTGAGTCAGACGGTGACGAGTCAGGTTACCGGGCTGTCGGAATGCTCGACCACACTCTTCACATTTAAATGGCTTTTCACCGGTGTGGATTCTCTGCAACACATTTATTCATTGACCGTATTAACAAATTAATTCATGACGTACTCGATGAACTAACTAAGTAATTTACTAACTACTACTACTACTACTACTACTACTACTACTACTACTACTACTACTACTACTACTACTACTACTACTACTACTACTACTACTACTACTACTACTACTACTACTACTACTACTACTACTACTACTACTACTACTACTACTACTACTACTACTACTACTACTACTACTACTACTACTACTACTACTACTACTACTACTACTACTACTACTACTACTACTACTACTACTACTACTACTACTACTACTACTACTACTACTACTACTACTACTACTACTACTACTACTACTACTACTACTACTACTACTACTACTACTACTACTACTACTACTACTACTACTACTACTACTACTACTACTACTACTACTACTACTACTACTACTACTACTACTACTACTACTACTACTACTACTACTACTACTACTACTACTACTACTACTACTACTACTACTACTACTACTACTACTACTACTACTACTACTACTACTACTACTACTACTACTACTACTACTACTACTACTACTACTACTACTACTACTACTACTACTACTACTACTACTACTACTACTACTACTACTACTACTACTACTACCACTACCACTACCACTACCACTACCACTACCACTACCACTACCACTACCACTACCACTACCACTACCACTACCACTACCACTACCACTACCACTACTACTACTACTACTACTACTACTACTAACTTGGCGTTGTGGCCAAGTGGGCTAAGGCGGGACTAACTTGCCTTGTCCACAGGCCAGAAACCAATGGCGCCTGACAGGTGTGGGTTCGATCCTGCATCGGGGCGTTATGTTTCTCCGAATATTATTTACTTTCGACTCGGACAACGTCTCCGGTTTGCTCCACCAGCAAAATTTCAAAAAATTTCAAAAATTTAAAGAATTTCTAAATTTCAAAAAATCACAACTAATGTTATGTAGGTTGGGTTTGGGCGCGCCACAGGCTGCGACTACGCCTTCTACAGGGGAGGCGGCCCAGAATTTCCCGATAAAAAGGGACAATAAAGCATTAAAAATCTATTAAAAAAAATCTACTACTACTACTACTACTACTGCTGCTGCTACTGCTGATGCTGCTACTACTACTACTACTACTGCTGCTGCTACTACTACTACTAAGCTAACACTACTACTACTACTACTACTACTACTACTGCTACTACTACTACTACTACTACTACTACTACTGCTACTACTACTAAGCTAACACTACTACTACTACTACTACTACTACTACTACTACTGCTGCTGCTACTACTACTACTAAGCTAACACTACTACTACTACTACTACTACTACTGTAGTTATTTGTAGTCGTCTTTGTCCTCCTCATAAAATACAAATAATAATAATAATAATAATAATAATAATAATAATAATAATAATAATAATAATAATAATGATGATGATGATGATAATGATTTATTATAGTCATCATCATCATCATCATCATCATCATCATCATCATCATCATCATCATCATCATCATTATTATTATTATTATTATTATTATTATTATTATTATGGATGTCACGTCCCCCGAGCGGGTTCAGTGACGTCAGCTCATAAAGCGAGTGAAAAGAATAAACTCAAACAAAATAAACTAACACAAAAATGCCAGAATACAAACACACTCTTTTATTCAACAATCAACAAGCAGACACAGGACAAATGGGAACTAACCTTCCCCCAACCCCTAAATAGACCCCCGTCCCAATACTAACTAACAATTACCTCCCCTTGCAACAAGCCCCAAATAGAACTAAACAACAACAGTTTCTTTACAAAGTGTATACAGCAAAATCACAATCAACAAATCAATTCAAAATGCAAGTCTTCAAATAATAGGCAATGGCGTTGAATCAGAAACTATTAGCTAGGCAAAGCTGTGGCACAGAAGTAATGTCTCAATGTTCTTGTTAAGTAGCTCAGAGAGCTAACAGTCTCTTTCACAAAGTGGATGATTCTTCTAACTAAATGGATATGTTTTTAGGTGCGTGTAATGTGAGTCTGTGTGTGCATGAATTAGGTATGAAAACCTCCTGGAAATGTGTTGCCTCGATACATAGGCAAAACCTGCAGCAGTGTAAGAAATCACCACAACACTACTCTGTTGTAGAGGCAAAGGTACATCCCAGGCTGGCTAGGACCCAGTCAGCGGCAACAACATCAACATCAGTACAGCACAACAGGTAACATCAAAGGCAACAGCGTGGAAATAATGCGTAGAAATAAACACGTAGATGTAATAATCATCATCATCAGCCCACACCTGTTGACATATACATAGTCTTAACAATATGCCCACCGAACAATAAATACTATATAATATAACATAACACGCCGTCCTCCGTCCGCCATCTTGACCTGTATAGTTATGAATATCATAATAATAATACAAGATACTATACACACATTTCAATAATATAAATCACCCTTTGATGCTAAATAATTCGCATCTTCTTTACACACCAATGTTTATATAAATATACATAATTATCGCAACCACACTACCATCTTACAGTCCTGATTCATTCCGCCCTCCTTCATCACCACCGTCACCCCCAACAATTATAGCACATCACGATTACCTCCCTTCATCCATACTGTAAACATGCTTCCTTCATAATCATCACCTCATCTTTCTTCAGTATACTACATTTCATCGCTCTCTCCATACATACACCCTCACTCTCTCTCTCTCCCTCTCTATATTCCCCATCGTCGCCTTTGACCCACTTCCATAACAACAACAGCAACGACATTTCCCCCATCATATATACAATAAGAAAATCATAAGAAAATCATATAAAATCAACAAAATTCATTACACATCCTAAAATACATCCCCTTCCCCACACTCATTACCACTCATACACGTACGCAGTTCTCGGAGCGCGCCACTAGAGAATTGAACGACAGGGTTTGCTTACCTTACAGGCCTCGGCTTGTGACGCCCTTTACCCCAACACCACAACACGACACAACACTGTCACAACACTGTCACAACACAATGGATTAGTCTTTTGAGAGTCTCTTTCTCTTGCTCTTGCACGTTATTTCACTGTCCAAATAACATTTATTCTGAGGATGAGGACACCTTAGCTCTGCTACAGACACTAAGTCTTGGTGGGTGTTCAATCGAGAACCACACGCACCTTAAGTATGGAACTCTACACTCACTGGCGAATGGCAGTTACCATCTTCCTTGGAATTCTAAACATCCTTATCCCGACGAGGGCATAAGACCTTGGGTGGCTATAAAACAATACACACACCCTTCCAACAGTACCCTACACTACGATGACCTCTGTCACAGGGTTGCTGCCTCGTTAGAATTCCTTCCTCACGCAATAGCATCTCAAACCACTCTGCCCTTCAAAATCTGCGCCGGCCACAAGCAAAACAGTCGAGCTCTCGTCAGTATGCACGTTCTTTATTACGCGTACCCCTATTCGAAATTGGCCGACTCCCTGTCTTCTACGAATCGCACGGACTCTACGAAACTGCACTTCCATACGCAAAAGTAAATCGGTCACGCTATTCTATGTACAGCAGATATACGGAGAAGTGTAACTTCGTAAAAAGTGTATCTCTCCCTACCATCTGAAAACTTGTGTCGTCACACAACCCCCCCCCAGTTCTTAACACCTTGAAGAACCTTAACTACGACGCGAATTTTCAATACCCCCTATGCTACCTACTGAGCGTTTCTGCTGAGGAAATCTGCTGGAACGTTGTCCTTCCCAGAAATGTGCTCCACAGACATTGAGAAAGGTTGCAGCTGAAGTGCCCATCTCATCAGTCGGCTGTTGGTGTTCTTCACTTGCTGTAGGTACTGCAGTGGCCTATGGTCAGTCTGCACTACGAAAGTACGTCCGTACAGATATTGACTGAATTTCTGCACACCCCACACCAACGCTAGACACTCCCTCTCAATGGTCGAATAGTTTCTCTCGGGTTTCGACAGTTTCTTGCTTGCACACGCAATAGGCTGTAGCCCCTGTCCCCTGTCCTGGCTCAAAATGGCCCCTACTCCGTCCTCCGACGCATCTGTCTGTAGCACAAACGGTAGGGTGAAGTCCGGCAGACAGCACACAGGGTCAGAGCACAGCTTCTCCTTCAGTGTGCAAAATGCAGCTTCGCATGCTTCGGTCCATTGTACCGCCCCTGGCTTGCCTCCCTTGGTCAGATCGTGTAGTGGTGAAGCAATCGCTGAAAAGTTGGGTACGAACCGCCTGTAGTATCCGGCTAAACCCAAAAATGAGCGCACTTGCCGCTTGGTCGTTGGTCGTGGTGCATCTCGGATTCTCTCCATCTTTGACACCTCAGGACGAATTTCTCCCTGTCCAACCACGTGCCCAAGATACTCTACTCTTCGGAAACCCAGGTAACATTTTGACGGTTTGGCGGATAGCTGCACCTCACGCAACCTAAGGAAAAGACGTGCCAAGCATTCCAGGTGTCTCTGCTTGGTAATGGTGGCTACCAACAAGTCGTCGACGAAATTGTCGATCTCCGACATTCCCAGGGGTGCTAATAACTTCCGCATCATGCGAGAAAAGACTGCTCCCGCCGTCTTCAGCCCAAATGGCATTACGGTCCACTGAAATTGCCCCTCTGGCGTTGTAAATGCCGTCTTCGCTTTATCTCCCTTGTTCATAGGCACTTGCCAGTAACCTTTGGTCAAGTCGATCTTGGTGAGATACTTGGCCCCTGACAGTTTGGAAAACAAGTAGTCGATGTTCGGCAATGGTTCCGCATCGAATACGACGTGCTTGTTTAACTTCCGGAAATCAACGCAGAAACGCATCGTGCCCTCCTTCTTCTTTACTAATACGATGGGCGAGCTGTATGGCGAACTGGCCCTCTCAATGACGCCCATCGCTAGCATCGCTTCCACTTCCTTCTTGATGGTCTCGTGATGCGAATGGGGAAGTGGGTACTGCCGCGTCCTCACTGGAATGTCGCTGTCCACACGTATTTCGCACACGTCCAGTGTAGTGCGTAGCGGCAAGTCGGTTAGGATATCCTCAAACTGCCACACCAGCTCCTGCAATTCTTCCCGTATTTCTGGGCAGTTGTCGTCCATCTTTACGTCGCGGGGCGTCTCTGATGCTGTCAAGGTGATTACGGGAATATCCCCAAACACCGGCATAGTTTCCTCCTCCTCTACCCCCTCGTCGTCTACAACGATCGTGGCTACCGTCGTTCTGGCATGGAATTTCTTCAGGAGATTGGCGTGGTATAGTTTACTTTTCCCACGCATCCTGATCCGGTAGTCGCACTCTCCCACACGTTCGATCACCCCGTACGGTCCTCGCCATGCTAGCTGCAGCTTGTTGTGTTTTTCAGGTAACAGCAGCAACACTTGATCCCCCGCGTTGAACAAACGCCGTTTCGCCTTCTTATCGAAGTGCCGCTTCTGCTTGGCTGACGCGGTTCTGAGGTTTCCTTGTGCCAACCTACATGTTTCCTCGATGCGGTTACGCAAATCCACCACGTACTGGCTACTCAGTTTCACCTCCTCCTCTTGTATCTCCTTGGTCCAGAGGTCTCGCAATACAGCCATCGGTCCCCGCACGGTCTTTCCATATAGGAGCTCGAAGGGAGAGAACCCTGTAGACTCCTGTGCTACTTCACGGTATGCAAATAGTAGCGCTGGAATGTAGCGGTCCCACGCTGTAGGTTGTTCTGTGGCTAACTTCTTGAGCATGGACACTAGCGTCCCGTTGAATCGCTCAACCAGTCCGTTGCACTGTGGATGATACGGTGTGGTGGCTTTCCCATGGATCGACAGTAGTCTGTTCATCTCTCGCATGACTTCAGACATGAATTGCGTCCCTTGATCTGTCAAAATTTCCCTAGGAACGCCCACCCTCGACCAAATCTCCCACAGCGCTTCTGCCACCCTCTCTGCCTCTATGCCCTTGAGCGGTACAGCCTCGGGATAGCGTGTGGCATAGTCTACTACCACCAGGATGTACATGTTACCCCGATCTGACTTGGGTTTGATGGGTCCCACAATGTCTACCGCCACCCTCTGAAATGGCTCGTCCACCAGCGGAAGTTGCTGTAGTGGTACCTTCCTCACCCGTCCCCTCGGTACTACCTTCTGACATTCTGGACAACTGGCGCAATACCTCCGTACTTCGGCACACATTCCCGGCCAATAGAATGTTCCCCAGATCCGCTCCCTGGTACGTTTCCCTCCCAAATGCCCAGCCATGGGTGGATCATGAGCCAACTGAAGGATCCCCCCTCTCAACTGTTTCGGGACTACCAGTTGCGTGACCTGGCTACCTCTCTTCGTGTGTACCCGGTACAACACCCCCTTCTTCTTGCGAAACTCAGCTGACGCCCTACCTGACGCTATCGCCCCACCACTCTGTGCCAACGTTCTCGCCTTCGCGAGCGTCTCGTCGGTCTCTTGCATCCTGATCAACTCTGGGGTGCTAACAGAGATCTGGGATGGTTCGACCACTGCTAAGGGTACCTCCCTCTTCTTCTCGGCCTTCACCTGCGCCCGAGTCTGCACTGCTGCAGCCATCGCGCATTCACCTCCGAACAAGGAAACAGGACTCTTTTCCCCGCTATCAAACGTTACCCAGTTACCCAGGATGATATCGGGCCCGTCCTCGAAAACCACCAGCTCTACTCTTCCCCTGACCAGCGCACAATCCAACTCCACCCAAGCTGTATGTAGCAGACCCACGTTCGATCGATTCGCCAAGCAAATCTCGACAGTCCGACCCGTCAAATCAGCTGGTTTGACTAACCTGCTCGCGACTGCCCCTATCTCCGCCCCCGTATCTCTCAATACCCGAACGTCCTGCCCGTTCGCCCTACCTTGGCCCCATGGATCATAAGGTTTGATTGCACACACGCTAGCCCGAGGTGCGGTCTCCGTGGAAATAGTCCGTCCCACTGTAACCTGGCCTACTGTCTGAGGTTTGACCTTGCAGTCCCTGACCACATGCTTCTCCGACCCACATCGGTAGCAACGACGTACCCCACTACCCCCTTCCGTCCTCCCTACCTTCTGACCCTGACTTCCCCGGTTGCTAGGTTGCTGAGGAGTCTCCGGTCGTCTGGGAAAACTGCGTCTCTGACTGGGTAGTACGGGTGCCGGTGCTGATGCTGCCCGCTTGGCATCTACCACACGCTGCGCCAACTCTGCTGCGGCATGGCTAGTCTCAGGTAGATTCTCCCTCACGTAGATCTCTAGCTCGGTAGTCATAATGGAGAAAAGTTGCTCACCAATGAAAGTGTCTAGTACCTGCCCTACGTCGGTGATGTCTTTGCCGGCGAGCGAAAACCACTTCTTCACTAACGACCCTAGCCTTACTACTAGCTGAGGAAACGTCTCTGCAGCTTCCTTCTTGGCCTCTCGAAACTGCCTACGATAGTAGTCGGCGTCCTTCCTGAAGCGTTTCAACAGCGCATTCCTCACAATGTCGAAATCCTGGGCTTGCTCAGGCGTCAGACGAAGGTACGTATCTCGGGCTTCCCCTTGTAACAAAGGCGCTAGCCTAACCGCCCATACCTCCCTCCTCCAACCCTGAATCTCTGCCACCCGTTTGAACATCTGGAGGTAGGCCTCCACATCCTCCCTCTCCTCCAAGGGTTTCAACTTGACTGAGTACGCTGCCCCTCTATCTCTAGCCCTATTCTCCCTCTGATCAGCTCGGTCTTCATCTCTGGCTCTACGTTCCTCCTCTAGCCTCATCTCAAACATCCTCCTTTCCTCTTCCTTAGCCTCTCTCTCTTCTCGCTTCTCAACTTCTATCCTCTGCTCCAACCGACGTCGGTCTTCCCTCTCAGCCTCTAATCTAGCTTCCAATCTAGCTTCTAGACGTCGACGCTCATCTTCTCTTTCTTTCTTTTCTTCCTCCCTAACTAACCTCTCTGCTGCCTCCTTCCTCATTCTCCCTCTCTCTTCCTCTTCTCCCTCCTTCCTCTCTCCTCTCTCTCTTCCTCTCACCCATGATCTCACTAACCACATAGTGCGCTAACGCTCCGTCTCGGAAACCCAGACTTTCCCCAATCTGTCTAAATCTCTCACTATCACTGAGCGCGACCTCGACTTTGCTCTGTGCACCGGGCGATCTGGCATACATCTTAGGCACAGTGGTCTGAGTACTCACTGCGTAAGGTTCCTCCAACAACCCTGTCACAGAGCCGTCATCCCGGAAGTCCTGCTCCTCCTGCTCGGCCTCCTCCTTACGAGTCCTAGCGTCGCGGCGCATCGCGGCTCGAGCATCCCGCGTAGCCATGTCGGAAAAGAAGGGAAGAACAGATGTTAGTATACACAAAACAAATAACACTTAACTGATACAAACACCTAACAGAATGAATACGCAACACAACAGTCACAGGAGCCGAGGAATCGTTCACCGTCGTACCCCTGAAGGCGAGCAAGTGAACCCTGCAACCCAATTCCCCGTTAATGCTGCACTCCGAGTGTGTTCCCTAGTGCAATACACCCACACTCCCGCCAACCGCCCGCTGCGTACCCTTTCACACAACAACTCAAACACACAACATACACCTCTGGCAATACCCTAACAAAAAAAAAAAATGAGTTTATCCCACTTCTGACACCAAAAATGTCACGTCCCCCGAGCGGGTTCAGTGACGTCAGCTCATAAAGCGAGTGAAAAGAATAAACTCAAACAAAATAAACTAACACAAAAATGCCAGAATACAAACACACTCTTTTATTCAACAATCAACAAGCAGACACAGGACAAATGGGAACTAACCTTCCCCAACCCCTAAATAGACCCCCGTCCCAATACTAACTAACAATTACCTCCCCTTGCAACAAGCCCCAAATAGAACTAAACAACAACAGTTTCTTTACAAAGTGTATACAGCAAAATCACAATCAACAAATCAATTCAAAATGCAAGTCTTCAAATAATAGGCAATGGCGTTGAATCAGAAACTATTAGCTAGGCAAAGCTGTGGCACAGAAGTAATGTCTCAATGTTCTTGTTAAGTAGCTCAGAGAGCTAACAGTCTCTTTCACAAAGTGGATGATTCTTCTAACTAAATGGATATGTTTTTAGGTGCGTGTAATGTGAGTCTGTGTGTGCATGAATTAGGTATGAAAACCTCCTGGAAATGTGTTGCCTCGATACATAGGCAAAACCTGCAGCAGTGTAAGAAATCACCACAACACTACTCTGTTGTAGAGGCAAAGGTACATCCCAGGCTGGCTAGGACCCAGTCAGCGGCAACAACATCAACATCAGTACAGCACAACAGGTAACATCAAAGGCAACAGCGTGGAAATAATGCGTAGAAATAAACACGTAGATGTAATAATCATCATCATCAGCCCACACCTGTTGACATATACATAGTCTTAACAATATGCCCACCAACAATAAAATACTATATAATATAACATAACACGCCGTCCTCCGTCCGCCATCTTGACCTGTATAGTTATGAATATCATAATAATAATACAAGATACTATACACACATTTCAATAATATAAATCACCCTTTGATGCTAAATAATTCGCATCTTCTTTACACACCAATGTTTATATAAATATACATAATTATCGCAACCACACTACCATCTCACAGTCCTGATTCATTCCGCCCTCCTTCATCACCACCGTCACCCCCAACAATTATAGCACATCACGATTACCTCCCTTCATCCATACTGTAAACATGCTTCCTTCATAATCATCACCTCATCTTTCTTCAGTATACTACATTTCATCGCTCTCTCCATACATACACCCTCACTCTCTCTCTCTCCCTCTCTATATTCCCCATCGTCGCCTTTGACCCACTTCCATAACAACAACAGCAACGACATTTCCCCCATCACATATACAATAAGAAAATCATAAGAAAATCATATAAAATCAACAAAATTCATTACACATCCTAAAATACATCCCCTTCCCCACACTCATTACCACTCATACACGTACGCAGTTCTCGGAGCGCGCCACTAGAGAATTGAACGACAGGGTTTGCTTACCTTACAGGCCTCGGCTTGTGACGCCCTTTACCCCAACACCACAACACGACACAACACTGTCACAACACTGTCACAACACAATGGATTAGTCTTTTGAGAGTCTCTTTCTCTTGCTCTTGCACGTTATTTCACTGTCCAAATAACATTTATTCTGAGGATGAGGACACCTTAGCTCTGCTACAGACACTAAGTCTTGGTGGGTGTTCAATCGAGAACCACACGCACCTTAAGTATGGAACTCTACACTCACTGGCGAATGGCAGTTACCATCTTCCTTGGAATTCTAAACATCCTTATCCCGACGAGGGCATAAGACCTTGGGTGGCTATAAAACAATACACACACCCTTCCAACAGTACCCTACACTACGATGACCTCTGTCACAGGGTTGCTGCCTCGTTAGAATTCCTTCCTCACGCAATAGCATCTCAAACCACTCTGCCCTTCAAAATCTGCGCCGGCCACAAGCAAAACAGTCGAGCTCTCGTCAGTATGCACGTTCTTTATTACGCGTACCCCTATTCGAAATTGGCCGACTCCCTGTCTTCTACGAATCGCACGGACTCTACGAAACTGCACTTCCATACGCAAAAGTAAATCGGTCACGCTATTCTATGTACAGCAGATATACGGAGAAGTGTAACTTCGTAAAAAGTGTATCTCTCCCTACCATCTGAAAACTCGTGTCGTCACAATGGAGTTGTCATCTTTGGATAGTTTGGATAACTTGACACGGGTCAAAATGTTTCTTTCTTGCATTCTTTGGAAGTCATACCCGCGCCCGTGCGGCTGACAACAAGTTTTACACAAATCAAATAGAGATGTCTTGACTTAACTTGACTTGACTTAGGCCAGTCATAGCATGTTTCTATTTGCAGAAGAGCGCAGAAGACAGAACCCGTCAGAGTTCATTGGTACTGATTGTGTTCATAACACGTAATTTGTAGTATGTGTGCCTCCGCCTGTCTACCATATGTCCCTCAGGTGACACGGGTGTGACAGTCAAGATTGCCCAGTGTTTGTCACAACGCGTGGTCTAACTCAATAAGCGTTGCCGTGACTGCTGTTAACTACCTCACTACCGCACTGCGTATAGATAAGACCATTTTTTTGTATTTCATTACTTTTATATAGCGCTTTTCCAGCTGAAGAGCTGCTCAAGGCGCTGGTCGATACAGGATCGAACTCATGCCGCCCGAGGCGCCCACTTGCAGCCTTTGGGCGCATGGTCTGACTGCCGCCCAGACCACTGAACACAATCCTGGGCACAGGGGATGGGGAGAAGGGACCTAGTGCATGCTGGGTGTATTTGTGTAGCCGGCTCTCACCCGTCTAGGACATGAGCATCAGGATCTTTAAAGTCCGTGCGATGGAATGCGTGCGTGCACATTGATTGATTTATTGTTGCTTTAGGTCCAGCGGACTCTTCCGAGCCAAATCAGGACCGGACAACTCCCGATCCGCATAAAAGATCTGCCGAAACAACCCTAGTGGGAAAATTGAATGCCCTCCACCGGCCAGTCACTTTACAATAAAGACATCCCACGCGGGGGACGGCTGAGGGTTGACCTCAACTACGCGAACACCCCGGTTACAAAAACAAAATAGAATACAAACATCATTATAAATCATCAACCAAACACATACATATAAAATGCCTATAGTGCGAAATAATACAATCATAGGAAGCCCTAGTGACCACCCGGCAGAAAGCGTCCAACACTCCCAAGCTGATCCAACAGACCTCATACACAAACAAGGAGTCTTGTCCAGGAAGAGTTTTCAAGAAAAAAGGTAGGTCATTGATCTAGCGAAGAAGAAGAAAGTATAGCAGAGTGATAGGACAGATCAGGAATGGGAAAGAGCAAATGATGAAGACAGCGACAGTGGGAATTTAAAGCACTAAATTTCCAAAAAGTGGGGATACTATTTATACTGAAAACCCCCGGCACTCCAACGGGGGGAACTGTTGCCGCAGTGAATTAGTCATGCCTACAAAGGCAAGACAGGTTTTCAACTGGGGCTTTCACTATTCCCTTTATAGGTTAGAACAATCTACAGTGACAAGATTGCTCATGACCCCAAGGGGGAGTGCGTGCACAGACTAGACCTCAGTTTATACTACCATCCCGAGGAGTAGGAACAGGAGATTTACAACCGCTTCTCCACGCTTTACTGTGTCTATCCTAGTGTGTTATTCGTACTTCGCAATAGCTACAAAGTGTGTTTTCTTTAAAATATATTAAAACGGCGGCAGGGATAGCTCAGTCGTCAGAGCGCACGACTTGTGTGTACGTGCGTCTCGGGCTACGTGGGTTCGAATCCTGACTTCAGCAAACTATTTTATGATTGCTGGATAGTAGTGGCCAGCGCTTTGAGAAGCTCTCTGAGCTTGTAAGTGGGCTATATAAGAGACATCTCTTTCGTTCTTTTAACGCAACTAAAATAAGGATTGCATCTAAACCTCAAATCACGTAACCAGCAACAAAGACTAGTGGAGAGATCAGCGTATGTACCTAAACCTCGGCCAGTGTCAGCTACAAAGACTAGTGGAGAGGTCAGCGTACCTAAACCTCGGTCAGTGTCAGCAACAAAGACTAGTGGAGAGGTCAGCGTACCTAAACATCGATCAGTGTCAGCTACAAAGACTAGTGGAGAGATCAGCGTACATAAACCTCGGCCAGTGTCAGCTACAAAGACTAGTGGAGAGATCAGCGTACATAAACCTAGGTCAGTGTCAGCTACAAAGACTAGTGGAGAGATCAGCGTACATAAACCTCGGCCAGTGTCAGCTACAAAGACTAGTGGAGAGATCAGCGTACATAAACCTAGGTCAGTGTCAGCTACAAAGACTAGTGGAGAGATCAGCGTACATAAACCTCGGCCAGTGTCAGCTAGTGGAGAGATCAGCGTACATAAACCTAGGTCAGTGTCAGCAACAAAGACTAGTGGAGAGGTCAGCGTACGTAAACATCGGCCAGTGTCAGCAACAAAGACTAGTGGAGAGGTCAGCGTACCTAAACATCGGCCAGTGTCAGCTACAAAGACTAGTGGAGAGGTCAGCGTACCTAAACATCGGCCAGTGTCAGCTACAAAGACTAGTGGAGAGGTCAGCGTACCTAAACATCGGCCAGTGTCAGCTACAAAGACTAGTGGAGAGGTCAGCGTACCTAAACATCGGCCAGTGTCAGCTACAAAGACTAGTGGAGAGGTCAGCGTACGTAAACCTAGGTCAGTGTCAGCTACAAAGACTAGTGGAGAGATCAGCGTACGTAAACCTAGGTCAGTGTCAGCTACAAAGACTAGTGGAGAGGTCAGCGTACTTAAACCTCGGCCAGTGTCAGCTACAAAGACTAGTGGAGAGATCAGCGTACCTAAACCTCAGCCAGTGTCAGCTATGCAGTATGTCTCAATAGCTGCCATGGGGTTGGTCCTACTATAGGCTTAGGCCTACTGTTGTTAGTTGTGGCGTACTATACTGGCGCGAGCAATTAGCGAACTACTAACACGTTCAACTTGACTTGGATGGGGGCTTGTTGGTACTTGGTTGCAAAAACATTGAACGAAACTTAGACGAATGAAACATTAGCGTTCAGCACACCCAAGTCCACCCAGATGTGAATGGTTATATTGCACTACGATTGTTGGCCAATATAAACAAGGGAGACAACAAAACCCAAACTACTACTACCTAAACATTGTTTGTCTCCCTTGCAAATGGATCCTTGGCTCTCTTAGGAACCGGATGAGTTCAGCCAGCGAGGCAGAGGAGATGTGTACTGCCTCGTGAAGCTAGCCCTCAGAAAAAGAAAGGTCCCAAATGCATGTTCTTTAGCCCTACGTCCGAAAGGTCACGTCTAACTTCTTGACCTTAATCGTCTGTCATTGATTTCGTGCTAACGTAGCGTTAACGATCTGTCACTGAATTTGGTTTTGCGGGTACTACCGCGAAACTCTGAATGAGAACGATTGTTTGTGGATCCGATCCCGCGGTGCCGCCCCAGCACAATATGTCCCATCCGTTAGTCATTAGGTTGGGCAGGGGGCGGAGTGGGGGGAGCGTGTGGGTGGCGGGGTCAACAGTCTTTGATGACGCTGATTGTTTGTCTGATCAAACCTGACCAACAATCAATACGTCGATGAGCCTGTCGTCGTTAGCCAATTGTGTGAGTCGTAAATACGATTTGACAATGACCAACCGTTTTGAAAGAGAGGTGTTTACGTCCTGTGGCTGACAGATGTTTGCGTGCGGCTGGATTTCAAGCCAAAGTCTGTCGCACCTGGATTGTGTTTGGAAGACAAGCGCAGCGAATAGGGTGGGAGAAAGTGAGGGGGGGGGGGGGGGCGGAGAGGAGAGAAAGAACAAGGGTTGGATAACAAGGTTGGTGGGGTGCATGTTCCTTTAGCGGCAGGAGATTTTGTTTCACATATGGTAACTTTCTGAGAAGGTTCTCTAGACAGGTAACTTTCTGAGAAGGTTCTCTCGTGTCACCTCATCGGCATTTCAAGGAACCTTACGGTGAACATTTTTTTCCAGTATTGTGCGAGAGAATTTTCTCAAAAAGGAATTGACTAATCTTAATGACCCTACGGCCGATGCTCCCATCTCTTTCTCCAACTTTACTCTGTCTCACCTCATTACCACGTTCAATTTCATTTATTACTTAATAATAATAATAATAATAATAATAATAATAATAATAATAATAATAATAATAATAATAATAATAATAATAACAATGTAACCAAATAAAAAAATGTCAAATGTTCTACAACAAAAATTAAAAATTAAACAAATTTAAAAACAAACAGACGAGCACCAGGAATTTAAAATGGCGAGTAAGATTTATCTATCACCAACATTAACCACCACACTCCTCTTCCGCACACACACACTCCCTTCCCCTCCCATCTGCTCGCAACCGAGCTAACTAAACCATTACGCAACGCAAACACAAACACCGTGGTGAGAGTAGGGAGGATCGGAAACCACTCGTTAGAATACCCTCTGTTCTCCATCGACGCTGGCCTGAGTGTCCAATGCCACGCGCCGTACGTCACCCGCCACGTGACAAGCGCGGCGCACGCGCAGTGGTGTGAAGGCTCCGGAAGCGGGTCGCATTACAGCAAACCGCAAACCACTGAAGCAGACGACAGCAAAGCAAACGGAAGGGCGACGGCTACTAGGGTCAGCCTGGAGTGGCTGGGAGTGACTAGAGCGCCACCACGGTTCAGCTGACCGACTGATTCATCAACAGACTTGACCACTGGCACAGCCAACGCTATGCCAGCAGTGAGCAGACGGCTGTGGCTTGCACTGCTCTACACAGCGTTAAAAAAAGATTCAAAGTTAACAAGTTCTGAGTAGCTCCGATTCAAAATTTGGTTTTATTTGTGTGTGTGTGTTTTTTTTTTTTTTTTTTTTTTGTGTTTTGGAGGAGGGAGGGCGGGGGTGGGGGGTAACGTTTTATTGTCCCTTTTTATCGGGAAACTCTGGGCCGCTTGAGGAAGGCGTAGACAAAGCCTTTGGCGCGCCCAAACCCAACCTACTACCTAATATTAGTTGTGTTTTTGAAATTTTGCTGGGGGGAGCAAACCGGAGTACCCGGAGAAAACTCCCGAGACGTTGCCCGAGTCGAACGTAAATAATATTCGGAGAACCATAACGCCCAGATGCTGTATCGATCCCACACCTGTCAGGCGCCATTGGTTTCTGACCTGTGGACAAGGCAAGTTAGTCCCGCCTTAGCCCACTTGGCCACAACGCTCGACAGTATGAAACTGTCTTCTTCAGTCCAGTAGGTAAATAAAATGATAGAATCGGAGTCAAGTTAGTACCTACTCAATATGACCACTTCAGTTTCTTGTAACATAATCTTATTCTACTAAGTCAACAAATCTTAATACCAGATTTAAAAAAAAGAAAAAAAAAAGGAATATTATTGTTTCCAACGGCACATAACTCTCTTTTTAGAATCTTCATACAAATTACAATATGGCACATCTTTAGTGTCCGTAGATTGCGAGATCGCGATCAGTGGTTAGTCATCAAAACCAAAAACAGCAATTTCACAATGCACACAAAATGCACACTTTCGTAATCTATAGCGTTGCTGGACTTTGTGTTGTCAACACACAGACTTCAAGTCCAGTTGAACCCTTTTATCCAGGAAACAATTTTAGTACTGAATTAAAACGAAGTGACCTGCTTTGCAGCTGTCAGGCTTTCTCTGAGAAAGCCACTTCAACGTCGCTCCAGACGGACGACGAATATTACGCAAAATCTAACCTTTCAGAAAAATCCAAATAAAAGGACATTTTTCCCTGACCTAAGAACTTCATTATACACCGAAATATTTATGTTATCATTCTTAATTAGCGTTTCTTCTGCTCAAGGCACTGGCCAATATAGGATCTAACTCAAAGCCGCCCGAAGAGAACACTTGCAGCCTTTGAGAGCAAAGCCGAACGCCTAGACGACTGAGCGCAATCTTAGGATAGGGGGGTGGGAGGGGGGGAGGACTCTAATTGCTGGGTTTATTTGTGAGCATAGACTAGACCTCGGTGTATACTCTCATCGAAAGGAGTGAAGGCGCAGTGTCTTAGGGTCTTGTATACTCCAGGCCGTCAAATGGAGAGAGAGAGAGAGAGAGAGAGAGGGGGGGGAAAGAAAGAGAGAGAGAGAGGGAGGGAAAGGGAGAGAGAGAGAGAAGGGGGGAAGAGAGAGAGAGAAAGGGAAGGACAGAGAGAGAGAGAGGAGGAGGGAGAAAAAGGTGAGTCTGAATCTGAGTCTAAACATTTTATTGACATGAAGGATTAAGATTTTAAGCCATGTGCTTATTCTAACAACCTGTCCTTCGCACACACGCATGTACGCACACATTCACACTTATTATTATTATTATTATTATTATTATTATTATTATTATTATTATTATTATTATTATTATTATTATTATTATTATTTAATCGTTCTTATATAGCGCTTTACCAGCTCAAGAGCTGCTCAAGGCGCTGGCCGATACAGGATCTAACTCAAGCCGCCCGAGGCGCCGACTTGCAGCCTTTGAGCGCACCGTAATAACGCTCCAGACAACTCAGCACAATCCTGGGCAGCCAGGGATGGGGGAGAAGGACCTAGCTGCATGCTGGGTGTGTTCTTGTCACCGGCACTCACCCTTCTAGGACATGAACGTCAGGATCTTTAAAGTCCGTTATGATGGAATACATACATGCAAGTATAGAAGTAGGCAACAGAGATATAAAACCAATTATAATAATTACATAAATAAGCATAATGCGAGAGAGAGAGAGAGAGAGAGAGAGAGAGAGAGAGAGAGAGAGAGAGAGAGAGAGAGACAGAGACAGAGACAGAGACAGAGAGAGAGAGAGATGCTTCTGTTGTTGTTTAGCATAGTGCTGGCGATGGTTAAAGTCAACTGTAGATTATAGTCACATGACACCGTAGCGTTTCGAACACGGATTTTTCGGTTACTAGTATTCCACTCTACCCACTGAGCTACCCGACCCCACTGCTGGCGATGGTCGTAGCCGGTGAATGGATAACATCTAACATCCCGCTAAAATCCACGCTACTACAGAACGCTCAGTGCGGGGGACTAAAAATGTTTGAGCCAATAATTGGTCATTTGCAGGAAATGAACTGTGGTCCTGCTTAAGTGAGATGACCAACAAAGGGGAGCAACGTCCGGTCAGTAGAGTCCACTGTTCCCTTTCAGCCCTGCATGCTCCCTCTAGCGCTGACTGTTCTAACTCCACTTCACATACAGAACATCTCGGTCGCCTAAAGGCCTCGAAGACCTTCTTATCCAAACAAGTTCAGAAACCTAAGTTCGGGATTTGAGAACCTCGAAAAAAAGGTTCGCGAACCTCCACGAACCTTCCATTTCAATATTCACACTTTTCTGCTATCCTATGCACCAACGGGAATCCCCTCAATGAAACATACTTCCGGGTTTTTTTTCTCCGCGTGTTTTAGTGAGTTATTTCCAAATATTCAAGAATAATAACATGTGTCACTGGCCACCTGTATCGTACCCTCACATATTTTTATTTTTTTTGCTGCAGTTTATTATCCCTTTCTATCGCCAGTGGCGCGCCTAAACCCTACCTACCTAACATTATTTGTGAATTTTTGAAAAATATTCGGAAAAACATAACGCTTAGATGCTGGCTCGAACCCACATTTGTCAGGCGCCATTGGTTTCTGGCTTGTGAACAAGGCAAGTTAGTCCCGCCTTAGCCCACTTGGCCACAACGCTCGCCTAACATAGTCAGTTACTTCGTGTTTTGTGAAGGTTGCGACGGCGAAGCTATGGAAAACTACAAGAGTCTTCAGGTCCTGTTTCACTTTCTGTCGATGATCGACGCACCTCCAAAGTCGCCACAAATACAGGCCTCTACGATTGTTTTTTGCATCCTTTCACTGAGCATGTACTTCCTCCACCGTTTTTATACTTATCCCACTCGTTTTCTGGCTCTAACAATCGTCGTTTTCGGCAATTTGCCATATTTAAAAGTCACGCATCAAGCTTTGATAAAAGCAAAACAAGCCATACCGGAACTTGGTTTCATTTTAATTTATAATGGCGATACCCACGAGTTTTTATGAGAGGTGCCGGAAAGTTGTGAATAGACCCAGCGAGTGCCGGCAACACGAATAGTCCCAGCGTGCACCACGTCCTGTCTCCCCCATGCCCAGGATTGTACTCAACGTGTGGGCGTCAGACTATGCGCCCAAAGGTTTCAAGTGGGCACCTTGAGTTAGATCCTGTATCGGCCAGCGCCTTGAGAAGCTCTTGAGCTGGAAAAGCGCTATATAAGAATGATTAAATTAATACACAGAGACTGCATTTGTATCGATTTTGATATGACTACCATCATGCATCAGACTAGAATTTCCTACTCTGCTTGTCTCTGATTTTCGGAGCGAGCACGCGCACAATCGTGAAAGGTCGGCCAACATTGGAGGCGTGATCGGTACCATTTTCTTACGTCACCTTCAGCAGTTTCCGCCTGACAGTTTATTTGCATAGCGGAGTCTTAGCAGGGATGCGAATAGCGAACAGTGGCTGTGACTGTTTGCAAGCTATGGCTAGCTAAAGCATGCAATTACTCCTTCCCATGGTCGATTTATTATTCCTCGGAGAATTTTCCATTGCAACATTATATGTCTGTTCAAGACTACTTTTGCACGGAGAAGATTAAAGAAATATATACGAATGCAGGAAGTGAGGTGAACATTCCTTATACACTAAATTTCAACTTTACATAATCTGGATTTAGGCTCACATACTTTAAGCCTGAAATTGGTCCCTGCACTATGCACAGTAGCATAGAAAATTGAATATAAGATTTTTTCCATAACGAGTGTGGTTCCACTGAAATAAAAACTTACAACAAAAAATAACTTTCCAAAATATAATTGTTTGATTAATCAGTAAATGTCGTAGTGTGTGTGCCTATTAATAGCAATAGTAAGCATTCTTTGCATAGCTTCAAATATTTAGGAGCCATTGTGTCAGACAATGGGTCCCGACATCTGCCCTGACAAGGTTGAAGCCTATCTGAAATGACAGGACTATCAGTCAACATTGCAAGGTAAGGCTGCTGCGTTCCCTTGTCATCTCCAACTTCCTAAACGCTTGCAAAACTTGGACCCTCACAGCAGATCTCCAACGTAGAATACAAAGCATGGAGATGAGGTGCTACAGAAGACTTCTGGGCATTTCCTATACCCAGCACATCACCAACGACGAAGTCCGACAGACCATCACACAAGCCACGCCATTAGACAACACGATGACTTGCTCACAGTGGTGAAGAAACGGAAACTCCGATGGTATGGCCACGTCACCAAAGCATCAGGCCATGCAAAGACCAACCTGCAAGGCACGGTGCAAGGAGGCAGAAGAAGAGGGAAACCTAAAAAGAAGTGGGAGGACAACATTCGAGAATGGACTGTCTTGACACTGAGCTAAGCCATGAGGGTTGCTGAGAACAGAGAAAGATGGAGTACGCTGGTTAAACGATTACCTGTGGTCGCCCAACGACCTTTGAGTTACGGGATAGGACAGGATAGGATAGGAAGCGTTCGTGCACTATAGATAGTATCTACTAATGCCGGCAAAAGGCCGGCAGAGGCAGAACCTATAAACAAAAGGTAAGGCTTTTCGCTTTAAGCTTGATACAATAAACCCTGCCCTACTCCGGACTCCAAAGACGCACCCTTGAAGCTCAGTGGGTCATTCAGAAGTAATGGTGGCTATGTTATTGGTGTACCGTTAAACAAGGGAAATCACTCCCTGCCAGAACCAAACGGAAAATTCCAACTTCAGCGGTTGGTTTGAGCAAGGAAAGCCCGCTTTATCGTCGTTTAATGTAATAATAACAATGCGAATTTTAGGGTCAACCCGTTTTGGCCCAAAGTATACAACGCTTTTGACTTGGGTCCCCTTCAGGTACTAATCCTCTCTAAATCGAGTAAGAAAGTGCATGACTGCAGCGTTTGCGTGGTCTGGCTTTCTGTCTCCTGTTGCATGGGTGTCAATGGCTCCGCTCCGCTACAGGCCAAACCAGTGACCATTCCCGCATCGTTGGGGACAAATCTAGAGGCGTCTGGCACTGACTGACTGTGTTAACCTTTTGAAAACTACGCCAAAGATTACATAACAATGTATGAAGTCACCTGCTTTATTGTACACGAAAGCGAGCCTTCTTGACATGGCATTTAAACAATGTCTACAGAAAGTGTATGGCCAAGTATTAAAGTAAGGTTTGATAGGAGAACAAGTGATGTTTAAATGTTATCCGACAGATTCAAACCTTTAACAAGGTTTAGGGCACAGCGATTGTGTTGTAAAGTTGAACATTGTCTGCAATGTTCTTGTTTTCCTTTGTTAGTTCCGAGCCTAAAGCTCATCTCGTTTTGTTTTGTTGTTGTTGTTGTTGTTCAGCACATTTCGCGTGAAACTGGGCCAATACGGGAAAAAGGAACGCAAATCATCGTACAAAGAGTCATCATATATATATATATATATATATATATATATATATATATATATATATATATATATATATATATATATATATATATATATATATATATATATATATATATATATATATATATATATATATATATATATATATATATATATATATATATATCAGGCGAACGTTTTTGTTCGTTAGTTAGTTAGCCATTGTTTATTGGGTCCAGCGAACTGAAACAGCCGAATCAGGACCACAACCTGGTTGAAAGAGGACTCACCCACGATCCGCATAAAAGCGGGTTGTACCACTGAATCACTGCAACACTCCTGTTCTGCATGCTAGTACCCAATTTTCCACAGTCAATTCTCTACAAACATACCCAGGTTATGTATATGTGTATGCATTATAGAACGGTGTGTGCACAGCAACAGAAAGAGAGGGAATCAGCGAGAAAAAGTGAAAACAGGACGTTGCATAACGTATCGAATAAGCCGCATACATTCACGGCGATGAAGATCTATAAAGCTAAAGTTACTCCACCATACTGATACACGGCAGAAGCTGGAGTGAGTCGGGAGAGTGTACTGGCTAGATTGCACAGTTCTAAAGAGCCAGGGGTACCCAGAGAACTAATTTACAACGTAACCCTCGATACCCACCACCTCCCTTTGCCTCCACCTCCCACCTCTCTCCCCCTCCCACTTAAATGTTATAATAAATTACTTAAATTTACCTGTAAATAATATGAGAATTATCTTCCATCTCGCGCACAACGATCTTCAGTATGGCAACAATGCGAAGCTTACGCGTTTTCCGAAGCTTTTTCCGTTCCATGTTTTGTAATTCTTCATCATTAACATCCGGCGTGAAGTTTGGCGTGCAGTTGCACTTGCGCAGGTTAGCGTGTCAGTTTTGACCAATCAGCTACTAAATGCGCGTGCAATTGCGTGTGGATTTGCCCTAGCGCAGTTTGGCGTGTACGTTTTGACCAATCAGCTAGTAGATGGGCGTGCAATTGCGTGTCCATTTTCGCTTGCGCATTTGACGCTTTCCGCGTACCACATATTTCATATACACGCTAAGCGTGAACATTTTTAAAGAAATTTATATCTCAAAGTCGGTCATGCTCATAGCTGGTAAATAAGTATTGAGTGTTCGCGTGACAATAGACTGACGTTAAGCAACAACCAGAGAGAGAGAGAGAGGAAGAGGGAGAGAGAAAGAGCAAGAGAGAGGGAAACAACCAGAGAGAGAGAGAGGGGGGGAGAGAGAGATAGAGCGAGAGGGAGAGAGAGAGCGAGAGAGAGGGAGGAGCAGCACACAAATGCAAAGAATAAAATAACTTATAATGGAATATCTAGGTTGGATTCAAGCAATATATATAGAAACATGCAAACGAACAAAACTAAAAGCAATTTGGCGCGAGCGAGCGCGCGCACTCTCACGCACACTCACTCGCGCACAACACACACATACGCACACAAACGGTCTCTCCCTCTTCCAGACGCCTCCACTCCTCCCTCCCTGTACGCTCCACACACGACCTCTCACCTTATGCGTGACCAGGGTGTTGCTTCGAGAGAAAGACTTGCTGCAGATGTCGCATTTGTATTTCTTGAGGGCCGGGGGCTTGTGGGCTGACCCCCGCCTCTCGAGGGGCAAGCCCCCAACCCCCACCCCGACTCGCACCCTTCCAGTCATCAGGGCCGGGTTATAGTAGGCCAGCGTCGACGCGCGGGATGAAGAAATAGGTAGAGCGGTGACGGCAGAACTTTGCAAGCCTGATGACGTAGATGAGGAAAATGACGTCATCAGTGGATAGGGGTAGAGGTTGGAGGATAAAGGGTATTGCTGGTGAAGGGAGTGGTTGAGGTAGGTCAGTGACTGCAGATTGCTACCTGTGGGCACAGCGTGAGAGGCCAAGCTCGACCCTGCCGAGACGGCAGCAGCAGCGGACAACCGCATCGCCATAGGGTTCGCTTGCATCAGTGACTCGGCATACTGTGACGTCTGAGCGTTGGGTGACGTCATGCTCGTGTCAGGTGACGCCGCGGATGACGTTCGAGAGGATAAATAATCGTTCTTTTCAGATTCCTCTTGTTCCTGGCTAGAGTCGGGTTCCGCATCCATTTTATCATCCTCTTTTTCTTCGCCGTCATCTTCCCTTTCTTCTTGCTTGTCATGTTCGTCATTGCTTCTTTGTGGCAGGTCTCCTCGTAAACTTTCATTACCTGTCTGGTTGAAAGCGTCGAACACTTTGCCAGCTGTCTCTAAAGACAGCGTCCTGGGTTCCGTTTTGAGGTTCAGAGGTGTAGACAAGGAGTCCACCTCATCTGGAAAGTAAGGGAATCGCCTCTGTCTCTTCTCTCTGGAGGCATCATAGTCACGGTGGCCTGACCCCTGGCTGTCCAAACTCCTACGTTTATGACTGTACAGCACAGTTCTGTCACACACTGCTGAAGTTTGGTAGTTTCTCGGGGACACAGAATTCAACGTGGAGTCCATGTATTTCGTGTTTCTGTGCAGATTTTGTTTGAACATTTCGAAGTACTCATTGAAGTTCTTGTTCTCGTTCACGTGGATGTTGACGTCCACTTTGAAAGGAGTCACGGACGTAACGCAGTCATTGGCGCCTTTAAGAGTCGCTAGTCCCTGGTGGTACACGCCAAGGTTTTGCAGAGCTGACGGAGAAAAGAAAGAGGCGTGCGGATGAAAGGAGACCGTCTGGGTACGAGCCAGAAACGAAGCCATCGTTTGAGCGTTGTACTCCGCAGACATACAACCAGGTTGCAGGAGGTTGAAAGCCGAGGCATAATCTCCCAGACCCATCCCGCGGCTCGTTGAACACAAAGTCGGCCCTGCTGCAGCATGAAAAGCAGTAGAATCGTTCACAGCCGCAGAGCTGCCTGGAAGCTTTGCGGAGTAAGCAGCATAGCGGTCCACAGAGGAGGAGTGGTCAATGAGTCCTTCTTTCAACATCATGGCCAGCTCCTGTTCGTTCATCTTACGTTGTCGCGCCCTCGCTGGAGAGCTCGTGTAATTGTAGTAATCCTTGTACAACTTCTCCTCTTTCTCCATTCTTTTCTTTTGTTCTTCGTTAGCGTGAGTTTTATTATCCTTAAACAGGATTGACCCAAACACGCTGCCTTTCGGTAGCAGATGACCTCCCCGTCCATGTTCGGTCGATCTGTATGAAACGCCTGCACGCCTCGCACTCGCGCTGTCGTCTGTGACTTTGACTGAAGGATTGTCGTCTGCTCTTTGGCCTTCATGCTGGAGATCCATGCTTCCGTCTACCCGGTGATTCTGGGATGTTCCGCCATCTCCAAAACTGTCTCTTTCTGCGTGAACCATTCCAATCTTGAGTGCCTCAGCACAAGCTATTCCAACCTTCGCCGCTCTTCTAGACGCGATGGAATGATGCGACTGAATCTCTTCTGACGATGGGTTATCATCGTCACGTGACCCACACTTCCGCTTTCTGGGGCTGGAGTCATAAGTACTTGATGAATTGGCGGGGGGCTGACCGTGGTGGTTGGCCTCTAGACAACAAAAAGGTGGAAAATATTTCTATTGACTGCTTCCTCTTTTGTTTTCAATGACATCATAAAAAGGAACCACTAATCACTCGTAAATAATCATACACATGATACATAATAAAGACAATCAACGAGGTCGCAAAACAAGGGCCGCCATTATTGCTGCAGGGAGAGTAAATATTTCTGCAAAGAGGCAAAAGAAAAACAAATGGTTTGACCAAACCAGCGTGTAGTCGCCTAATAAAATAAAATAAAAAAAAACTATTACAAAAAACTATACGGAAACTCCACTTCGTATCCCACCTCTAATTCCTTGGGCTGAGCCTCCGTAAACTTTGAATCTTGAACCTGCTGCCCGAGTAATAAAACAACAACAATAACACAAAAAAAACTACTTGCCAAAAATATAAAATTAGGCACACATGTAGATAAACAAACAATCACATTTAAAAATCACTCCACCAATCAATCACTCAACCAATGAATTAATCAATCAAATGTATACCTGAATTATAGAATATTATGTAATCAGCACAAATCCATGTTTGTGATGAACAAATAGAATTCTTTGAGCAAATTAAAACAAACCGATTAGGTACAAGTGAACAGTAATCAGGAGAATGCGACCAAATTAGTAGTTCAGTACAAAATTATAGGCTTGCTTGCCAGTGAGTCAGTGAGTATTCATTTAGATGAATTATTTTGATTAGTTTTACTTCCTATACCATTGCTGGCTGCAATGGATAATTCAGAGGTATTCTCCCCAATTTGGATCATCTCTCTCTCTCTCTCTCTCTCTCTCTCTCTCTCTCTCTCTCTCTCTCTCTCTCTCTCTCTCTCTGCTCTGGTGTGATTACCACTTGTCGGAGAAGGACGTGTTTTGTTGAGCTCTCGTCCGTGACTGACTACACAGTTAATTTTCTCGTGTTTTGTACACTTTTGCTGTGTGCTATGCCAAGCTCTAATACTGATTTTCGAGTCGTGTGTGGCTCGTTTTTCTTCACATTTCAAGCCTTTATGGAGAAAAGGAGACAGTTTGTAAAGAAGATGGCCTTTCGTCGGGTGTTTTTGAGAAGCAGGCTTGACGGCGTTTTCATGGGATTTGTTTTGTCTTACCTGGCGTGGTCTAATCTACTGTTGGTGATGGCGGGGGACGTGGAACTTAACCCGGGCCCGGTGGACAACAAGCAAGGAAGCAGTGGTACTGGTGGTGTGGCTACATTGAAACCATCTACGCGACAGAGCAAGCTAAACATCTCCACCAGCGACCCGTCTTTAGCCGACATTATGGTCAAGCTGAACGACATGGACACCTCGGTGAACGGAAAACCGGACGACGTGAAGGCGGACATGCAAGCGATTAGAGACAACGTTGGCAAATTACAAGAAGAAATGAGCGAGCTAAAAGAAAAGGTCAGTGATTTGCAGACAGAAAATGTTTCGCTTAGAGAACATGTTGAGAAATTGATGAATCGTGTCAGTACCCTGGAAAAACAATCAGACGATCAAGAAAACAGGTCCAGAAGAAATAATTTGTTGATTTATGGGCTGAACAAAGAGAATGGTGAAACAAACAAAGACTGTGAAGAGAGATTGAGAGAATTGTGTACTGATAAATTGGAATTGGCTGATGATATTGTTTTTGATAGAGTGCATCGTGTGGGTTCCCACCCCAACTCCCCCATCATTGCAAAGTTTGCTTTCTACAAACAAAAGATTGCAATTTTAAAAGCTAAACAGAAACTGAAAGGGACAACTATATTCATTGGGGGAGGATTTTTCCAAAGGAGTCAGAGAAATCAGGAAGAAACTGGCCAGCATTATGAAGGAGAAGAAAGCGACTGGGCAAAATGTGTCAATGATTTTTGATCACTTGATGATTGATGAAAGAGATATTTTCTGGCGACTGATGGTATGAGTGTGGTTGAGGGAGAGGTGGGGCAGAAATAGGGTTGTGGCCGCCCCACACATTGTCAAAAACTGCACGTACTGTGTAATTGTGTAAACTGTTACGATAAAGGAAATTGCCATGATTTTTTAAACTCCAGTGTTGATTTACCTGTCGCTGCCAAGTGTTTGGGGTACAACCGTACTAGTAATGAGGACAATTGCACTGTCAGTTTAGAATATAGGCCTAACATGAGTACTGTTTGTCCTCGCCAAGCCTTTTGCTGCTGCATGCTTCACGAATCTCTCTTTGGTGCGACTGGGTCAGAGGTCAATGACAGTGAGACTATAGCCACACCCCCTAGTACTGGCAGTTTAGATGATGCTTCTGATGTTTGTGCAAATAGTGTAAATAAAGAGAATGTCGGCAAAAGGGTTTCTTTTTTGACGTGGAATGTTGATGGTTTGTGGTCGAAGTTATTCGATCCTGACTTTGTTACTTTTGTTTCTACTTTTGACTTTGTTTGTTTGGTGGAAACTTTTCTTTATAATGTAAATCTTGACGTTTTTGTAAAGCGTGGCTTTACTGTCTTTTCTCTACCCGCAGTGAAGCTTTCAGATGGTGGAAGACCGTCAGGAGGTGTTGTCTGTTTAATTAAAAATGAATTTGTGGCTTTTGTTAAAAAATTGGATGTAAATATTGGACATACGCTCATATTTATTGTGGATAAAAGTCTTTTTGGATTATCTAAAGATGTTTTGTATGTTTGTTCTTATGCGCCACCTGAAGGTTCACGTTTTTATTCTTATTTAGGGGTAGATGGAGATGGTGTTGTCTCTTTAGAAAATTGTATATCTGATATTCTTCTTGATAATGATCTATTTACAATTGTTTGTGGTGATCTCAATGCAAGAACAAGTAATATTTCTCAACGTATTAATCAAGATCAAGATTTGTTTAAGTTATCACATAAGAGTGAGTCGGTTTTGGGTAAAAGGTGTTCGCAGGATAAAACACTAAATAGTTTGGGGAAATCGCTATTAAATATGTGTACTTCTTTGAATCTGTCAATATTAAATGGTATGTGTCATGGTGACCTTGAAGGTTACTACACGTACATTTGTGACTTTGGTAGCAGTGTTATTAATTATTTTCTAATTTCTTGTGATCTTTTCGCTATTTTGTGTAATGCTTGTTCTTTGAATGTATTGGATAGATCAGAATCGAAGCATATGCCTGTGTCTTTGTCTGTTCTTTTTCCAAATGAAAATCATTGTGCGAAAGCGCTCTCTAATAAGTCAATTTTTATTGAGAAATTTTGTTGGAATTTAAATAACGCCGCTCAGTTTAGTGATGCTGCTCTTAGTAAAAATGCTAGCTTGATGTTAAATGAGGCTTTAGAATTAGTTGATGTGGATGTAAATTTAGCACTTAATAAATTTAATGAATGTATTATAGAAATATCAGCATGTATGAAAAAACGTGTGTGCGTAAATGGGAGAGGGAAACAGCAGGACTGGTTTGATGCGCAGTGTAGCATTACGAGGAGAAGTGTGCGCGCTTTACTGAAAAAATTACGCCGCACGCTAAAGGATTATGATCGGGCAGCCTATTGTAAAATAAGAAGAGAATATAAAAACTTGCTTTTTTGCAAGAAGAAGAATTTTAATATGATGATGATAGGAAAACTGGTAGAGTCTGTAAATAATCAAAAAGAGTTTTGGGACACTGTTCATAATATTATTCCAAAAAAGAGAAGAATTGATAACCAGATTTCTGTTGAAGAATGGTTTAACCATTTTAAAATGTTACTTGAAAAAGATAATTTTCTGTTTGAGTCAGAGGAATCAGACACTAGTGGTAGTGGTGGTGATGATGATGATGAAGCTAGTTTAAATAGGCCTATAACGGAGGAAGAGATACTGTTAGCGCTTCAGAAGTTAAAACCTAAAAAAGCTGCAGGGCCAGACGGGTTAATAGGTGAATTGTTAAAATACGCAACCAGACTTGCTGTCCCCTTTTTCCATAAATTTATAAATAAATTATTTTATAACGGTATTTATCCTGATAGTTGGTGCGAGTCTATCATATTACCTTTGTTTAAAAAAGGAGATGTAAATAAACCATGGAATTACCGTGGAATTAGTCTATGCAATATAAGTAGTAAAGTGTATGGTTTTATTATTAATAAACGCTTGCAGTCATGGGTTGAGGAAAATGATATCACCGGGGAATTTCAGGCAGGCTTTAAAAAAGGTTATTCTACAGTTGATCATCTCTACACCCTTCTTGCATGTGTTCAAAAACAGTTTTGTTTAAATAGAAAACTTTATGTGGCTTTTATTGATTTTGAAAAATGTTTTGACAATATTAACAGAAATTTACTGTGGCCTATATTACTGAAGAATGGTATTAAAGGGAAAATATTTCGTTGCATAAAAAGCATGTTCTTAAGAGTTAAGGCGAGAGTGATGTGTGGTGGTAGTGAATTTACTGAATGTGTTAATTGTAATTTTGGAGTGAAACAAGGAGATATATGTAGCCCAATTTTGTTTTCGATATTTATCAATGAGTTAACCTTAGAAGTTATTAGTAATGGCCGGCATGGTGTAACTTTTTCACTAGAAGCTTTTGAATTGTTTATTCTCTTGTTAGCTGATGACGTTGTACTCTTGTCTGAATCCATTGTAGGTCTACAAACACAGTTAAACAGTTTGCAAAGAGCAGCTTGTGCACTTAATTTAAAAGTTAATTTGGAGAAAAGTAATATTGTAGTCTTCAGAAAAGGAGGATATTTGGCTGCCAGGGAAAGATGGGTTTATAATAGTGAAATAATGCCAATTGTAAATGTATATAAATATTTAGGAATTTATTTTTCAACCCGTCTTAGTTTTGTTTCTGCATGTCGTGATTTAGCTAGTAAAGGCAAAAGAGCATTGTTATCTATCATGTCCAGACTAAGGGTTTTTAATAATCATTCTGTTGATGTTTTTCTTAAATTGTTTGATGCACAAATACAACCTATCATGCTTTATGGGTCTGAAATCTGGGGATTAGATAAATCTGCTAATTATTGTGAAAAAACACATTTATACGGTTTGAAAAAGTTTTTGTGGGTTGATTTGCGTACTCCCAATGACTGTATTTATAGAGAGCTGAACAGATACCCAATAACTATTAATTCATGTGTTAATTGCATTCGTTATTGGTTTAAGTTATTACAGATGGACAATAGTAGACTTCCTTATAAAGCCTATTTGATGTTATATAATCTAGATAGTAAAGGAAAAATAAATTGGGTATCAAATGTGCGTTTATTTTTGCTACAGAACGGTTTTGGTGATGTATGGTATAATCAAGGTGTTGGAAACGTGAATGTTTTTATACGTGTGTTGAGAGAACGACTGATTGATTGTAGATGGCAAAATTGGAATGAACATGTAAATGAAAGTGATCGCTTTAGTATGTACACTAGTTTTTGTACTTCCACATATTGTATTCCTAGATATTTGCAACTTGGTTTAGATAAATATTTAACATTTATTATGACAAAATTTAGGTTTGGTATATCTGATTTATTCGTGCACTTTTATAGGTACAGGCATCATACACCAAATAATCTTCTATGTCCTTTGTGTAAAACAGCGGAAGATAATGAATTACACTTTGTATTTTGTTGCCCAAATCTGGATGATTTAAGAAAAGAATTTAGTCCAGCTAAATACTATAGAGCACCAAGCGCTTTTCATCTATCTTTATTGTTCACTTCTACTAATGACGTTGTTGTACGAAAATTATGCTTTTTTATATACAAAGCCTTTAAATTACGAGAAATTGTCAGGTCTTGATATCTTGATGCCTTCTTTCCGCTCATTAATTTGTTGATTTGTTTGTATTTGTTTACACACCCCTTCCAAGAGGGGCTATGGCCTTATATGGAATAAACTCGTTCGTTCGTTCGTTCGTTCGTTCTCTCTCTCTCTCTCTCTCTCTCTCTCTCTCTCTCTCTCTCTCTCTCTCTCTCTCTCTCAAAGGCAAATATTTGCTTTTTGTCCCTCCCCCTTTTGTGTTGAGTTAAACGTCTCTACGCCATTCCTCGGAAATAAAACATGTGTAGGTTAACTATCCTATCCCCTATCCTGAAGGTTAACTAAAAATGTAATAAAGATGAGCGATTTCTGTATTTTGCAACTCATTTACCGCTTTCCTGTACTGTTGGAAACACCCACTAAGTCATTTTCGCAACCATGTTGAAAAGAGTGGAAAGTCTCGGGCGGTTCCACATAAAAATTATGTTTATACTTTCATACATAAAAAGGCATACATAAATGTTTTAAAAAAACACAAGAAAATGCATGCACTAATAAAATTAAATAAGTGCGTTCATGAATATTTGCATCAATCAATAAATAATAATAATTAATAAATAAATAAACGTATCTATAAATAAATAAAACCCGCAGTCAATCAGTTTAATCAAAACCTCACAGAAACAAAGGGACATAATTACCAGTACTGCCCATTGCACCTGGTTACTTCCCCCTCGCCTCGTCTTCTTCGGTAATAATTCCAAATGTCCCGCTCCAGTGATAATGATTGTAATTGTCCTGAAGATGTCGGACGCAGTCGCTCTGTATGAAGTTAAAAAACAAAAGAGAACGTTATATTAATATAATCAGTATAAAACATCATCATTATCATCATCATCATCATCATCATCATCATCATCATCATCATCATCATCATCATCACCATCATCATCATCATCATCATCATCATCGTCGTCGTCGTCATCATCATCATCATCATCATCATCATCATCATCAACATCAACAAAACATAGTAGTAAACTGTTGAGTTGCAGTGATAAAGCTTTTATGTTCAAGGTGCTTCCTAAAGACCCTGTTGTTCCTAAAGGCCTCTCTTGCTTCCTAAAGGCCTCTCTTGCTTCCTAAAGGCCTGTCTTGTTTCCTAAACACCTTTTTTTTTGCTGCAGTTTATTATCCCTTTCTATCGGGAATTTCTGGGCCGCCTCCACCAAGGAAGGCGTAGTCGCAGCCAGTGGCGCGCCCAAACCCTACCTGCCTAACATTATTTGTGAATTTTTCAAATTTTTGCTGGGGGAGCAAACCGGAGTACCCAGAGAAGACCCCCGAGACGTTGCCCGAGTCGAAAGTAAATAATATTCGGAGAAACATAACGCCCAGATGCTGGCTCGAACCCACACCTGTCAGGCGCTATTGGTTTCTGGCTTGTGGACAAGGCAAATTAGTCCCGCCTTAGCCCACTTGGCCACACCGCTCGCTAGACCTCTCTTGCTTCATAAAGGCCTATCTTGCTTAAAGGCCTCTCTTGCTTCCTAAAGGCCTCTCTTCTTGCTTCCCTAAAGGCCTGTCTTGCTTCCTAAAGGCCTGTCTTGCTTAAAGACCTCTCTTGATTCCTAAAGGCCTCTCTTGATTCCTAAAGACCTCTCTTGATTCCTAAAGGCCTCTCTTGCTTCCTAAAGGCCTGTCTTAATTGAAAAGTTCGTGGAGATTCACCAACCTTTTTTTTTTTATTTAAGAGGATTTCAGATCCCGGACCTAAATTCTTATGTTCGGGATCCAAGAACCCCACGAATCTTCCAATCGTCTCAAGGCGCATCCTGTAACACCCAGAAAACTAAGCAGACCCTGGGCCATCGGCGATGGGCGACCCAAAAAGACCTAGTTCCTGCTATTATATTTCTATAGCTTGCACTCACACGCGTAGGTCAGATCTGTAAATGTCATCAGTATTTTCTTTCACGATAAAAACAAATTTACCCGAAATAAATAAATAAATAAATAAATAAATAAATAAATCCCTTACCTGAAACAAGACTCTTTACCTACGCTTCCTAAAGACAGCCTATTCTTAACCGTCGTGGTGAAAGTTTACTCGCATAATAAAAATCAGCAATAATGGAATGAATATTTACACAAATTTAAAAAAAAAAAACATAAAAAATAAAGAAAGAAAGGACAAAGAACACATATGTGCTGCCCATGCTCGTCTAAATGCATTTAGAAAAAAATATTCTTACATGCAGATATGTCCTTTTGGACTTAAATGTAGCGCTTATCTACAACATTATTTCAATACCTGTCTTAAGTGTGGTTTTTGCGTGGTTTTGCTGTTCAGGAAATCGTTATATGTATTGCTCAGTAATAACGATATACACAGAAGCAGAAGCAGAAGCTTTATACTCCTAGCAAGCAGCAAAGAAATGTATTCCGCAAGGTAGGCCTATAACAATCATTGACAATCCCATACACACAGTCAGTATAGACGGTTACATGTATGTTATATAAGTTTTCTTTGTCTTACTGTCTATGTATATCAAATTATAGCATAACACATAACAACATTTCCTGGTATTTCATGGGTACAATAAATGTATTTTCCATCTTGAATCTCCAACTGTGTATCTTAAAAACGTCTTATTACTAAATAAATTAATAAATTCTTGATTATTTTGAACCTGTGGTAATTCAAGAACCACTCTTTCAGTCGGTGTCTTTTAAATAGTCTTTAAAACAAATACAAATGAAAAAAATACTTTTTGTAAATAAAAAAAATTTTAAAAAATCCTCCTTTAAAGCTTTATTTTTTTACCTGTATTTTATAAAGAGCCGCGCTTTTATACTATGTGTCTTTAAGAACTCGGTCTTGAAAATAGGTAAATAAATAAATAAATTCCTTATATGAAGCAATATTACTTACCTGTATTTTATATATAGTCGTTCTCCGAATGTGTGTGTCTTAAAAACACCGCCTGCAAGACAAGTGTAGGTCTATGATCACTCATTCCTGTATTCCAGTCAACCCGTGCTTGTCGCCAGATGACTCGCATATGAAATATGAAAGATGTGGGCATTGTTACGAATCGTTCCACAGTCGGGTAGCGCCGCACGTAATTGACACCGATTGTCCAACACGTTGAGTGACGTGAAACTGACCGCTACCTGAACTGACCGCTTTAGTCAATCACCTTTTCTGGTGCTGTGATTGTTTTTCTGATCACGCCCTCTTTAGGTTAGTCGGGTGGGGGGTGGAGGGGGGGGTTAAACCAGAGAGTGGGGTGGTAGAGATGGGGAGGGGTGTGTTGGGGAGAGAGGATAAGAAGGGGGGAGAGAGAGAGAGAGAGAGAGAGAGAGAGAGAGAAAGAGAGAGAAGAAAGGGAATGTATGTGTTTGTTTTGTGTGTGTTTGAGAGCGAGAGAGAGAGAGTTGAGAGAGAAGGAAAGAGAAAGAGAGAGAGAGAGAGAGAGAGACAGAGACAGAGACAGAGAATATGTGTGTTTGTGTGTGTGTGTGTGTGTGTGTGTGTGTGTGTGTGTGTGTGAAAGAGAGACAGAAAAAGAGAGAGAGAGGGATTGAGAATGTTTGTGTGTGTGTGTGTGTGTGTTTGTGTGTGTATATGAAGGGTGAGTGTGTGTGGTTTATTAGAGTTTTTTTAAAATATTATTTTCTCTAAATCTGGTGATGTTTAATTGCATTTATAAGGTGCATCAGAAAACCTGAATAAATTTGCAAAATGTGAGTGTGTGTGTGGGGGGGGGGGGGGTGTGGGCGTGTGTGTGTGTGTGTGTGTGTGGTGTATTAGAGGGAGAAATCATGAGAGTTGAAGAGACAGCCCGAGACCGAGATGGGGAACAGAAAAGACAAAGAGAGACAGACAGACAAAGAAAGAGAGACAGACAGACGAAGAAAGAGAGACAGACAGACAAAGAAAGAGAGACAGACAGACAAAGAAAGAGAGACAGACAGACAAAGAAAGAGAGGCAGACAAAGAAAGATAGAGACAGACAGACAAAGAAAGAGAGACAGAAAGACAAAGAAAGAGAGGCGGGCAGACAAAGAAAGAGAGACAGACAGAAACAGACATAGAGGCAGATGGAATATGTATTCCACCATTGTGGCTATCATATACAGGAGAGGTTGGTGAAAAGCGCGGGGTTCTGCCGGATGGTCAGAGAAAAGGGTTGGAAGAGTCGTAAGGATGAGGGGATGGAGACACAGGTACATATGAAGAACTCTATCCAAATTTACCTGTAATCGCATTATCACCCCACCTGCTCTTTCCATTGAGTTGGAAGTCTTGAAGGCGCCTTTTGTACACGACCAAACAAGACCCCCCTAAATACGTATTGTGGGCAGACACCCCTTCATATCTGACCGACACCCTTACAAATCAATAGGACTGTATCCATTAGACATACTATTCAAGAGATTTCGTTTGCAGCGGGACGGATACACGTACAGATAGCAGGGCGGACATTGACGTGGTATCGGCTAACGAGAAGACGAGATAAAAGATGATAAAATGGAGATGAAACGGAGCAGACTAATGTTTTTGTAATCTTTAGCTTCATCAAGTAGCCTATTACAAGCCAACTGCAATAGTTGTAATATGTAGGGCTGGACGGTTTAACCGAAACGTAACTGTATTCAGGTTCGGAAACGCGAAGGTACGGTATACCGGTGCGGGTGTCCAAGGTCCGGTTTACAGGGAAATCTCGACAACACATAACGCGACAGTGGGCGACATCTTGTCCGCCCAGATAGCGAGCCTTAAGCCCAAACACGTGGATAGGCAGTTGTTCTTGAAGAAGAACTTATAAGAACAGCATCTTATCCACGTGTTTGAGCATGGTACCAGTCGCCATTTTTTCTGAACTCTTAAAGTTCATTTCCGTTGAATATTTTTGTTTTATTTTGATTTTGTGGTTTAAAGTTTGCTGATGTTCTAAACAGTGATTTATCATAATTTGTTTTGAAGGCGTTCAAGCAAAAATAAAGCTTCAGTTTCTATGGAAATGTGGTTTTTTGAAACTGTTTTGAAGGGTATGACAATCTTTCTTTTGCGTCGGTCACTACTGTCAGAGCCATATCCCATTTGATTGGAACACTTAAAATCGCGGTATACCGGTACGAAAAACCGATACGACCTAAAAATACCGATACGACTTTGACCCACGGTACCCAGCTCTAGTAATATGTGTGTCGTGGGACATCGTTTCCTTCCTTCGTTCCTTCACTTTAAACCTAATTTTATTCTGCAAACCAGATAATAGTACAAGGCAAAACATCAGGGCGCACAGAAGCACATGAGTGCTACCCAAATAATAAATCTTGTATCACTGGCGGACGACAGCAAACCACAGGTAAAACATTTATTTAATCGTTCTTTTGTAGCGCTTTTCCAGCTCAAGAGCTGCTCAAGGCGCTGGCCGATACAGGATCTAACTCAAGCCGCCCGAGACGCCCACCCGCAGCCTTTGGGCGCATGGTCTGACGCCCGGACAACTGAGCACAATCCTGGGCAGCCAGGGATGGGGGAGAAGGACCTAGGTGCATGCTGGGTGTGTTCTTGTCACCGGCACTCACCCGTCTAGGACATGAGCGTCAGGATCTTTAAAGTCCGTTATGATGGAATGTTGATATAAAGGCAAGAAAGAAGCAAATTAGAATTTTTCTTTTTTAACAAAAAAAGCAAAATAAACTAAATAAAACAATACTGATAAACACAAACGTCTGAGAAGTTATCAGACATAGTTTTAACACCACACATCGTTCCTTCGTTAGTTCGGGTTTAACGAAACCTCAGTATTCAAAATTAGTATACGCACCGCAGTCTCAGCTTACCGTGCTATATTTTTTCCATTTTGGAGTTTACAATCTCTCTCTCTCTCTCTCTCTCTCTCTCTCTCTCTCTCTCTCTCTCTCTCTCTCTCTCTCTCTCTCTCTCTCTCTCTCTCTCTCTCTCTCTCTCTCTCCCCCCCCCTTCTCTCTCTCTTTTTCCCACTCGCTCTCCGCATCTCCTCTCTCGTTTATTTTGATCTGTAAATGAACTCCAACTCAAAGGTCAGGCCTTCCAAGACCGCTAACCTAGTTTTAAACGGCATGGGGTCGGGTTAATTAAGGGTGCGCAGGTAGCCGAATTAGGATTAACTCGAGAGGTACACAAGTTTGTACCTCTTAAAATCATTTCCTTCTGGTAATAAAATATTAAATCTGAATCTATCTCTCTCTCTCTTTGTGTTTGTGAGTTTGTGTGTGCGTGTGTGTGTTTATGTGTAGAGGGAGGTGGGTGGGAGGGCTGAGGGTGGGATGAGGGGGACAAAATTAGCACGTAATTTCGAGAAAGAAAAAAAAGGTGTCCATGGCCCAGCCTAGACTTTCGTGACGATTCCACCTCAGGCGCGTGGGCGAAACAAAACTACTAACACACGGCGAGGGATAATGGTAGACTATTACCGGACAAAGTGGTCACTCGGTCAACACTGACCAACACCTTTCACCGCGCACAGTGCATAGATGACACTCTACGAGGCTTACGTTCATTACATTACATTACATTACATTACATTACATTACATTACATGATTATTGCTTTAGGTCCAGCGGACTCTTCCGAGCCAAATCAGGACCGGACAACCCCCGATCCGCATAAAAGATCTGCCGAAACAACCCTAGTGGTAAAACTGAAAGCTCTCCACCAGCCAGTCACTTTACAATAAAGACATCCCACGCAGGGGAGCTGAGGCTGTACTCTAATTTATCGAACCCCCGTTTACAAAAACAAAATAGAATACAAACATCATTATAAATTATCAACAAAACACATACATATAAAATGCCTACATTGCTAAACAATAACATCATAGGAAGCCCTAGTGACCACCTGGCAGAAAGCGTCCAATATTCCCAAGCGGATCCAACAGACCTCACACACAAATAAGGAGTCTTGTCCCGGAAGAGTTTTCAAGACAAAAGGTAGGTGACTGGTCTAGCGAAGAAGAAGATAGTATAGCAGATTGATAGAACAGAGCAGGAATAAGAAAGAACAAAGGAGAAAGACGGCGACAATGGGAATTTCAAGCAATAAATTTCCAGAAAGTGGGGATACTATTTATACTGAAACCCCCGGCACCCTCACGGTGCAGCTTAGGTTCTCCACTCCTTTAATATATGATTCGAGAAGCAAAGGTTAAGTCCGTGATAATCTCTGCTACTCAGTGCGCTCAGCCCGTGTCTAACACAGCCCTGCTGACGCTATAGGCTCACACAGTATCTGACTGCTAGCACGCAAGGCTGGAGGGCCGGAGGTTCGCATCGGTGTTAACCTATTACCTACAGTACCTCCTTTGCGCAAAACTTCTCGGAATAAAATCTGAAGGCCCAAGTTAAGGATAGGTTTTGATAGGTACTAAGAATAATGGCCAGAGAGAGAGAGAGAGAGAGAGAGAGAGAGAGAGAGAGAGAGAGAGAGAGAGAGAGAGAGAGAGAGAGAGAGGGAGAGAGAGAGAGACAGAGAGACAGAGAGACAGATAGAGACAGAGAGAGACAGAGAGAGACAGAGACAGACAGAGACAGAGACAGAGAGAGACTCAACTCTTTCCCGCATTTCCCTCCTTCCCACCTTTGTCGCCGCAGAGGTGCATTACAAAACCCGGGTATTCTGTAAAAAGGGAAGGTGACCGGTTCAGATAGAAACATTCATTTCTTGTCTTTTGCACGGCAAGCAGCAAAGGGCGACAACTGCCCCCCTCCCCCGTCCCATCTCCTCAAAAGTAAGCCAACTCGATCTCCCAAGACTAAGTTTTGCCCAACAAACCCGCCCTCTTTTATTGAGCCGCCTTATCGATTGATGGACTTGACTGACAGGTCGTAGTCGTGGCAGGAGCCAGTGAATTATGAAGACTGTAGGCGTGGTATGGGCGTGTCGCGTCTCAACTGATTGATTAGCTCTTTGTTTTATTGTCAGCTGCGTGGTCGACTGTGAACTTGGCGTACAAGATTTTAGCTGCGAATTTAAATATCCCAAAAAAAAAAATTATGATTTTAGAAAAGAAAAAAAAAAAAAAATTTTATTAAGTACGTTGGCCACGTTTAAAATTGTACTAGACAGATTAATCCAGTCATAACAAAAGTGGACACTGGGGTAAAATGGGGTATCGAGGTAAAGTGGGAAAGCATTGTACACTTGCAGGGCCCTATCAAGGACACGCTCTCATTGGTTAAACACAGATTACATGACAAGACGCAGTTTCCCGTCTATGTTGCTTTCGCGCGCTCTCTCGCTGCCGAGTAAGTGATAAGACATTATTTTTGAATTCTTAGATCTATTTTTCAAATTACACGTTTAGCATGAAATGTCCGGAGCATGAATGGTTGAAATGTTTTTGGCCTCTATTTCTAAGTCGTCTTATTATCTACAAACTGTCATGTTGCATTTAGTTCTCTTGTGACTTATTACGTAGCAAGCACGTGTGTTTCATTTGCACTAATTGTGGGGTAAAATGGGGTATGGAGGGTGGGGCAAAACGGGGTGCTCTGAATGCCAGCAATGGGCACACTATTCCTGTGCCGGGCTTGACGAGGATACGGAACTCCCTGTTTTTAAGTGCGAACTGTGTGATGATGATTGACGCATCTCTGTTCACTTGTAAAATGCACAGTTATACTTGAAACAAACAGAAACAATCGAAAAGCAACACGTCGTAATTTTCAATTTTATTTTATTTTAGCAACAAAGGTCTTTTTCTATCAGCTTAAGTTCATTTTTATGCTTCCCCATTTCGCCCCAATGTGGTACCCCATTTTGCCCAAGGTATGGGGCAGAATGGGGTGCAATGGGTTATGTATTTTGAAGTTCACTAAATCATTGAAATGACTTGCTACAATCTTGTGAGATAACCAAGGTTTGTTTTCATGTAAACCAATTATTCTGCGTCTTGATGTGCGTCATTCTGTTTATGTTTTTGTGTTAAGTACCCCATTTTACCCCGGTTCCACTACAAATTTGTTTTAATCTTTCTTATATAGCGCTATTCCAGATCAAGAGCTGCTCAAGGCGCTGGTCAATACAAGATCTAAATCAAGTCGACCGAGGCGCTCACTTGCAGAATGTGGGCGGCTAGTCTGACGCCCAGACGACTGAGTCCAATCCTGGGCGAACGGGTTTAAGAGAGAACTGACCTAAGGTGCTGGGTGTATTTGTGTAGCTGGCTCTCGCCCGTCTAGGACATGAGCGTCAGGATCTTTAAAAATCCGTGCCATGGAATTCTCACTCGCCCTCTCTCTCTCTCTCTCTCTACCTCTCTCTCAGAAAAAAAAATGATGTTAGGTAGATTGGGTTTGGGCGCGCCACAGGCTGCGACTCCGCCTTCACCAGGGGAGGCGGCCCAGAATTTCCCAATGAAAATGGACAATAAAGTGTTTAAAAACATCAAAGAAGAAGAAGAAGAAGAAGAAAGAGTTGCAGAGGGGGATGTGATGTGGGAGCGAGGGAGGATTGTTACCATATACTGTCTAAATGTAGCCGAGTCGTGAATCTCTCGCTCGCAATCCAAATTAAGAAGTGACCGTTAGCTATACTTAAAAATTACCACAATCGAACAATTACAACAACTAAGACGGCGGCAGCGGAGTTCTCATCATCATCCGTGACATCGACTACAGCCAGACAGAACACCAGGTCATGCTGTTACCTACGTCTTTCTTGAACCGCGGCTTCGGAAAGCCCTAGAACCACAGAGCTCATTTCACAGCAACCCGGGAACAGATGGTCCTTAGACTTGGGTAAGAAACGATACACCTTGATTACCCGTGATGGACTGAAGAAAATGAATCGAGGAAGAAAAAAACACACCAGCAACATGGTGTATTTCGCGAATTCTGAATAATATAAAGACTTTTGAATGAGTATTATGATACTGCAACACATGCAGTAGGCATAAGTCGAGAGAGATCAGGCGAGTCAATTGGATTCGGCAAGACCTTGAATATACTTTGAAAGAGTGAAGGAAATTAATCGTGGACGAAGGAGAAGTTATGTTTTGGAATGATAGAAAGAACGAGGTAGGTACCTAAATCTAAATCAACACTGGACCAACAGAGCAATCAGTCTGCCCACCACGAAGATTTGAACTTGAGTCATCGGCGGCCAGGTGAACGCTCTATCGCTGAGCTAGGGCAATTAGACACGTTTATACTGAACCACCATAGCAATCACACTGGTGAGATGAAAAGTGAGAAATGGGCATTTGAATTTACTTGATTTGAACTTGAGTCCTCGGTGTGCTAGGCGAAACGCTCGACCATCGAGCCGCCCCATTGCGGTGGATAACATCAAAGATACTAGAACAGTAACTATCTTTGATAACATTCCTTCATAAATTTTGAAAAAACGCAGACCCAGTAGGGCAGTCCCTGAACAGGTGTTGACCTGATTGATACCTTTGTTGGGAGTACCACGGAAACTACTCAATACGCAACTCAATTGTTTAGGGTTGTTTCCCTTGTTCCTCGTTTGTCGCGGCCAAGTTTATCAACAGCCCGCTTTTCGGACCCAACTTTCCAACTCTCCCCGGTGTGACATCCTCACAGTTCCTAGTATCTTAGCTGGGCTGGGAGCGAATGGGAGCATTCTGATTGGTCGACGCGTTACAAAATTCGACGCATGCGCACAGTGCTATCATAGTCTTCGTAAGGTTTAGGGTTAAAGTTTGGGTTATAGAGTTAAGAGTTTAGGGATAGGGTTAGGGTTTGGGTTAGGGTTAGGGTTATGACGCCTAAGAACTTCGTGAAAAAGCCGGCCCGACATGACCTGGCGCATGCGCAAATGCGCTCGGATAAACTAGGAGACCCGGAACTTGAAGGATGTGACACCGGTTAGAGCAGGGTAGGTGGATAGGAGACTAACTGAACGGCCCAAAGAACGACGTCAAGCAGCGAGCGCCCTGCCACACATCTTAATCCATCCAGTTGTTAACAGGTACGTCAATGTCTTTACAAAAAGTGGAGGTAACAATAACAAAATTGAGAGAGAGAGAGGGAGAGAGAGAGAGGGAGAGAGAGAGAGAGAGAGAGAGAGAGAGAGAGAGAGAGAGAGAGAGAGAGAGAGAGAGAGAGAGAGAGAGAGAGAGAAAGGAGGAATTAATGAAAGAATGAATGAACATTAAAGTTTTACGTCTCCACCCGCCATTGCGATACGGCAGACGGGAACAACCAGGCCCAGGGAAGAGGGAATAGGGAGCTAAATCTACACTGAACCACCAGAGCAATCATACTGTACTGCTAAGGTAGACGGTGACATTGGTATAATGCCCACCACGGGATTCGAACCTGGATCATCGGTGTGCCAGGCGAACGTTCTACCACAGAGAGAGAGAGAGAGAGAGAGAGAGAGAGAGAGAGAGAGAGAGAGAGAGAGAGAGAGAGAGGGAGAGAAAGAAAGAGAGAGAGTGAGAAAAAAAAAAAAAAGAGAGAGAGAGAGAGAGAGAGAGAGAGAGAGAGAGAGAGAGAGAGAGAGAGAGAGAGAGAGAGGTTGGGTCACGAATGTCCTTTGGTGTCATTGTGTCATGTTCAGGATTATACTCAATATCGAGTTGACCACACTACGCAGGTGAAATTGGACGAGGCTTACGTCTCCACCTTTTGTTTCTCGCGGCGTGATTTTGTCGGTGAACTGGCGTCCTTTTCCTCCTCTCTTCCTGGAGAGCGATTCCTGAAGGGTGACTCCCCTTTGTTGAGGCAGTTTGACAATGGCCGCAAGCGTCTGCTAATCGTTTGTTGTTGGAAGCTCGTGGAAACCGCGCATTACCGGACCACAGGTCGTCAGATTGCTCTAAACAAGTTTTGGGTTAAAATTCATAAACTACGGACCGAACTCTTGAAAACCTGCGACGCGGATGGCCGCTTTACATCCCTGGGAGACGCTTCATCGATTATGCGTTCTTTTCGTGGTGTTTGTTGGTGTACCTCATCGGAGTTACCTGTCATCGTTTGTACAGTGCGATTCCCCTGGTTTTTCCCGTGTACCTGCAACTTTTTGCTATGTTTGGTTTTGCAGAGCGGCGTTGGCTTTTGGGATGGGTAGGCCGTGTGTCTCGCGACTTGCGATTAGTAAGACCGCGAGTTCGATTCCCACTGAATATATGTTTGCCCCAGTAGTCGATTTAGTGTGTAATAATAATTTTAGAAAATATTTCATTCTCTCCTTCAAGTGTTACCTCAAAGGCTCGCTAAAGAACTCAGCAGCCGTGCCTGTCCTTGGTTTTAACCCGCATTTGTGTTATTTGGTGAACATTGAGGTTTAATATCTACACCCACCATTGGTGATATGGCAGACTAGGTTAACCATCCCAGGGTACAAGGGGTAGTGACATAAATCCACACTGAACCACCATAGCAATCATACTGCTAAAATGGACAGTGAAACATTTCTACTTTACGACAGCTGCAGAGAATAGGAAGAGCCTAATGTTGTTTTTGTGTTGCAGACCATGGTGACGCGCCTTTACACACTAAAGACTTAGCCCAAAGCTAACACGTGTTGAAAACCAACGGCTAGTTTTACGTGCACGTCAATGGTGCTAAGAAAGTCCTACCTGTTACTTACACAGGGCCTCACATTGGCACGCGACTGTGTAGCGAGTTATCCTCTGGCCTGCTTAATCAACACAGGAGTTAGAAATGCCTGTAAATGGAGGATCATCCGGGCAAAATGAAAGTATTATCGAAGTCCACACAAGGTGTAGATAAATAATAATAATAATAATAATAATAATAATAATAATAATAATAATAATAATAATAATAATAATAATAATAATAATAATGCAATATACGCGCTTTTGCACAAATCACTACAGAGGCTCAAAGCGTGGCTATCTGTACCACCAAACACGCTCACAAGTTTTGCCCACTCTCACACACACACAACCAACAGATATTGATCATTCAAACATGTAGGGTGTAAAGGCAGGGAGCTCGCTATTAGAAGACGGAAAGGTCAACGAATGTTGTTGTTGTTGTTGAAATTTATATTCTGCATCCAATACCAATATTGACGGATAGGAAGTAAACAGGGGTACCCTGAGAACATTCTGTAACCTGAATAGCCTCAAACCTAAGTCACATAAGTTCGCCTTTTGCGGGAATCGAACCCGAGACCTTCCGCGTAGGAATCCAGTTCCCCATTAACTGAACTACCACACCACTCCATGACGATGAACCTCGTGAGAGGTACTCTGCAAGTCTCAACTACGCTGTGTGATCAAAGCCTTTGTAAGAAGTGTGAGGGCGAAGCGTACTGAAACATATAACCCGCGGACCAAGCAGACCTCATCAACATACAGCTGATGGGAGATTTGGCTAAGGCACGCGTCCACGTTATTTTAAGCCGTTCAGGAAACATTTTGCCGGCGAAGCCCCCAAAATGCAAAAGCACAAGTCTTTTTGTTCAATCAGAAGTCCTCAAGCGCGACGTTCTACAGACAGCAGTCTAGTGTGTTTTCGCAAGCAATCCGGATGTGCGCCGGGAGCCAATGGAGCGCTCTCTGTTGACTTTGTCGCCCGGAGAAGTTAAACGACAGGAATTATCTGCTGCTGTGCCTCGCTCACATGCGCAGCTGCTAATCTTCAAGAATTCCAACTTTTCACTTTTTGTCCATTAACAACAGGATTGATACGATGAAATGACCAGCGTAGTTAGGGTATGGTTTTAAAGGTTAAGGAGGAGGACTGTGATTATTTGTTGGTTTCGGGCAAGGGACATTTCTGCCTGAGAGTTTACGATTCAGCGTGTGCAGTAGTGTTTGGAAATGTCAGTTATGATGTATTCCACTTGAAACCAAGATAGGCTTTTTCCGCGCGAAGCATTCTCAACCAATCAAAAAAATAGATCTAGCTTTGCCTCGAAGCAACATTCTAACAGCAGGCCTGCTTGGCCCCAACACGCCTTTACTTGACAACACACGGCGTGTAGCGAAACCGTTCCACATTGTTATTTTATCTTCACTACAAGGAGAGTCAAAATGGTTAGGTATTGCCAGTAGGGGATTAGCAATGGCGATGACAGGTATACCAATTCTATCCAAGGCAAACTCCTGCCTTTTCCTAACCCAACAACTAGAAACATTGACTAAGAACACAACCTGGCAAACACACCATAGTACTGTAAATGTTCAACGCGATTTTGTGTGTTTTTTGACAGCAGTATGATGATTTTTTAACCAACAAGTCTAGTCCCCCCGTGGAGGTGCCGGGGGTTTCAGTATAAATAGTATCCCCACTTTTGGAAAATTTAGTGCTTTAAATTCCCACTGTCGCTGTCTTTCTCCTTTGTTCTTTCTCATTCCTACTCTGTTCTATCAATCTACTATACTATCTTCTTCTTCGCCAGACCAGTCATCTACATTTTTTCTTGAAGACTCTTGGGGAACAAAACTCCTCACTGGTATGTGAGGTCTGTTGGATCAGCTTGGGAATATTGGATGCTTTCTGCCAGGTGGTCACTGGGATTTCCTACGATGTTATTATTTAGCAATGTAGGCATTTTCTATGTATGTGTTTTGTTAAAATTCTATAATGATGTTTGTATTCTATTTTGTTTTTGTAAACGGGGGTTCGATAAATTAGAGTATAGCCTCAGCGTCCCCTGCGTGGGATGTCTTTATTGTAAAGTGACCGGCGTGGAGTGCCTTCAGTGTTAACATCAGGGTTGTTTCGGCAGATCTTTTATGCGGATCAGGGGTGAGTCCTCTTTCATCGAAGTTGTGGTCTTGATTTTTTGGTCCTGATTTGGCTCGGAAGAGTCCGCTGGATCTAAAGCAATCACCATGTAATGTAATGTAACAAGTCTAGTTGAATAATTATAGTGAAATACAGGGCCATTATTATCCAGACGCACTTAGCCCACTGCATACGGTCCGATGCTTACGTTTGTTGAAGTGTTCCGCAATATTTATTACTTTGATATTCGTGTTTTTACACTGTGTTTCTGTTTTACTGATAACATCGAATCAACACACACACACGCACATGAACACACACACACATACATACACAGTACACACAGACACAGACACAGCACAGACAGACACACTCTCTCTCTCTCTTTCTCTCTCTCTCTCTCTCTCTCTCTCTCTTTCTCTCTCTCTCTCTCTCTCTCTCTCTCTCTCTCTCTCTCTCTCTCTGAGCAAAGTTGGCTTATAATAAGGGTTCATTAAGGCACAAAATTATCATTGAATATGTACCAGAAACATATGCTCAAAATTCAGTTTGAAAATTTCACGCCAAATCGTGAGATTGAACACTCCTCTTCCCCGGATTGATCTGTTTAAGTCTAGTTTAATTTATTCATGTAGCAGTCTCTCAAACTCTCTCCCAAATTTCCGGGGACACACTACCATCATGGATACGTTCAAAAGCAAATATGCTTCCCACCTTATGGTGTCAAAATGAAGGTTGCCGTCATAGTACATGTAAACAAAAATAATAAGAAGATTATTTCCCCCTAGATGCTCACTTAATATTCTTTGCTACTTTATGATTTTATGCTATTTATGTTGTTACGTTTAATTGATTTTGGAAAATATTGCATGACTTGCAGGATGGGTTTTGCATGGCCTGATGCTCTAACGTGGCCATACTATCGGAGTTTCCGTTTCTTCACCAGGGGAATTATGCCCCTTCTTTGTGAAACTCAACTTCCTTTGGTAGGAGCACATGTATGACAAGCATTGCAAGGAATAGAGGGTTATGTTATGTTATGTTTATCAGTTTATAGTCCCCTCTCTTCCCGTAAGGATTTTCAGAGAGGAGACTCTGATCAGTGGCAGGAATAGAGGGTGGAGTTGAGCATCAATTTTATATGAGAGTTGCTGAGAAAGAGAAAGATGGAGTACGCTGGTTAAACGATCACATGTGGTGCCCCAACGACCTTTGAGTTACGGGATAGGATAGGATAGGATAGGATAGGATAGGATATTAACTGCACAAATGGTCGTTACAAATGCCTTGGACTTTCATTCTTCAGATTCCCGCAGGATGAAACAAGTTGAGTATCACAAATGGTTGAAAACTATGCTTATTTGAAGATAAACGAGCCGTTTTGCCATCTGATTGCTTTGGTGGTTCAGTGTTGATTCAGGTCCCTACTCTTCTTTCCCTGGGATGGTTATCTCCGTCTGCCATATCGCCAATGGTGGGTGTAGACGTTAAACGTTGGGTGTAGACGTTAAACTTCTTAAACTTCTATGTTCATTCGTTTTGCCATCATCCTGAATAGGCCTATGTGACATAAATCTTACTCAATAATGATTAGAATGTTAGGAAGAACGACAACAACAACAACAACAACAACAACAATAATAATAATAATAATAATAATAATAATAATAATAATAATAATAATAATAATAATAATAATAATAATAATGTGTTTGTGTTCACTTTTTGTTGTCTGGAAACCAACATACACGGTCGTGTGGCTAACATAAAGCTAGACCTATACTGTTTTTGAAGTCAACCATAAAATAGGCCAACATCTACTGCACTGCTGCATCGCATCTTGTTTAACCCTGATCAGGTCAAATTTTGTCTTGTATAGCCTTTCTCGCATAACAAACGATAGCATGTTCATCAGCAGTATTTCTTTCCTCGGGCTTGAGCTAGGGCTATTAGCGATAGAAAATGAGTACCAACGGCGTGCGTGATCTGTGCCTACGCAGTACGCTGTCATTGCCGCCATTGATAGAAAGCAGCGTTCTATGCTGTGGCTTCACATCGATGAATTAGGCATGATTTTGGTTATCAATTAACATAGCAACAGTGCATTTTTACGCTGGTAATTTTTGCCCCCGGGCTGAACTTTTAGGGAGTTCTATCGGTTTTTGTTCACCAAATTTAGTCTTGTGCGTATTTTTACTGCACATTCTGGGTCGTTTAATTTAAAAAGCGACCGACTAGCAGCATTCGACACTCGAGGTTTGTTTACTTGTCGCTATACATCGGATTGGCTCCCCTGAGTTTTCTATCACGATGACCGCATTGGGCGCTCCGCACAGAATGTCATCGTCATTCTTTATATAGTAGTCGTTCGGAATGATCCTTCTTTGTGTTAACTGAATATTCTTTGTTCTTACCGATTTTATCTGTAAACATGTAATCGTTTTAATGTTGTTTTGTAGTTTCAGTAGACCAGTCCTTCTTTAGGGCGAGGGTCAGATGTGAAAAAGTAGACCGCTGCTTATTGTACATGGAATTGGGGTGGAGAGAGAGAGAGAGAGAGAGAGAGAGAGAGAGAGAGAGAGAGAGAGAGAGAGAGAGAGAGAGAGAGAGAGAGAGAGAGAGAGAGAGAGAGAGAGAGAGAGAGAGAGAGAGAGAGAGAGAGAGAGAGAGAGAGATCGCTCAGACATCCACAACAAACCCGTTTTGTTACAACTTCAAAGTCACATTTCATTCCTGTCAGTTCGCGCTTCAAAAAATGACATTGTACAGGCTACGAGAGAATGCACACATCTCGTAACCCGTCCGAATCTCCATCCGATGACGTCACCCTTACTAAGGTTTATGACGTCATCTTCACAATTCGTTTGAATCGTGAAAGGACACCATGGAAAGAAATGAGACTTTTGCACCGGTATGTATATCTGTCTATACATAAAATAATGTAAAATGCACACGTTACAGCAATGGTTGCAGTGTTAGATAACATAAAACAGTTATGAAAGAGAAAGGTAATATAATAGGAATTAAAGTAGGAAAGAACGGTTTTGAATAGAAGATAATTATACAATGGCGAATATTGAATGACAGATATCATTTACAGTAGGCTTAGTGTATAGGTTATACATTGTCGTAAACGCTAACTACCAATTGACCTACCATCCGTTGAAACCTCCAAGGGCATCTTCGTCACTTGGAATGTGCGCTTTAAAAACCGGATATCACATAAATTAATTAATTACTTTCACATGATTAGTTGTTGTTGTTGTTGTTGTTGTTCTTGTTCTTCTTCTTCTTGTTCTTCTTCTTCTTGTTCTTCTTCTTCTTGTTCTTCTTCTTCTTGTTCTTCTTCTTCTTAATCTTCTTCTTCTTTTTTTCTTCTTCTGCTTTATCACATTAATTAGTTAATTACTTTCAAATTAGTTTTTTTCTTCTTCATCTTCTTCTTCCTTCCCCCCCCCCTCTCTCTCTCTCTCTCTCTCTCTCTCTCTCTCTTCAATATTCTTAAAGTTAGTCGAGTCTTATTATTAACTCCGCTGTTAGCAGACTTTAAATAAAGACTGATTCATTGAAAAAGGAGAACCGTGGCAAGATAATCCAACATCGTTTGAAATAAAGATGGCGACCAGTACGCCTCTTGCTTCCTATCATTGTTGTAACACTCTGAGGGCCCTGCCTGAAAATCTCTAGAGCTGTAGGCTGTTGTGTAACCGTACCGCTAGACTCGATAGTCCTACGCCACAGCTATGGTGCAAAAAGAAAGTCGGGTCATTTGCGCCTGCGAGTTGACAATGTAATAAAGAGAAGACGAAAGGAGAACTATGCACATGATTACAAGAAAGAAAGATGTAGGACATTGTGGAATATTTCAGATGTAAAATGATTAGAAACGGTACTATACACTTAGTGGCGGTGCCCCCCGATTATGTGACCATTTTAAAAAAATAAAGAACAAAGTTTGATTTTGCTTCGCATTTAAGTGAGCAGCATAAACGACGGTTTAGTTATGGTACATCCCAATTTTGTCTGACCAGAAGGAAGATAGCAGACGGCAACCTAATTTTCTGACAAGCAAACACGTTGACTGATAGTACATTTACCTCTTTCTCCCAATTGATCTTAGAAAAAAAAAAAAGAAAGGCTGACGATACTGGCGATGACTAATGATTATCTGGTCAGAACATTTACCTCAACAAAACCTACAACTCTAAAAATAGAAGATCGCTAAGCCTAACTGTCTATTATTTTGATGTCTCTGCAGTTTCTGTAGTAGTAGTTGTTGTTGTTTGTTTATTTATTATTTAATTTCAATTCTGGAGCTTTTAATCACGCATTTCTATTCGTCTCTTTGCGTCATCCTTGACGTTTTTGTCTGTCTATGACGGTGTGCGCCTGGCTTTGAACGGGTCTCTTTGCAACGTCAGTGTGGGCTGGCACTTTGTAAAGAAGATGCAGTCTGCTCTTGATGTGGCGATAAATGGAGGACACCGAATCTATAAAAAATTCAGAGGGTCAATTTCTCGCTCGGACAGAAGATCCTGGATGTCTTGCCGAATCTCGTCGGGCTGGATGTGCGTGTGATACCGTAAAACTGGCTTCCCCTTCTTGTTGATGAGGAACTTTTCAAAGTTCCAGCGCACGTCGCTGCTCTTGAACGGTTCGTAGTACAGCCCTGGTCCCGCAGTGTTGAACAGCTCCTGGACTGGCGGGCAGAACGACTGCACACAAGATCAATACAATACAGTACAATACAATGTTTTATATTGTACAATACTGTACTATTTTGTAATGTATCGATTTCCACAAGAAGAAGAAGAAGAAGAAGAAGAAGAAGAAGAAGAAGAAGAAGAAGAAGAAGAAGAAGAAGAAGAAGGGCAATGTGAGAGAAGAAGAAGAAGAAGAAGAAGAAGAAGAAGAAGACAATATGGGAGGAGAAGAAGGAGGAGAAGAAGAAAAAGACAAATACTACTACTTCTACTACTACTACTACTACTGCTACTACTACTACTACTACTACTACTACTACTACTACTACTACTACTACTACTACTACTACTACTACTACTACTACTACTACTACTACTAATAAGAAGAAGAAGAAGAAGAAGAAGAAGAAGAAGAAGAAGAAGAAGAAGAAGAAGAAGAAGAAGAAAAAGAAGAAGACAATATGGGAGAAAAAGAAGGAGGAGAAGAAGAAAAAGACAAATACTTCTACTACTACTACTACTACTACTACTACTACTACTACTACTACTACTACTACTACTACTACTACTACTACTACTAAGAAGAAGAAGAAGAAGAAGAAGAAGAAGAAGAAGAAGAAGAAGAAGAAGACAATATGGGAGAAGAAGAAGGAGGAGAAGAAGGAGAAGAAGAAAAAGACAAATATTAAGAAGAAGAAGAAGAAGGAGAAGAAGAAGAAGAAGAAGAAGAAGAAGAAGAAGAAGAAGAAGAAGAAGAAGAAGACAATATGGGAGAAGAAGAAGGAGGGGAAGAAGAAAAAGACAAATACTAATAATAATAAGAAGAAGAAAAAGAAGAAGAAGAAGAAGAAGAAGAAGAAGAAGAAGAAGAAGAAGAAGAAGAAGAAGAAGAAGAAGAAGAAGAAGAAGGCAATGTGAGAGAAGAAGAAGAAGAAGAAGAAGAAGAAGAAGAAGAAGAAGAAGAAGAAGAAGAAGAAGAAGAAGAAGAAGACAATATGGGAGAAGAAGAAGGAGGAGAAGAAGAAAAAGACAAATATTAAGAAGAAGGAGGAGGAGGAGAAGAAGAAGAAGAAGAAGAAGAAGAATAAGAAGAAGAAGAAGACAATGTGGAAGAAGAACAGCAACAAGAAGTAGACAATGTGAGAGAAGAACAAGAAGTGAGCGAATAAGAAGATGTGAGAAGTTTCGAACGACAGGCGTTTGACATGCTTGCTGATTTACATTTACAACAACCACAAAGGATACACACGGTAAGGGAAGAGGATGAGAAGAAAGAGGAGAAGAAGAAGGAGGAGACAATATGAGAGAAGGAGAAGAAGAAGAAGAAGAAGAAGAAGAAGAAGAAGAAGAAGAAGAAGAAGAAGAAGAAGAAGAAGAAGAAGAAGAAGAAGAAGAAGAAGGAGGAGGAGAAGGAAGAGAAGAAGAAGAAGAAGAAGAAGAAGAAGAAGAAGAAGAAGAAGAAGAAGAAATGTGGGACAAGGAGAAGAAGAAGAATAGGGATCTTACCTTCAAATATGAATACAGCGCATACTCCTTGTGCCCGTTGACATCAATCTTCTCGAAAAGCTGAAAGTGGGGCTCAAATCCATTTCCAGGACGAACGTACTTCAGCGTGTTCAAGATCTCCGTTCCATTGGCTCCCGGCTCTTGCTGGAATACATTGTAAAATACAAATATAGCGGTAATATTAAATAAGAATTTTAAGAAGTAACTTTGAACTCCTGAAGAAAACGTTTAGCGAGGTCATTCTATTGAAAACATTTGTTAATCCGCTTTGTTTGATCCTATTTTTGAATCACGCGCATAGCAATGTGAGTATTAATATGTACTCACCAAATATATTTTTTTAAAATCCAGATTTTAGCAAATCTGGGCGAGATGAGTCTTAAATAGTCCAAAAATGATATCCACAAAAATAATTGTCCATCCGTCTGTCTGTCCGACTCTGACTGTCTGCCTGTTCGCATTCAGTCTGTAGTCTGTCTATATATGTGCAAAACTTTAAAGTGTTTAAGTACACCGAACGTATTTCATGTATCGCAACTTGGTAGGTTATTATATACCCACAAAACTACCCCCCTCCCCCCCCCCAAAAAAAAAAAAAAAAATTAGTAAATTAATGACTTTACTTTAAGGTCAAGGTCAAGGTCACATGATCAGCAAATGGTTTTTTAAAAATTAATTTTCACTTTTTTTTCCTAAATTATTACTATTGAAGTTATGATTCTTTCATGTACGAGTCTCAAAACCTATGAACCAAGCCTCATATCATAGATATAAATGAGACACATATACTTTGCAAATTTGGTCAACCTCGCTCCAAGGTCTAGGTCACTGGAGCTGTCGAAATTTGGTTGATATGGGTTCGGGCATTGAATAGAATAGACCCAACGGTTCCCGGCGTGCCATAAGATGCGACTAACAGCGGTGATGTCAGCACAGCATCACTGGGCGAAAGCCTTCTACACAGAAGTCACCGGACAGGGCGGAGGAACCTCACTTTATAATATAGGTGCAACGACCATGTGCTCGGAGCCAAAGCGAGCCACACTGCACTCCTGGATTTCGGCTGTGGCCAACAGCCTGGGGAGGATTGGGCCCCGCCAGGTCTTTCTTGCCCAAGGCACACCGTATGATGAAAAGAACCACTCACTACATACCGGATCGATCGTCGCCCGGGTCACTAAGGACCGCGCCCTCCGTTGGCCACCAGGACGAAGGTGATACGTGTGTTACTGATGGACAACTTGGCAAGATCCGCACGAGAGACAACATCGTCATAGGAACCTGGAATGTCAGGACCCTAACTGCGGAGGGAAAATTAGAACTGGCCCACGAGCTGGATCACTATCGATGGAACGTTTTAGGTATCAGCGAAATGCGCTGGAAAGGCCTAGCTGAAACAACGACAGACAAAGGTTACAAGCTTTATTTCAGTGGAAAAGATGACAAGCACGAACACGGCGTTGGATTCTTGGTCCACAAAGACATTCTAGCCACTGTCATGGGTTACCGCCCAGACTTCAGGAGACTCATTACCACACCTCTGAGAGCAGCCCCTTTCAACATCACCATCATACAGGCCTATGCCCCAACATCAGATTATGGCAGCGAAGTGGCCGATTTCTATGAACATCTGCAGACTGTCCTTGAACAAATCATAGCTGTAGAACAAGCGGGAATCGGGAAAGGGCGACGTAGTACTGAACAAATTTTCAATCTCAGAATAATCTGTGAAAAATACCTACAGCATCAACAACACCTTAATCATATGTTTGACGACTTCAAGGAAGCATTTGACCGAGTCTGACACGCAGCTCTGTGGGCAACCATGAAAGTGTACAACATAAGCCCTAACATTACTGAAGTAATCAAAAAACATTATTGAAGTCATATATGACAAGGCTACCAGTGCAGTCCTCCACAATAGCGCCATCGGGAACTGGTTCAGAACAACAATCGGTGGGCCTCAAGGATGCCTGCTCTCTCCAACACTCTTCAACAGCTTCTTGGAGCGCATCATGTCAGATGCCCTTGCAGGTCACGAATGCACAGTCAGCATAGGTGCTAGAGCAATCTCCAATCTCCGTTTTGCGGATGACATTGACGGATTGGCTTGAGAGGAACAAGAACTTGAACAGCTTGTACAGAGGCTTGACACCATCTCCAGAGCTTCTGTAATGGAAGTAAGTGCAGAGAAGACCAAAATGATGACCAACAACACTCATGGCGTCAACACGTACATCAAAGTCCAAGGCCAATCTCTCAACACAGTGCATAGCTTCAAATATTTAGGAGCCATTGTATCAGACAATGGGTCCCGACAGAAAGTCCTCATCAGGATCGCTGCGCTGACAAGGTTGAAACCCATTTGGAAAGACAGGACAATCAGTCTACATTCCAAGGTAAGGTTGCTGCGCTCCCTTGTCATCTCCATCTTCCTATTCGCTTGCAAAACATGGACCCTCACAAAAGATCTATAACGAAGAATACAAGCATGGAGATGCTATGCTGCAGAAGACTTCTGGGCATTTCATAAACCCAAGACATTACCAACGACGAAGTCCGACAGACCATCACACAAGCCATTAGAAAGCACGATGGTATGGCCACGTCATCAGAGCATCAGGCCTTGCAAAAACCATCCTGCAAGGCACGGTGCAAGGAGGCAGAAGAGGTAGAACCACTTTTGAGAATGGACTGGCTTGACACTGAACGAAGTCATGAGGGTTGCTGATGACAGAGAAAGATGGAGTACGCTGGTTAAACAATCATCTATGGTTCCAAAACGACGTTTGAGTTACGGCATAGGATAGGATAGGATATAATAGGATAGGATAGGATAGGATAGGATAGGATAGGATAGGATAGAATAATGTACTTTGAAGCGACCTTGACCCTAAACTATGAGATAATAAGTCCCAAATTGTATGTGGAGTTAATAGATGTTCGGGTTTTGCGTTGATCTTGAAGGTTAAGGTCTGTTTAGATCTTACAAACAAGAAAAAAAAAAAAATTTTTAAAGGCAATTGTACAGTACGGTTGCGAAACATGGACCCTCAAAGCAGATCTACAACGAAGAATACAAAGCATGGAGATGATATACCCATCACATCACCAACGACGAAGTCCGACAGACCATCACACAAGCCATTGGATAACATGCTGACCTGCTCACAGATGTGAAAAAAAGAAAACTCCGATGCTATGGCCACGTCACCAGATCATCAGGTCTTGCAAAGACCATCCTGGAAGGCACAGTGCAGGGAAAAAGAGGTGGGAGGACAACATTCGAGAATGGACTGGTTTGACACTGAGCGAAACCATCAGGGTTGCTGAGGACAGGGAAAGATGGAGTACGTTGATTAAACGATCATCTGTGGTGCCCATACGACTTCCGAGTTACGGGATAGGATAGGATAGGATAGGATAGGATAGGATAGGATAGGATAGGACAGTAGAATGTCTCTATTTGACCCATAATATGCTAAATTGAATTATTTGATCATACTTGAGCATTAGAGGTCACGTGAAAGTCATTACAAGGTCAAGGTCACGGAAGGTCAAGGTCATCCCAAGGTAACTTTTGGATGGGCATAATATAACTTTTTTTGTCATTTATTTGCAGAAGTGTGTTTGGAGCCGGAAATCAAGGTCATCTCAAGGTCAGAGCATCAAAAGTTCCAAATCGGTATTACTTTGCATTTTAATGCCAAAGTTTCAATTAGTATTTTTTTCCCCCTTTTTTAACAGTGGACAAAGCGGCTAAAGATGCTCTGCATCTCGATTTCCCTCCAGAGATTTTCCAGTTTGTGTCCTATTCTGACCTACGTTGTATGACTGGATCTTATTGTAAACGACTGTGGCAGACTGACTGGTCTAACCATATCAACAACAAATTATTTCAAATTCTTCCCGATTTGTCCGCTTCTTTGCCTAACTTTGCATCCACTCGCAAAGAAGAAACAGTTTTGTCTCGCCTTCATATTGGGCATACTTATGTCACCGACAGTTTCCTTTTCAAAGGAGAAGAACCACCATGGTGCTTTGCATGTGATCAATCCTTTTCCGTTCGCCATTTCATGTCTGAGTGTGCTGATCTGATTGAGGAAAGAGAAACATATTTTGGTTCAATACCTTTCAAAGAGATTTTTAAAGTATGTAATGGCCAACATCTGTTTCAATTTTTACATGATGTTGGTTTGTTTTATCGCATATAAATCATATCGACATGCTTTGTTTAGTTTGAATTTTATTGATAGTCTCCTGACTGAATTTAGTGATTTGATTGAAGAAAGAGAACATATTTTTTAATACATCAATTTTAAAGAAGACTTTTAAAGAGGTGTCATGTGAACGTTTGTTTGAGTATTTAAGAGTAACAGGCTTGTTTTTAAGATTTGAAACATTTTATAATATTTTAAGATAACGTCTCTCTGGTCCTGATTTGGCTCGAAAAAGTCCGCTGGACCTAAAGCAATAATCATGTGATGTAATGTAAACTTTCTGGATACTCATTCCTTAAAGAGCATGTGAGTCATATGGACTTTGCCCTCCCTCCCCTCCTTTCCCCCATTTTTTCGCCCTTGTATCTTGTCTTTCAGAATGTTACATTGTAAATGGAATCCGTTAAAGAAGTTGTTTTATTTATTAAGCTGGTAACTTCTAAAAGAAGGGTTGTAAAATAACAATTAGTTTGAAATCTGATGGCGACTTTCGGTGATTTCTATTCTAGCAAACTAAATGTTCCTTTTCATTTGTTTTAAAATCTCAAATTAAACACTGTCATTATGACTGTATTCATTCTGTTCGTGGTTCTTACGCTACGATGTACAGTACATTGACACAAGTTCTATCAAAACACTGGACATCAGCATGGCAATTACCGCTTTGTAAAAAGAGTCATGGAGTGGTAATGGTTTTGCTAGGTTTGGATTAATTCAATTAAATTAAATTCAATCATGTTTGAACGTCTGCTGTATGGCAGAGCAGCACTAAAATTGCAGTACCAAGAAGGAACTAAGCACTGGTCTGGTTGGCTCCTAGGCCCCTATCTAAAATATTCAACAGTTTTCGGGGATCCTCTGATTGATTGGCTGCTTAAGCTGATCGACTCAATGAATTTGATTTTGAAAATCTGCTTGAAATAAGTTAATTGGATGTCAAAGTCTGACTGCATAAGTTAATTTAATGTCAATGATTGGAAAAGTTAATCTGATGTCAAAGTATGCTCGGAATAAGTTAATTCGATGTCAATATCTGATTTGGAAAGTTAACCTGATGTCCAAGTCTGAGTGTGCGAGTGATTTAATTTGGTTTTTTACTTTGAGACCGGAAAGTGATCGGCAACATTAACCTCACAAAATGTCACAAGTTATCATCTGCAGTCTGTGAATGAATGAATAAATGAATGAATGAAAATGTATACAACACATGCTGTTAGACTGACAACTGCCACACAATCAGCAAGATCACAGTAGCCCACTGTGTATATAAACCTACAGTGCGCTGGTACTAGAAGTCTATATAAGGCCAAAAGTGGAACAGGAAGGACTTCCTTCCAGCTTCAGCCTAGCACTGTGCTCTGTCTACCAAATACTTCATTTGGACCACTCGAGATTCATTCCTGTTTCCCGTGTCATAGTAGGCCCAGGCCACCATCTCTTTGTTCCCTGAAGTCAAAGCGAGTGAACTCTTGCGTGGTCAGGCCCCAGAGTTCTGTGTCTGCTCTCCCTTCGCCCAACCCACCCACCTCACACACACACATACACACCCACACACACACACGCACCTTCCCTCCCCCCCTCTCACCCACACACAAGAAATTGCCGGGACCCAGTTTTTTTTGTCAGACAGCGCATAGAATCTATTATAATAATAGATTGTAGGGTTCCGCTGTAGTGCAGTGGTCTGGCCACACGCTAGCCGTGTTTCATGTTAAACAACGTCGGGCGGGGTTAGTACTTGGATGGGTGACCGTACTTTGAAGCGTCCCTTCCCCCCCCCCTACTCTCCCAGCAAAAAAGAATGAAACAAGGGCACGGTTCCTCCTAGTCCACCCCGCTGTGAATTTGGGACCTCGGTCTGTTTAGAACCGGGCCAAGGTAAAGCAGCGAGGGAGAGGAGATGGGCACCGCCCTCATAAAGCTGGCCTTGAGAAAAGAGAGGTCCCCAATGCCTCTGCCCCCAACGACCAAAAGGTGACGATAATACCTTTACCGCTGTTGGTACAGATCGCCGCGCTTTGAGCCCGATTACTGATTTGGGTAAAGGTAGTTTCATGACCTGTAAAGGTCATACTGTCAAGACTACAGCGCTGAATATTACACGGTGTGACATCGTCAAAGTTCCTAGTATCTTATTTTGACAGGGAGCGACTGGGAGCATTCTGATTGGTCGAAGCATTACAAAATTCGACGCATGCGCACAGTGCTATCGTAGTCTTAGTAAGGATTAGGGTTAGGGTTACGACGCCTAAGGACATCGTGAAAAGGCCTGCCCGACGCGATTTGACCTAACGCATGCGCGAAGGCGCCCGGCCTCAATATGAAACCCGGAACTTTGACGATATTTTAGGTACTTAATTGTCCCACTCCACGCAACTTGTCTGTCTCTTATATTTAAGCACTTAACAGCACGAAGCTCTCATTAGGGCCACTCCAAACCGTTTCCTACCCATGCAGAGTAGCTGAGAGTAGCCTTAGTCTATAATACGCTGTAGGATTCTTACATCGAGTGTGAACAACTTACAGAGCAGCAAGGCCTTATATATACTGCATAGGCTACAAGGCCAGTCAAGATGGAATAGCCCTATACTTCATGTCAGTGAAACCCTTCCCGTTAGATCTGTGTGTTGAAAGGGGGTGAAAGATGTTGAAAGTTGGTGAAGTTGTAAGCAAACTTTTACTTACTTTGCCAAACTGGTTACAGGGAAAGCCCAGAACATGGAAGTTTTTAAAATCTTTCTGCAGTGCATTCAGGCCATAGTACTGGGGAGTAGAACCTCAAAATCCAGCCACGTTCACAATCAGCAGCACCTGCACGAGGAAAAAAAATCATCGTTTACATTATCATCGCCGACAGTATCTGTGGCATATTAGAGTGCTCCATATTCGTCATGGTTGTCATAATAGAATCATCAGCAGCAGCAGTACACCATCTTTGAATTCGTTTCTCAAACACACTTCGGGACACAAAGCAACTTTATAAGGAAAATAAATTATACAATGAAAGGAACATTTTTTTCTTAATATTGACAGGATTGGAATAAATTTTGTAAAACAGAGCAGTCAGTCAGCGAATGGGTCAGTCGATACAACACAAAGCAATATAATACATCTTTATTTATCTCAGTTTGAGCAAGTACGTAAGTCAAAACCTTGGTCAGTCAGTCAATCAGTGGAAAAATACATGAACTAATCAACCCCATCCATACATCCTATCCTATCCCGTAACTCGGAGGTCGTAGGGGCACGACAGATGATCGTTTAACCAGCGTACTCCATCTTTCCCTGTCGTCAGCAACCCTGATTGTTTCGCTCAGTGTCAAACCAGTCCATTCTCGAATGTTGTCCTCCCACCTCTTTTTCGGTCTCCCTCTTCTTCTACCTCCTTGGCCTTGCACTGTGCCATCCATATAATTAGACATGTATATGAATGAATGAGTCGGTAAATCACCTAAATCAATGACAACAGCATACCTGATTGGAGTAGCTGGAGAGATTGACTAGTCTCTCCTGGTGGATGTCCATGAGGCTGTAGTCATAAACAGACATTTCGCTGTCATCTTTCTGGAAACACAGCGTCTTGCGAGCGGCGTATGCTGGCCGCGCTAACCATAGCACGACCAGCAGAGCCACCGCAGACACCCACTCGTCTAACCACCCAACCATTCCCGAACACGAATGAAGCAGGCGTCGAAGAGACTTTTGCTTTTGTAAATGGCTGACTGCTCCGTATAATTGGCTTCATGCGTAGAAAACGAAGCATCTCTCTCTCTCTCTCTCTCTCTCTCTCTCTCTCTCTCTCTCTCTCTCTCTCTCTCTCTCTCTCTCTCTCTCTCTCTCTCTCTCTCATTTATCTTATCTTAACTTATCTCTCTCTCTCATTTATCTTATCTTATCTTAACTTATCTATCTATCTATCTATCTATCTATCTATCTATCATTCATCTTATCTTATCTTATCTTATCTATCTATCTATCTATCTATCTATCTATCTATCTATCTATCTATCTATCTATCTATCTATCTATCTATCTATCTATCTATCTATCTATCTATCTATCTAAGTCTGTGTAGGTTAGCATGCCGACAGCGTTTCGAATCACGCAGAGTGACGGCATGGCGTGCCCATAACGTGACCACAGCATTTCCCCTACTCCTTCATGTGAGAGTATAAAGCGAGGTCTGGGAACGCATGCATTCCATCACAGGGACTTTAAGGATACTGACGCTCAGACCTTAGAGGGGTTGAGTGAAGTGTTCTAGTGTCGACAACCATCGAACGAAGGTCTTGGGACAGAGAATCTTCTCTCTCTGTGGTCCCAAACTCCGGAACTCTCTCCCACAACAGAGAAATAACGCAAAGGAGACCGTTTAACAAAGCGCTTGAAGACGCACCTCTTCAAATGACTCAGCGGATATGTGTTGTTTTGTTTTGTTTTTAAACCGTATGCCCATGTCCTTCCTTTAAAAAAATGTTTTATTTGCGAACTGAGCATGCTGCCATCATGGAGTTATGGGTGGTACAAGTCTACATCATCATCCATGAACGCTAGCTTTATATAAACACACCCAACAAGCACTACGTTCTAGTCCCCTTTAACAATGGCTCAGTTGTCTGGGGCATGACATGGTACACCTCAAACAGTCAGTAGAAGCTTGGACACAGCGTGAGCTAGATGTTTCTTGGCGAACGCCTTGAGTATCTCTTTGATGTGGAAAAGCACTATACAGGAACACTTCAGTAACAATAGGCTAACACACGCCAGCATTAGGGGAAAAGGGGGTGTAGGGAGGAGGGGGGGGAGGGGCGGGATTTTTTTTAATGTTACTTTTCACAGAGGAGTGACTTATACGGGACGTGGAAGTTGACACTGAAAAGTACAATATGGCGACCGGCAGCGTCTGGTGTCGAACATTATTTTGAAGAGTTATCAAGTATGCTCAGAATTAACCAATAGTGTTTGGTATGTGGCCACTTCAGTGTATCAGGCAGTCTGTGTCATAATGCGCTTTCCTGGCTTCCATTTTTTCTCGTGTTGTACGTCTTATTTATATTGTATTATTTTATTTAAGTCTTATTTATATTGAATTTAATGAGTCGCTGCTGTATTGGCTTTTGCATACTTTATTTAAACTGGAGAAAATGAAGCCAACAGGAACGGAAAGCGCCAGAGGGGTTGAGGTTAGCGTGTCCGGATAGATGACAAACTATAGGACACATTAAAAAAAAACAATAAAAAAAAACAATACAAGAGTGACAACTATGACGTTAGCAAGTACAAGGTCAGTAGGAACGCATTGCTGGCTCACTTTGATTGCTTAATGTGTGTTTGTGTGTGTGTGTGTGTGTTTGTGCACTTGAATAAACGCACAAATGGGTAGCAGACCTTGTCTTTCTTAGTAACAAATGGGTTTATTTGCTTGGAACCCACTTTTTTTTCCAGGACCCCACTTTTTTTCTAAGTGCGCGGGAGTGCTCTTTTAGTACATGGGAGTGCAGTTGTAGTGCATGAGAGTGTTTTAAGTACAAGGGAGTGCTCTATTTGGGACGGAGAAAATACAGTCAATTTTCGGAGAAATTTTGAAGAAAGTTCGACCTATTTCGTCCCCTATAAGAGACGAACTAGGTCAACTTTTTAGACGGAAAGAGCCAATTTTGCATTAGATTCTTACATTTTTAGAAGAAGTTTGCGTTCTTTCCATAAAAAAAGCACTTTCCGATTCCTACATTCTTAAATAAACCCAGTTGTGATGTATTGCAAATGTGTGTGTGTGTGTGTGTGTGTGTGCGCGCGCGCGCGTGTGTGTGTGTGTAGAGTAGGATTGGAGAGTTCCGGGTTTGGTGACGGGGTGGGAGAAGGGAAAGGTGGGGAGTAGACTAAGGTTGATGTATGTATGAACTTTTTTTTATATATTAGGGTTTGTTGTGTTGCAGTTTAAAGGTTAATGATATTTTATTTAACTGCTCATTTGTGTTGGAGTTTGTGTGTGTGATCGGCTGTTTGGGAGACTCACGACCATTCCGAACTCTCACGTATCTCGTCTTACTTCTTGAGTGCATGTGTGCTTGGATGTGAGACACGATCACGTGACAATCATGCTTTGTATGTGTTGCCGGTATGTGTAACTGGATGTAATTGTAAAGTGCCTTGAGCATTTGGATGAAAACGCGCTATATTAAATATACATTATTATTATTATTATTATTATTATTATTATTATTATTATTATTATTATTATTATTATTATTATTATTATTATTATTATTATTATTATTTGGTGACTCAATCTCGCGTATTCCTCCAGTTGTCTTGTGTCATAAAAGGTTGCATCCTGCGCGAAACTTGCTGACGTCAATGTAAACGTCATCAACGTCATCAAATCCATTGTCACCATTGTCAGAATATAGAAAATAAGGCAAATTACAGCGGAGAACAATGTGCGAAATTATAAGTTAATACCCTGGTACGCTACGGCGACAACGGCCCTTGTTCCAAGAGACGGAACAAAAACGGCAACAAAACTATATAGAAGTAGTCTGTTTTATCCAGCTCAACTAGCCTTCACGTCAGTCGTCAAAACGTCGCTGAAAATCAGGCCTGGTGGTTTGCCAAAGCCACGCTATAAGTAGCTATAGTATTTCTGGAGGTAAACTATTTACTTTTCTTCTTATCAAACTACACAGATATTCTGAATCGGAACCTTAACAGATTCGTGTTTGATTTCTTCTTGAAGGAGACCGAAGCTTGTTGTCGTCGATAAAGTGTAGATTTTATCCTTTTCTTCTTTTCCTTTCCACATACTCATCTAGAAGTGCTTTGATTTTTAGTTTATTTATTTTAATTTTATTTTTTCATGTATTTATTTTGATTTAATTTGATGTTTTTATTTATTTAGTTTGTGTGTGTGGGAGTGAGGGAGGGAGGGAGGGGATGTTCAACAAACCACAAAACCTGGGGACTGTGGTCAGCTGGGGTAGGCTGTGCTGTGTTCTGTCGTTGTAATCTTAAACCCATTTGTTTGGGTTCTGTTTCATTATACGACAGAACGAACAACCCACACTAATACCCATTCTTTAAAATGCAATAACATGGAATGTAAACCTAAACTTTACTTACCGTCACTATACCTTAAATAAGTGTATTTTGTTAACCAGAGTATCCATGTATGTCTATAACATTTGTTTTACCTCCGCTATGCTTTTGTATAGGGTGGTATACTGGAACCAGTTTGTCTGTCGCTCGAATTACGTCACCTACCTTTTTTTTTCTTCTTGAAAACTCTCCCAAAACTCCTTATTTGTGTATGGGGTTTGTTATGGATGTACAAAGAGGTCATTTTTTTTATATTATGTTGGTCAATAAACAGTTGTAGCTATCTTATGCAAGAGGTTTTTTATGTTTAGTGTTACTGGGTGCAGTTCTTGTAAATATAATAAAATAGTGTAACCCCTCCACACGGCAGAACACAAAAAATATACCAGCATTAAAATGATATTTATTACAAACAAATGTTTTAAAGTCATCGGCTCAATACATGACTGTATGTACACAACAAGGCACAAAAAAGGAGGAAAAGTTACACTTTTAAGTTTTCGCTTTTCTGTAAGGCTGCACAAGAATACATAATAGTTTTTTTTTAATTAAAAAAATTAAAAAAAATAATTTTGGGAATAAATGTATTAATATATACTGCTCAAAACAATTGAAGAGCCACCTTTGTTTTTTGGTCACTTATGAACTTGGTAAAATATCGAAGTATTTTGAATTGTTCAAAATATCTTTTTGGTCTGTTTGCATGCAGCATTGAAGAGTCAACGTGAAAGTGAAAAAAAAAGAGTTGAATTTGTTGTCAGCAACCTTCTTTTATCAGGTAAATTAGCACTTCAGGCACGTGAAAAATGCTGCCAGTTTAAGCGTTTCCATATGAATTAGCAGAAATAATTGACAAAAACCCTGCTTTGCACAGTAAAGCCATACCAGTAGAGAACACAAATCAGTGATTGTCGTCAGTGTAATGGGTATAAATGTTACAATTTTTCCAACTTGGTTAACCATGCCCCAAGACGACGTCTGAGTGAAGCAGACCGGGGTCGGGCTCTTGCCTGGCTTGAAGAAAGTGTTGGGGTGCGAGAGACTGGCCGCCGACTAGGAGTACACCATGCAGTCATACAAAGGCTGAGAAATCGTTTCAACGACACGGGAACGACCGCCGAACGAGAAAGGCCTGGACGTCCTCGATGCACCACCAGACAGCAGGACAGATATCTGGTTGTGTCCGCCCTACGGGAAAGAAGAGCCACTGCCAATAACCTCCGGGGCCAGCTGCGTGTAGCCGCTAACATTACTGTTTCAGACCAGACAGAACGGAACCGCCTGAGAGAAGCGAACCTCCGCGCCAGGCGTCCAGCAGTATGACGAATCCTGACGCCTGCCCACCGCGCAGCGCGCCTGACATGGGCCAGGGCTCACGTGGGGTGGACCAGACAGCAGTGGGCGGCGGTCCTCTTTTCTGACGAATCGCGCTTCACTAGGTCCTTCCATGACGGCAGAAATCGGGTTTGGAGGCGAGAAGGCGAGCGCTACCACGACGCGACTGTTATGGAGCGCAACAGATACGGTGGAGGGTCCATCATGGTGTGGGGTGGAATGGGAAGGGCCCACAGAACACCTCTTCACAGAGTTGAGGGCAACCTGACTGGCGTCGGCTACAGGGACAACATCCTGGAGCCCATCGTCATCCCCGCTTTCCAAGCCATGGGCGCCGGCGCCATCTTCCAGGATGACAATGCGCGGCCGCACCGAGCCAGTGTGGTTAACGAGTTCCTCCAGCAGCAGAGGGTCAACCGCCTGCAGTGGCCAGCATGCTCACCTGACCTCAACCCAGTAGAGCACCTCTGGGACGAGCTGGGCCGCCGAGTTCGGGCAAACCATCCCCCAGCCTTGAACATGGATCACCTCTTCGGGATGCTCGAACAAGAGTGGCACAACATCCCTCAAATGACTCTGAGAAGGCTTGGGGAGTCCATGAGACAAAGATGCCTGGATTGCATTCGAGCACACGGTGGACACACGCAATATTTACTGTTTTATTCATTATCCAAATGTATAGAATTGTGAAAACTGGGGTTATTTGTTTTAAGCCCCAAAAAGATGTAAATGAAATGATTTTTTCTTTTTCATTTTAGTAATTCTAAGTAATGTAATGTTGTTCAATAATAAATGTTTCAATCTAAACCATTTTTTGCAAGTTTTTTTGTTCTGGTAAGTTATACATTTAATTTATTCCTCTGGCTCTTCAATTGTTTTGAGCAGTAATATTTATACACTTTCAGTTTTCGAACCTCTGTAAAGGGTGCACCAGAATACCACTACTTCTACTTTTATTACTACATAATAATAATAATAATAATAATAATAATAATAATAATAATAATAATAATAATAATAATAATAATAATAATAGTAAGAGGCTAGGCAGAAACGGTTCAAAGGGCTCAAACGATCTGAGTTCAATTCAATCACTTTATTTAATGCCTGTTCACAAATTATATCATTTTAGACAACAACAACAACAAAATGTAATAAATAAAATAAAAAATACACCAAATTTTAATAAGAAACAGAATAAGAATAACAAATATATATAGTTTTTTAATTGTTAGAATAATTATTGCATTACAATTGTCATTAAACACATTTTCCAATTCAGTAGAAATTCGTATTTATATAATCAATGCAATGGTCAGCATCAGTTCAGTGAAAGACAATATTTCCTTTATATCGTTACACGTCCGGCCACACTGACCTGTAGCACCCGGCCACACTTGGGTTACGTTTATGAATTCCTTATGTATTGCCTTGCGTACAGCCTAATTAAGATTTCACAAGGACAGCGCATGTTTGATATCTTCTGCAAAAATACATACGCCTGGCTTAGAAGCGAGAGTGTGACGTCACGAGTTTATAGGTCAACCTAAACTCCTCCCGCACGCATGATTACACGCAACACAGATTGTCTGCTACACACGACTTGGCGAGCTAAGGCAGCTGAATTCCGCGGAGCAGGCGATAAGCGCGCATCGCTCATAAACGCGCATCGGTAAGCGCGCGTATTATATACTAGTAAGGGTGCACGTTTATATTCGATGATAGTGTATCAGCGCCAGGCCCTGGTGCTAATTAGAGCGCATTTCAGTCGGCATATGGAGGCCGAGATTTGTACTCATCAGAAGATCGTGATTTTAACCTCTGTTTGATGTTTTGTGATTTGCTAGCATTTTGTATTGTTTATTTTCACCGCAGCACACCCCCTCTCTCCCTCTCCTTTCCCCCACCTCAACCACCACTAATTGAAACAGGACAGAGAGTTGTTGTCACACTTCCACCTCTTTGATCACGCTTTCATGTGATCACGTGACGTTTGATTTCTGGACTGATATCGGCCGAAAGATCAGAGCACATGGGGTTAATTTAACGTGAAATTTAGATTAATTTCTTTCACAATTTGAGAGAGAGAGAGAGAGAGAGAGGGAAGGAGAGGAAGCGAGAGAGAGAGAGGAAGCGAGAGAGAGAAAGATAGAGATAGAGAAAGAGGGAGAGAAAGAGAGAGAGAGAGAAAGAGAGAGTTAAGTTGGATGTTTTATTATGGTCTTCTTCATCGAAATGATAAGACGCACACACGCGCGCAATCACGCACACAGGCGCGCAATCACGCACACAAACATACACCACATTAAATTTAAAGAGAGTTGACAGATGCTGCCACGGAGATCCTTGGAAAGCACCGGTCAAAGAAGAAGCTGTGGATCACACCTGAACTTTTGGACCTGTGTGATAAACGAAGAGAGATGAAAAAGAAAAAAGAACACCTCACAGGGAGCTGATGCCTACCGAAAAATCAACAATGAAATCCGAAAAGGCATGCGCACAGCAAAGAAGAACTGGATAGAAGATCAATGCCAGGAAATAGAGAACAGTCTGAACAAAAACAACAGCAAGAAGGTTTACCAGACTGTGAAGCGGCTGACAAGACACAGCCCAAGGTCTCCACGATTCAAAGCAAGTCTGGCATATGCCTTACAGAAGAACAAGAAGTCTTGGACAGATGGACAGAGTTCTGCTCTGACCTTTACAACCACAAACAAACCAAACGGAGACCCATCAGTTCTAGCAAGTTCAGAGAACAGAGAAGAAGAAATCCTCCCAATTCTCCGAGAAGAAGTTGAGGCAGCAATACAATCGCTGAAGAAGGGGAAGTCAGCGGGAGTGGACAACATACCCGCGGAACTGCTTCAAGCAGAAGGAGAAGCGATGATTGACGCACTCACCATTATCTGTAACAAGATCTGGCAGAGTGGGGAGTGGCCTACACCATGGACCCAGGCGCTTGTCATCACTCTTCCCAAAAAAAGGTAACCTTCAGGAATGTGAAAATTACCGCAACATCAGCCTCATCAGTCATCCCAGCAAGGTCCTCCTGAACATAATACTCAACAGGTTGAAACCCCAAGCTAAACAAATCATAGCTGAAGAGCAAGCAGGATTTAGGGCAGGGTGAAGTACCACTGATCAGATTTTCAACCTCAGAATAATCTGCGAGAAATACCTACAGCACCAACATCTATATCATGTGTTCGTAGATTTCAAAAAGGCGTTTGACCGAGTCTGGCATGCAGCTCTGTGGGCAACCATGAGGGTGTACAACATCAGCCCTAAAATTATTGAAGTCATCAAAAGCCTGTATGACAAGGCTACCAATGCAGTCCTCCACAACAGCGCCATCGGGAACTGGTTCAGAGCAACAATCGGTGTGCGTCAGGGATGCCTACTCTCTCCAACACTCTTCAACATCTTCCTGGAGCGCATCATGTCAGATGCCCTTGCAGACCACGAAGGCACAGTCAGCATATGGGGAAGACCAATCTCCAACCTTCATTTTGCGGATGAAATTGATGGATTGGCTGGAGAGGAACAAGAACTTGAACAGCTGGTACAGAGGCTGAACACCACCTCCAGAGCCTATGGAATGGAAATAAGTGCAGAGAAGACCAAAATGATGACCAACAACACCAATGGCATCAATACGGACATCAAAGTCCAAGGCCAATCCCTCAACACAGTGCATAGCTTCAAATATTTAGGAGCCATTGTATCAAACAATGGGTCCCGACAGGAAGTCCTCTCCAAGATCGCACAAACAACTGCTGCCCTGGCGAGGTTGAAGTCAATTTGGAAAGATTGGACCCTCAGTCTACATTCCAAGGTAAGGCTGCTGCGCTCCCTTGTCATCTTCATCTTCATATATGCTTGCGAAACATGGACCCTCACAGCAGATCTCCAACGAAGAATACAAAGCATGGAGATGAGGTGCTACAGAAGACTTCTGGGCATTTCCTATAACCAGCACCTCACCAACAACGAAGTCCGACAGACCATTACACAAGCCATTGGACAACACGATGACCTGCTCACAGTGGTGAAAAAACGGAACTCCGATGGTTTGGCCACGTCACCAGATCATCATGTCTTGCAAAGACCATCCTGCAAGGCACAGTGCAAGGAATTAGAAGAAGAGGGAGACCGAAAAAAGAGGTGGGAGGACAACATTCGAGACTGGACTGGTTTGACACTGAGCGAAGCAATCATGGTTGCTGAGGACAGGGAAAGATGGAGTACGCTGGTTAAACGATCATCTGTGGTGCCCCTACGACCTCCGAGTTATGGAATAGGATAGGATAGGATTTTATGTGCACTTATATGTGCCAATCGATTGCTTTCATGTGCTACAAATTAATTTTAATAAATAGTCATTTATTTTTAGAGTATTGGTGTGGTATTGGCCGACTGGATAGTTAGTTAGTTATATAGATTAACGTCCCCGGACACATAAGCGTATAGGGGACGATATTACCGACTGGACCAAATCAAACGCGCTTTTATTGGCGGTGACCGTGCGCGCGCTTATCAGCTAAACAAATGCGCCCTTTTTAGCGTCTAACTTATTCAGGCGCGATTATTAGCAATACGAAAATGCACATTTATTGGATGCTCCCGAATTCACTTGTTGCGTGTCGAGTTTAGTAAAGTTGTTTCATATTATAGTCAAATCGTGAAAGAGTACATTATATCGCCATGAAAAAAGTGCCTTGTTGTAGTAAAATTACACAGCTACACACGTTTATAAATTCGAACCGGGCCGTGATAAAATAAACATGGCGCCACTACCTCCGACCCAGTGAAGCCAAATGTAAGCCAAATGTGGCCACTAAATTCATAAGGTGGGGCCACCCGTCAAATTCCGGTCAGTGAAAAATCTCGTAACCCTATGCGTAAGCCGTAAGCCAAATGTGGCCGATACTTAAGCTGGCGAATAATGAAGTTAACAATGACGAATGAGGAGCGAAGATGAACGGGCATTTTTTCGCTGCTGGCAAAATATTAATTTATTGGTAGGAAAATTATTTCAGGCCGGCCCCAAGTACTCGACGCGCAATTGCGAGGCAATTCCACCTAACATAAAGTTGGTTTCAATAGGGAGGCCACTTATAGCGGGGATCATGCCTCCGAAGGCGATGGAACTGCCAGCAGACAGCTCGAAGATGGGTTCAAAATCTTGACAAATGAAAACTGAAACAAAACACAACTCCAGTACGTTAGGTCACACATACACGGTAAAAACGATGCTGCTTCAGTAATTGAGAACAAACAATGCAAAACAAAGAAACAACCCTAGTATTTTGGCATCCTTAAATTAGATGGCGCTCCACAAGTTAAACATCACTGAAAGAAGACACCATTCCAGTATTTTACAACGATAACCACTAAGACATGACACATACTAAATTTCTATGGTTTAGGACATACTTTGAAGCAAAACACAGATCCAGTATTTTGGAACACACAATTTAAAAAAAAATTAGACACGGGTTCAGTCAGTACTCATTACTTTCAAAACATACAAAAAACAAAGCAGCCTAAAATACTATTCCAAATTTATAGAAATGAAATTGCACTAAAATAATACAGAACTCACTATTTTGCATCACAGAAAACTAAAATGAACTCTTCTGTACCATTACATTGTTTTGAACTTCTAACTTCTTTGTTCAGTTAAATGATAAAGTTCCAAAACACAAGTCTACTATTTCAGAACGTACAACACTGAAACAGCAAGAAATACCGTAGAACTTCATAGCTTATACAATACAGTACTGGTAAACCCGTGCTAGACTCACTGAACATGATTGTATCCTGTCCTAGCGTATAGTTTGAGTAATACACACACACACACCCGCTCGCACAGCCGCACGTACGCACGCACACACACACACACATATTTGCAATACATCACAACTGGGTTTATTTAAGAATGTAGGAATCGGAAAGTGTTTTTTAGACGGAAAGAACGCAAACTTCTTCTAAAAATGTAAGAATCTAATGCAAAATTGTCTCTTTCCGTCTAAAAAGTTGACCTAGTTCGTCTCCTATAGGCGACGAAATAGGTCGAACTTTCTTCAAAATTTCTCCGAAAATTGACTGTCCCGGATAGAGCACTCCCTTGTACTTAAAACACTCTCATGCACTACAACTGCACTCCTATGCACTAAAAGAGCACTCCCGCGCACTTAGAAAAAAGTAGGGTCCTGGGAAAAAAAGTGGATTCCAAGCAAATAAACCCATTTGTTCCTAAGAAAGACAAGGTCTGCTACCCATTTGTGCGTTTATTCAAGTGCACACACACACACACACACACACACTCACACACACACAGCTTAAAACCCATTTGTTACTAAGAAAGACAAGGTCTGCTACCCATTTGTGCTTTTATTCAAGTGCACACACACACACACACACACACACACACACACATACAGGAGTTGACCCCGTTAAGCGGTCTTTAACAATTTTCCATCATTACGCTGCCGGTATATATCTGGCTACCGAACAGCTCTATGAACTCCAAATTATTCCAAATTATGGAATTTGCTTCGTTTTTGCATTCTAAGAGCTGTGGTATATAAATTATTTCTCTAAAGCAACAAACATGGAAGTGTGATTTCTTACCATCATTGTGCAGCCATTGTGTGTGACCTCTTTGGCACTAACATTATGTGGTCATTGTGTGTAAGCTCATCCGTATCAACATTATGTGGTCATTGTGTGTAAACTCATGTGTACCATCATTATATGATCATTTTGTGTATGCTCATTTGTACTAACTTTATGCGGTCATTGTGTACCATCATTAAGTAGTCATGGTGTGTAAACTCTTATGTACCATCATTATGTAGTCATTGTTGGTAAGCTCATCTGTACCATTATTGTGTAGTTAATTTGTGTCAACTCTTATGCATTATTACCAGGCGGTCTGCAGGTGTACCATCATACTTATAAAGATGTTACATTCTAAAATCACATAATTTGTAAACTGATTTCAAATACATTGAATTGAAATCTTCAAAAAGACTTTATTGTAAATCTTTAGTGGATTTTAGTTAACTAGCAGTAGAACATGTTAAAGACATTTGTATTATGATGCTGAGAATATGAATAAACTTTTCTTGACTCACTATGAAAACTGCTTTGAAGTTTGATGCAGAATGTGCTTTAAAAAAAACTTATGTAATCGTAACTGAGCTGAGCAACAGAATGAGAAAAAGAGAGAGAAAACGAAAAACACAAATCGGTCAAATGGCTTCAGTATAAATGTATTCAAACTGTAATACATATTTTAATGTTCAAACAACTGGTAGCGTGCGGTACTATGGACAAGACATAAACATGTGTGGTTTGCAGACAGTGGCAATGGGTGAGCTGGCATCTCAAAGATAAAAAATCACACTGGTTTTGCTTGCTTGATTGATTGATTAATTGTTGCTTTAGGTCCAGCGGACTCTTCCGAGCCAAATCAGGACCGGACAACCCCCGATCCGCATAAAAGTTCTGCTGAAACAACCCTAGTGAGAAAACTGAATGCCCTCCACCGGCCAGTCACTTTACAATAAAGACATCCCACGCAGGGGACGGCTGAGGCTTTACCCCAACTACTCGAACCCCCGGTAACAAAAACAAAATAGAATACAAACATCATTATAAATTATCAACAAAACACATACATATAAAATGCCTACAGTGCTAAATAATAACATCATAGGAAGCCCCAGTGACCACCCGGCAGAAAGCGTCCAATACTCCCAAGCTGATCCAACAGACCTCATACACAAACAAGGAGTCTTGTCCAGGAAGAGTTTTCAAGAAAAAAGGTAGGTCATTGATCTAGCGCAGAAGAAGATAGTATAGCAGAGTGATAGGACAGAATGATTGATTGATAGTTGCTTTAGGTCCAGCGGACTCTTCCGAGCCAAATCAGGACCGGACAACCCCCGATCCGCATAAAAGATCTGCTGAAACAACCCTAGTGGGAAAATTGAATGCCCTCCACCGGCCAGTCACATTACAATAAAGACAGTCCCCTATACGCTACTGTGTCCGGGGACGGTAATCTACCCACTGAACTGAACTGAACGCTGAGGCTATACTCTTAATTTATCGAACCCCCGTTTACAAAATTGGAATAAAAATATGATAAAATATTAAAACAAAACACATACATATAAAATGCCTACATTGCTAAATAATATCATAGAAAGCCCTAGTGTCCATTTGGCAGAGAGCGTCCAATATCCCCAAGCTGACCCAATACACAAACGAGGAGTTTTGGGAGAGTTTTCAAGAAAAAAGGTGAATGACTGGTCTAGCGAAGAAGATAGTAGAGCTATAGAACAGAGTATGAATACGAAAACAACAAAGAAGAAAGACTGCTACAGTGGGAATTTAAACTACAGCACTAAATTTTCAGAAAGTGAGGATGCTATTCATACAGAAACCCCCGGCCACTCCACGGTGGTGTTACTTCCAACACACACAAAAATAAAAAATAATCAGTCAACTAACAAGAAAATGTAACAAAAAAATGTGGTTTTTTTAATTTAAAAAAGCACATATTTAACAACAAAAAAACAAAAACAAAAAAGTGGGGAAAAAACCTACAACAACACTAATTAAAAAACATAAAAATCAATAAATTGCACATTTTGCAGACATCTTTACATACGCACTGAACGCACATTCATCACTCAGACATGCAAAGTCACTATTAGAAGATGGAAAGGGAATCTAATTTTAATTTTGAAATGTTTAGATTGACTGCATCCAATATTTTTATTGAAGGGAGCGAGGAAACCAGAGTACCCAGAGAAAGCCAACAGTGACCTGAAAAGCCTCGTACCTAAAAGTCGCACAAGTTCATCCCTTGATATTTGATATTCGAGCTTCGATATTTTTATTTACACTGCCCAAGCACGAACATCGACATAAGAGATTCGGCTATTAATTTGCATAACTTCGTGTAACATAAAATTAATATGGGTGCTTGGGCTGTGTCAATAACGAATGGTGGTTTAATTGAATGAATGATTACAAGTACATCAATGTCTTATCAATTTCCTGAAAACCTGTAGCAGACTACTTAGTAAACAGGGCAACATACAAACCATTATTTCAAAGTGCTGCAGTCACACAGAGCTGTGCACGGTATCTACTATGATTGCTAAAGGATGCTCTAAAATAAAATAGAAAGATCATTCAAACACTGAACCATTTCACTATAAGTATTTAGGGCACTGTTCGGGATGCATATTTGCAGACAATAGGACAGAGCTGCTCAAAGTGCTGGCCGATACAGGATCTAGCCAAAGCGGCCCAAGGCGCCAACCTGCAACCTCTGGGCGCATAGTCTGATGCTCAACCTGCAACCTCTGGACATATAGTCTGACTCTCAAACGACTGAGCACAATCCTGGGCGATGAGGTATTGGACCTAGTTGAGTGCAAAGTGTATTTAGGTAGCTGGCACTCGCCCAGCTAGAACATGAGCGTCAAGATCTTTAAAGTCCGTGCAATGGAATGCATGCATGCAAACTTGATCTCAGTTTATACTCTCATCTGAAATACTAAAAGAAATGTTATCCTTTCCAATTGCCCACTGCATGCTTACCTAAACTAAACTATCCTATCCTATCCTATCCTGTCCCATAACCCGAAGGTCGTAGGGGCACCACAGATGATCGCTTAACCAGCATACTCCATCTTTCTCTGTCCTCAGCAGCCCTCATGGCTTCGCTCAGTGTCAAACCAGTCCATTCTCGAATGTTGTCCTCCCACCTCTTTTTCGGTCTCCCCCTTCTTCTACCTCCTTGCACTGTGCCTTGCAGAATGGTCTTTGCAAGGCCTGATGATCTGGTGACGTGGCCATACCATCGGAGTTTCCGTTTCTTCACCACTGTGAGCAGGTCATCGTGTTGTCCAATGGCTTGTGTGATGGTCTGTCGGACTTCAACGTTGGTGATGTGTTGGGTATAGGAAATGCACAGAAGTCTTCTGTAGCACCTCATCTCCATGCTTTGTATTCTTCGTTGGAGATCTGCTGTGAGGGTCCATGCTTCGCAAGCATATAGGAAGATGGAGATGACCAGAGAGCGCAGCAGTCTTACTTTGGAATGTAGACTGATGGTTCTGTCTTTCCAAATGGGCTTCAACCTTGTCAGGGCAGCAGTTGTTTGTGCGATCCTGGAGAGGACTTCCTGTCGAGACCCATTGTCTGACACAATGGCTCCTAAATATTTGAAGCTGTGCACTGTGTTGAGGGATTGGCCTTGTACTTTGATGTCCGTGTTGATGCTAAACTAAACACTTCAAAATATAATCGATTTTTTTCACGCGCACCCAACTGTCTTAATTATGTTCATGGCATTGTACATGTGCCCTTGACCCATCCAGCTCACACGAAATCTCTATTACCAATCATATTTGGCACTCACCCTAAGACAAGCATACATTTAATTTTGATCTTTAACGATTCTTACATCTCATGAAAACTGACAGTGGACGCATCAAAATATTGATTACACCTCATCAATAAAGATCATGCATAGTCCATTTCGCCATTTCCATTTGTTTGGTTACTGCTCCCTCTAAACATGACTCAGCACACTATTCAATTTCAACAAGTTAGATTGTCAGAATTTTTTAGCAACAATTTATTCACGGACTAGAGAAAGCAGTACCAGCACAATTTGTGTCCCCAACGATTCATGCTTTCAGTCACATACTGTCCTGTACAACGAGACGGAAATACTGTAGAATTACAGAAGGAAAGAACACTGAACGTTTACATTACATTACATAATTGTTGCTTTAGGTCCAGCGGACTCTTCTGAGCCAAATCAGGACCGGACAACCCCCAATCCGCATAAAAAAAGATCTGCTGAAACAACCCTAGTGGGAAAACTGACTGGGGGCCCCCCCCCCCCCCCCCCCACCAGCCAGTCACTTTACAATAAAGACATCCCACGCAGGGGACGGCTGAGGCTTCACCCCAACTTATCGAACCCCCGTTTACAAAAACAAAATAGAATACAAACATCATTATAAATTATCAACAAAACATATACATATAAAATGCCTATATTGCTAAATACTAACATCATAGGAAGCCCTAGTGACCACCCGGCAGAAAGCGTCCAACACTCCCAAGCTGATCCAACAGACCTCATACACAAACAAGGAGTCTTGTCCAGGAAGAGTTTTCAAGAAAAAAGGTAGGTCATTGATCTAGCGAAGAAGAAGATAGTATAGCAGAGTGATAGGACAGAGCAGGAAAGGGAAAGAGTAAATGAGGAAGACAGCGACAGTGGGAATTTAAAGCACTAAATTTTCAGAAAGTGGGGATACTATTTATACTGAAACCCCCGGCACCCCAAACAAGGAGTCTTGTCCCGGAAGAGTTTTCAAGAAAAAAGGTAGGAGACTGATCTAGCGAAGAAGACGATAGTATAGCAGATTGATAGAACAGAGCATTACATTACATTACATTACATGATTATTGTTTTAGGTCCAGCGGACTCTTCCGAGCCAAATCAGGACCGGACAACCCCTACCAATACCATGTAATGTGGACAAAAATGTTGGTCATTAGACAGAGACACTTGAATCCCAGCAAAGGTACAGAAAAACTATCATTATCAATAATGTTGTGCAACTGATTTTTCTGTACCTTTGCTGGGATCCAAGTGTCTCTGTCTAATGACCAACATTTTTGTCCACGTTACATGGTATTGGTATTGCTTACTATCCAAAAATCCTATTTGAATCAATTATAAAAAATATTCACATTATAATATTTATTTAAAAAAAACAACAAGAAAAAAAATGCATGCGCACAAGCACACACATCACTTACGTGCAAGCACACCAATCACCCAGTTACATGCATATGAGAGCTAGTAGGCCTATGTCTCCACCAATCACCCAGTTACATGCATCAGAGCTTGTGGGCCTATGTCTCCACCAATCACCCAGTTACATGCATCAGAGCTAGTGGGCCTATGTCTCCAGCAATCACCCAGTTATATGCATAGCAGAGCTAGTGGGCTTATGTCTCCACAACCTCCCCGGCTGGTCATGATAAAAGTAAATAAAAACGAATACTTTTCCATGTACAAACTGTTTTTCCTTGCCACTAGTTATATTCTAACATTCTTTATACTTCTCAATAGCTAAGGTAAAAATAATGAGTCTGAATCAGGACTGTAGAAATATCTACAGTTGGCAGGTAGAGGTGGTGGAGACGCAGGCCTACTAACTCTGCTACACAGTGTGATTGAACACCACATAAATGAGGAATGTACATGTCCATGGTATTCTCTCTCACCTCTCTTCACTCCAAAGCCAATAAAGTTTCTGAATTTTCCTTTCTTGCCAAGGTCGACAAACAAGTCGAAGGAAAGTGAAAGTGTTTGCTCGAACATTTCAACTTGCAAACACAATTTAGGCTGCTTGACCGTTTCTACCGGCACAGTTCTGCAGTTCAAAATATAGTTCTCAGTTTCACAAACCTAAAAAATAGTAGGGATCTTTCACACATACCACTTGATGCTACATGGGTCATTTTTGGTGCCATTCATATACAGGCAATTGCCTTGATCACAGAATGTTCAGTAATTGGTTTCCAACGACGTTCTACATTACATTACAAATTGTTCCACAAAACCACGCTGTCATCAAAGGTTGTCTACACAGTGCATACACGCAGCCATTTAGTGCATGAAGTCTTTACCAGTGAAAAGGTTTAGTGTACTTAAAACATGAGGAATCACAACATCACACTATTTTTGGAGAGCTGCAATGGTGCAGTAGTGGACCATCAGTCTCAAAAGTCCAGAGTTTGGCATCTAGAAGTTTCTGAAGCAGTGCAGGTGTGACTGAAAAGAATCGAGTCCCTCATACACAGAGTTTGTACACAGTGTTTTTATCTAGCTGCGTTAGCTGTTGCTGTGGCCCGATTTCTTACAAAATCTTTGATGTTTTTCCAAGTTATGTGCCTGAGAACAGGTTCTTTTTGAAGGCAGTCTTCTATAACAGCTTTACCAGGTAAGGTGTGGAGGTGAATGTAGCGACCCAACTGTCGATAACAAGCTGCTACTTCCTCTTTACTCCATGGACGCCTGGCTGGATGCTCTGCAGAAAAACCCAAATGTTACTTCAGGGGCGTCGCACACGGGAGGGGGGGGGGGTAGGGGGGGCACCTGCCCCCCCCCCCCCAATAATTTGGCCAAAAAAAGAAAAAAAAAGAAAGAGAGAGAGAGAAAGAAGAAAAGAAGAAGAAGAAGAAGAAGATTTCAATCGATAGAGGAAGGCAGGAAGAATCAATAATTAAAAAAATCATATTTTTAAACCGTAGTGTAAAGGGCTAACGTACGAAATAATATTACAATAATCTATTAGCATGTGCCTGTGTTTCACAACAAAATATTTCGTGGCGCTAACGCAGCAGAGCTGGCTTTCGCTGTTTGAAAGAAGTGTCATTTCATCACGCAAAGAGCAAAATTAACAAAACAATGGAATCGTCTGTTTTCCAGGTTTGTTGATATCAATTATTTACTTTAGTCTGTAAAATGAGTAAGGCAAGGGTGAATGTGCAAGTGTCAATAAATAGTTGAGGTGCGCGATATTTTTTAATTTAGATTTAGTTTGTTGATAGGCCTACACGTGCACGTGCTTTGATCGCAAAAGGGGAAAAAAAGGACCCGTTCGCTTTTCTGGGGACAGATAACGTGGGCTTGACTGCTTTGATTATTACACCACCACCCCCACCCCCCACCCCCCATTATAGGTTTCACTTGGTTTGTTTGTTTGTTTGTTTTGTTTGTTTATGTGTCCGCGAATAGATCTCCGATGTTTGTGGACTGAACTAGCTGAGATTTTGTTCATGGACTACTAGTAAGATCATCTGTGATCACAAAGACAAAAGGCACTCAGACAGACAGTATTTTGCTTTAGAGAAACTGCGAGTAATATACGCCCTAGTAAAACAAATTGATCAATTGACTGATTTTCTGAAACTGGTAGTGGAAGTGTTTGGTCATTATATGTATGCAATATGCAAAACGAGTTGTGATTTATAGAGAAGACACAATTTCAACCTAGATGATCTTGCGGCAGGTAATTAATGTTCGTGTTTCCTGGTTTTAATCATTATCACATATCGCTAATCATGTATTTGTAGTTTCTGGAAATGAATCTTATATTTTCAGTAAAGAAGAACATAAATAATTAAATGTTTTTACTCTCAGTCTTTCAGTTGGATGAAGGTACGAGGATATATTACAGGGTGCGTCCCGCTTGTCAGCCCCTCCCCCCCACCTCCCCGTCGACAGGGTTGCCCCCCCCCCCCCCCCCCCCCCAATATTTTGGACCGTGCGACGCCCCTGTACTTGTTTACTAAATAAAGCCCAACTGTGGTAATATTTTACAACCAACCGTAATTAGTAAATTGTGTGGGGTGGGAGGAAGAAAATAGGGAGGATGTGTGGGGGTGAAAGAGGGTGTCCACTAGGGATAAATCCATAGCTTCAAGAGTTTTTAAGATATAATGTGGAGATATTTCGAAGCACAATCAACAGGTTTTCTACTTTCTAGGTGCAGCCAATGAAACTGTCGGATAATTAATTATATTTACTAGTTTAGATGTGAATATCAATATAACATTTTCCAAGTATTTAGCAGTCAGGTGAAACTTTTTATTTACTGCAACAATGTGACAATGTTACGGATATAAAATTAAATGCTTTACTGTCATAAGCAAGCAGAATTCTAAAAAAAAAAAATTGTGGTCGGTGGTGTATTCCCGTCCTGTACTGGATCAATCAATACATGCTTGATACGGTCTAACAACCCCTGTTTTTAACTGACAGTACGAGTTCATTACAGCCACCTTAATAAACTGCACGGTCTCTTTGTTAATAAAGAGAGAGAGAGAGAGAGAGAGAGAGAGAGAGAGAGAGAGAGAGATATATAGAGAGAGACACAGAGAGAGAGAGAGAGAGAGAGAGAGAGAGAGAGAGAGAGAGAGAGAGAGAGAGAGAGAGAGAAAGGGAAAGGCAAAAAAAAACCGAAAATCAACTTTATTAAATGCCCGATACATTATGGCGAAGTTAGTAGATAATTTTGGAGAAAATAAAAATAAATATAACATAGTGTCAACCACAAACACTATCCTTTGTACCCAGGCTTCCGTAATTTGTTAATTTCTAACCTTCAAGCTGAATTATATTTTTCAATTTCGTATTTTATTTTTAGATATCTGTTAAATGCAGAATTTTCCATCGTTAAGTCAGCTAAAGATCACATCCGATACATTCACCAACATTTAGATCTCGGCATGTGTATGCTGTTTTTGTACAGTAGTTAACTGTCACTATGTGGCAGTGTTAGCTTAATGCAGTTGCCAACACTATGCGGAGATTGTGGTCAGTGACCTTAATCAGTTTCAAGTTCATGCAAGTATGGACACTTATGTACAAAGTAACACTATCATAATAATATAAATAAATGTAAAAGTCAGAAATATTAACTAATAAAGAACTTTCTGGATTCAAATTTTAAATATACTTACTTTCTGATTGCTTTCCAGGCGAATTGTAAACCTCAGAATTTCCAGAACATTCTAAAAAAGAAAAAAATCCATAAGTACTCAATGACTGTCAAATTAATGACTGACAAATGTGGCAGTGTTAGCTTAACACAGTTTCTTACAAACACTATATGGACATTGTGGTCAGTAACCATAAACTACTATTGTTTATTTATTTATTTACATATTTACATCTGACAATGTTGTTCATACAAAATGGCATGCCTCTCCCTTTAGTCGTCGGTTGGTGAATGGACCCTGAATTTCACCAACACTATGTGAATGGTTGTGTATTCTGTTTTTGTTCAGTTGTTTACTTTCACTGTACCACTACTAGTAGTATAGGAGCAAAATGAGCATGTGATTTTCCTACACATTTCATTATCATACTCATAGCAATAAAATATATTTTTAAACTGTGGAAGTATATCTAACTGGTGTTTAAAGTTATTTATGCTTGGTGCATTATTAAGTGAAATAGCTAGATTAGTCCAGTTAGTAACAACTCTGCTAGAAAACAAAAACTTCATATTTTAGTATTGGAATGCTGAATAAATACTTTTCCTTCCAACATTCATGTAAAGAAAAAACAAACATCAGAACTGATAATTAATTTGAATTAACCAACGTGATTCTGAATCAACAATGGAAGGAAACAAAGTAGAATTAGATCTAGAACAGTGCTGTCAGTAGAAGAGGGATGGAGACGCAGCATGCCATGAAAGTGGCACTAGCTTCAATGGACTCTCCACAGAAAAAGGGAAGAAAAAATGTTGAATTTTCACTGACACTAGCATCCATGGTTTTCTCATAATAATGGCACAAATACATAAGCACTCAAAGTAAATAACTAACAAACGAAAAACCAACTAAAGCACAGCAACTTACCAGCGGCTCTTTTCAATTCAAGATGGCGACTTGTGCACACTTGTTTTCAAAAACTAGTTCCCTCTCTCTCCTTAGTGTGTGATTTCACGTCTACTTTTTACAGCACATATGCTGCCGTGATACACACACGTGTGTTAAGGGTCGTGTGTGACCATCAATGAATTTCCCGCGTTATGCTGCCTAAACCAATCACAGCTCGGATTATAATTTATGCATATTTTAGAGGTTAGGGAGTTCAAAAATCGCAATTGTGCATTATGCGGTCGGCAGCATAAAGAGCGAGGCAGCATAACGTGAGTGTGTAACCATACAATTGGCAGCCTAACGGAGTCAACACAAACGCACACCCACACACACACACACACACACACAAGCGTTCAGAACACAGCAAATGGTGTTATTTAAGAATGTAGGAATCGGAAAGCACTTTTTTTATGACGGAAAGAACGCAAATTTCTTCTAAAAATGTAAGAATCTAAGTCAAAATTGGCTCTTTCCGTCTAAAAAGTTGACCTAGTTCGTCTCCTAGGAGCGACGAAATAGGTCGAACTTTCTTCAATTCACAGTAAATTTTCTGTCCCGGATAGAGCACTCCTCTGTACTTGAATAGCTCCCGTGCACTGTAACTGCACTCCCGTGCACTAAAAGAGCACTCCCGTGTGTTTAGAAACAAGTGGGTTCCTCAAAACAAGTGGGTTCCTTGCAAAGAAACCCAGTTGCTACTAAGAAAAACAAGTTGTGGAACCGACTTGAACAGTTCGGAACGTACACACACACACACACAGCTTACTCCACGAAACACTGAAGGTTACAAGTGTGGCTCCATTTGGGGCTAAAATATAAACGTTGGTGCCGAGGAAACTTTCTCTGGCCTGGTTTGCACGAAACGACAGCTGGTATACTCCATCCAGTGGTACAACTATTCGGCCCTTTGTCGGCTGTAACCTGCAGACAAGTTTATTCTTTACTAGTTTAGGTCAGGTTGGTTTAGGTTAGTTAGGTGAGGCGAGAAGAAAGTCCTGACGCCAGAGGGCGAATGTTTGGCAGCTCGGCACTTTCGTATTTTTTTTTCGTTTGTGTACGTAATGTGATATTTTCAAATGATTATGCTGCTATTGTCATTTCTTACATAGAAATTATTGTAACGTATTGTATTGTATTGTATTGTATTGTATTGTATTGTATTGTATTGGTTAGGTTAGATTAGATTAGGTTAGGTTGGCTCCTCTACTTCCAGCAATTCCGCATCATAATCATCATCATCATCATCATCATCATCATCATCATCATCATCATCATCATCATCATCATCATCTTCATCATCATCATCATCGTCGTCGTCGTCGTCGTCTTCGTCGCCATCATCATCATTGTCATAATCATCATCATCGTCATCATCATCGTCATAATCGTCGTCGTGATCATCATCATGATCATCATCATCATCAATAATAATAACAACAACTACAACAACATCATCATCACTAATAATTCTCGAGAGCTCGACACCACAAAATTTGCTGGGGTTAAAGCGCCTACTTACGTCAGGCCATGCGAAAGCCAGGGCACAGTGAATATTGGTGTCTGGATAGATAGTATTACGTCGGCAGCTGTTGCTGACATCATCGGAGCTATACAAACAGAACAGAGTAATGGAACTTTGTCCTTTTATTAAACAAACAAATGATAAAACAGCAAATATGAAGTTAGGCTCCTAGCCCAGCCAGACAAGGGGGGAAGATGGGGGGATAGGGATAGGGTTGTTTCTTTGTTTTGAATTGTTTGTTCTCAATTACTGAAGCAGCATCGTTTTTACCGTGTATGGATCAACCAAAGTACCATCTAAATACATTACTTGTAAGACGACGTATAAAAACAACGTAAAAGCGGTACGCAAGTGTAGAACCTCAACATCAAGCAAAGCACAGAATGAATAGCTATAGTACTGCTTAAGGGAACCTGAGGTCATTTTTCAAACGTTTACACTACATTGTATAATAATAATAATAATAATAATAATAATAATGTCAACAACAACAACAACAACAACAACAACAACAACAACAACAATAATAATAATAATAATAATAATAATAATAATAATAATAATAATAATAATAACAATAATAATATCTATCCTATCCTATTCTATCCTATCCCATAACTCGGAGGTCGTAGGGGCACCACAGATGATCGCTTAACCAGCGTACTCCATCTTTCACTGTCCTCAGCAACCCTGATTGTTTCGCTCAGTGTCAAACCAGTCCATTCTCGAATGTTGTCCTCCCACCTCTTTTTCGGTCTCCCTCTTCTTCTACCTCCTTGCACTGTGCCTTGCAGGATGTTTTTTTTCAAGACCTGATGATCTGGTGACGAGGCCATACCATCGGAGTTTCCGTTTCTTCACCACTGTGAGCAGGTCATCGTGTTGTCCAATGGCTAGTGTGATGGTCTGTCGGACTTCGTCGTTGGTGATGTGCTGGGTATAGGAAATGCCCAAAAGTCTTCTGTAGCACCTCATCTCCATGCTTTGTATTTTTCGTTGGAGATCTTCTGTGAGGGTCCATGTTTCGCAAGCATATATGAAGATGGAGATGACAAGGGAGCGCAGCAGTAGCCTTACCTTGGAATGTAGACTGATGGTCCTGTCTTTCCAAATTGGCTTCAACTAATACAATATAATCACACATTTAATAAACCACGAATCACGCGCGCACGCCCATCGCTACAAACACACAACGCATCCCGTTCCCGCCAAAATGATGACCAACATCACCAATGGCATCAACACGGACATCAAAGTCCAAGGCCAATCCCTCAACACAGTGCATAGCTTCAAATAATTAGGAGCCATTGGTCCAGACAGGAAGTCCTCTCCAGGATCACACAAACAACTGCTGCCCTAACAAGGTTGAAGCCCATTTGGAAAGACAGGACCACCAGTCTACATTCCAAAGTAAGACTGCTGCGCTCCCTTGTCATCTCTATCTTCATATATGCTTGCGAAGCATGGACACTCACATCAGATCTCCAACGAAGAATACAAAGCATGGAGATGAGGTGATACAGAAGACTTCTGGGCATTTCCTATACCCAACACATCACCAACGACGAAGTCCGACAGACCATCATACCATTGGACAACACGATGACCTGCTCACAGTGGTGAAGAAACGGAAACTCCGATGGTATGGCCACGTCACCAGATCATCAGGCCTTGCAAAGACTATTCTGCAAGGCAGTGCAAGGAGGTAGAGGAAGAGGGAGACCGAAAAAGAGGTGGGAGGACAACATTCGAGAATGGACTGGTTTGCCACTGAGCGAAGCCATCAGGGCTGCTGAGGACAGAGAAAGATGGAGTATGCTGGTTAAACGATCATCTGTAGTGCCCCTACGACCTCCGGGTTACGGGACAGGATAGGATAGGATAGGAGGGTTCAAATTCACTACTTGCATCGTTAACTGAAATTGACGTGGGCAAAGTGTTGAGTGACAGAGTGCTGAGATCTAACGCGCATGCATTCAGTTTTGGAGTCATTAAGTTGGAGCTTGGTGAATGTAATCCATGATCTGATCTCAGCAATACAACTTTGCATATCCTTTGTTGGTTGGAGTTGACTAAGGACTGTATCTTTGTATAACTGGTTGTCATCAGAGAAAGCATGTTGGTCAATGGCATGAGCTTTTGCGATAGCGAACAGAGGCTGACTGTACATGACGAATAATACAGGGCCTGATACAGAGCCCTGTGACAGCCGTACTTCACAAGGGAAGTGGCAGAATTGATGTTGTTAATAGACACTGTCTGATATCTATCTTGGAAACAGAAGTGAAACTATGAGAGAGCAGACTGATTTATACCGAAAGTGTTTTGTAGGCAAGAGACAGGAGTGGTATGATCAATAGTATTAAATGCAGCAAACAAGTCAAGGAGAGTGAGAAGAGCTACTTTCCACGTATCTTAAATATGTATAATGATTCTGTATTTACCGTAGTTAACTCCTGACGCTCTGGACACGTTGATTAAAGTTTCAGCAATGGGTAGCAAACTATTCGTGCTATCGGTATTGATTCCTACCAAGGCATTAGCCGCTGAAGTCACTTTCTGAAGAAAAAAAAGATTTATCAGTATATTTTAGTTATATACACAATGACTATGAGAGTTGTGCGGTATAATTTATTTTTAAAATTATTATTATCATCATCACTTAATGAGAGAGAGAGAGAGAGAGAGAGAGAGAGAGAGATAGGATATGACACGTTGGCTCTCTGCCATTTCATACAATTAAATAATAATAAGAAACAAACTGTACATAAAAACCAAGGAATACTAAGTTTGACAAAATCAACACAAAATCACACAGTGCACATTTTCCAGTTAAGCTCTTCAACAGGCGGACGTAACACAAGAGACAACAAAACAATATTTCCCAACAGAATTCAAATAAAGAAATGATATTTCCCAACAGAACTCCAATTAAAAAAATGATACTTTCCAACAGAACTCCAAGAAAGAAATGATATTTCCCAACAGAACTCCAATAAAGAAATATTTCCCAACAGAACTCCAATAAAGAAATGATACTTTCCGACAGAACTTCAATAAAGAAATGATACTTCCCAACAGAACTCCAACAAAGACCGAAATGATACTTCCCAAACAGAACTTTAAGAAAGAAATGATACTTCCAAACAGAACTCCAATAATGAAATGATATTTCCCAACAGAACTCCAAGAAAGAAATGATATTTCCCAACAGAACTCCAATAAAGAAATAATATTTCCCAGCAGAACTGTAATACAGAAATGAGGCTTCCCAACAGAACTCCAATAAAGAAATAATATTTCCCAACAGAACTCTAATAAAGAAATGATATTTCGCAACCGAACTCCAACAAAGACCAAAATGATACTTCCTAAACAGAACTAAGAGAGAAATTATACTTCCCAACAGAACTCTAATAAAGAAATAATATATCCCAACAGAACTCCAATAAAGAAATGATACTTCCCAAAAGAACTCCAAGAAAAAAAAGGTATTTCCCAATAAAGAAATGATATTTCCCAACGGAACTTCAATAAAGAAATGATAGTTCCCAACAGAACTCCAAGAAATATTTCCCAACAGAACTCCAAGAAAGAAATAATATTTCCCAACAGATCTCCAAGAAAGAAATGATACTTCCCAACAGAACTCCAAGAAAGAAAGACATGATACTTCCCAGCATAACTCTTTCTTTCTTGGAGCGCTCGACTTGTGTACGCGCGTCTTGGGCGACGTGGGTTCGAATCCTGACTTCAGCAAACTATTTTGTGATTGCTGGATAGTAGTGGCCAGCGCTTTGAGAAGCTCTCTGAGCTCATAAGTGCGCTATATAAGAGAAATCTCTTTCTTTCTTGGAGTTCTGTTTGGAAGTATTGTTTTGCTGTCTCTTGTTCTTTTTTCGCCTGAAGAAGAGCTTAGCTCGAACATTTGCATTGTATGGTTTTGTCCTGTCATTGTCAAAATTAGAATTCCTTGACTGTTCTGTAGACGTTTGTTTGTCATTATTGTACATTTTGAATGCTAGCAGTCCTATATTGTGACAGTTATTAATAAGCAATCATTAATATAATTCACAGTGGTGAAAAAACGGAAACTCCGATGGTATGGCCACGTCACCAGATTATCAGGTCTTGCAAAGACCATCCTGCAAGGCACAGTGCAAGGAGGTAGAAGCAGAGGGAGACCGAAACAGAGGTGGAAGGACAACATTCGAGAATGGGCTGGTTTGACACTGAGCGAAACAATCAGGGTTGCTGAGGACAGGGAAAGATGGAGTACGCTGGTTAAACGATCATCTGAGGTGCCCCTACGACCTCCGAGTTACGGGATAGGATAGGATAGGATAGGATAGGATAGGATAGGATAGGATAGGATATAATTAATTTATCAATTAAGCAATAATTCAATATTTTGTCTTTTTACTGACTGACTAAAAAAAAATATCTTCCCCTTCGCCTTTTTTCGTTTTTAATTATAAAAAGGCATTAATTTATTTCGTTAAAAAACATTTCAGAGGTGAAATACGTACAGATGAAACATCGGCTGCTCGAGATGCTAGTTTTGTCAGGACCCCTTTGATTTCTGTCCTTAGTTGTTGACTCAACCTCGTGTACAGCTCCAGCTGCTCTGCGTCATAAAAGTCTGTGTTCTGCGCGAAACTTTTTGACGTCATAGTAAACGTCACTAAAATCCATCCGGTCAAAAGCAGCAAAGTAGAGTGTTTCATTGCTGCCCCAATTCCCACACAGACTTACGACTTTGAGAAGAAAAACTGTTCGTGCACTTGCAACAATATAACCGCAATAATTTGTACAAAGATAAAAGGTCGGTGATCTGCTTGTTGAAAGATCAAGCTTTGTTGTCTCCGATAGAATGTATAATATATTTTGATTTTGTTAAAAGTGTCAAGTCTATGAAACAGGGTCTAAGGACACAGATTTGTTTCAACAACCTTCTCAAACCACACACTATAATGTCTGTCTTCAGAAGATATCTTCTTCTCCCTCTTCTTCTCACTCTTGTTGTCCTCCTTCTTCTTCTTCTGTTCCTTTTTTTCTTTCTCCTTGGTCTCCCTGTTCTTCTTCTTTAGTGTAATGTGAAAAACAAGAACATCCGGCCACAATCTAGACTCAAAACGGAATGTGGCTAACAGAGTTAGCATTCAGCACAAGTTTTCACTCCTACACTGACAGTAGTGATGGCATCGAAGGCTCTTAGCCTTTTGCCCTCTAGGCAGACCTGCATTTAAGAGCACCCATAATACTCGCCTGACGCAATCATACACGGGATCATCCCACACCGCCTACATCTCAACGGGTGGCGTTGAGGAGTTTCCTCATACGTAAAAGAAGAGTGGTGTACTGGTGCAACAACAGTAGTCCAATGTTCTCTGTTGAAAACGTCAACCTTCTTGTCGGTCTATGGTATCATTAGACATTACATTACATGATTATTGCTTTAGGTCCAGCGGACTCTTCCGAGCCAAATCAGGACCGGTATCATTAGACAAACAACTCGCATGTTTGTAGTACTAATAGTACCCATTTATTTCATCGCAAACCAAGCATTAATTAAAGGACACCAATTCGAAAGCTTTGTTTACGTTTGCCGAAAACGGGTTTATGCTAAATTTCGCATTGTTATTACATTAAACAGGGGTAAGGTGGGCTGAAGGTCGAATTTTCCATTTCGGTTCGGGAGTGATTTCCCCTGTTTTAATGGTACATCGATATCATAGCCG
>CM072526.1:51563277-51568277 GCA_036898135.1 Oncomelania hupensis | reverse complement strand
AGAAATGCCTATTTCTAAAATTTTATAGGTTTTTATTTCGTTATTCGGTATTATATTGTTCAATTATTAAAATGGTTCTTTTCTTTAGATGCGTGTGTGAGTGTGAGCAGTTTTAAGGATGTATGCGTGTGTCTAAAATCACTCTAGTGTCAATAGACGATGAATAAAACACTGAAATACTGACCTCTTTCCAAAGTATAGTTTTATAATTGTATGCCTCAGTTAATTCCGTTTCTTTAAGTGTCTAGTAATTATGTGGCTAAACACCGCGTAATCGCGTATTGTGCACGTAACACCATGGTGCTGTTTTCATGTCGTACGTTACAAAATTTTCTTAGAGAAACCCACCCATCCGATGATGGGGTTTTGTAAAGCTACTAAACATACGTAACAGAGAAAACTGGGGAGGGGAGGGGGGAGGAAGGGGGAGGTTAAACCTGCCTCGTTGGAAAATATGCAATGAAACGCTCTGTAGCCACGCGAGACAGATAGCCTTGTGAGAATTAGGTAAGCTCGCTGGCTGACCTTCCCTTGGCCTGTCTTGGCAACCATCGGCAGATAACGGATTTTTATATAGCGGGTACTCCAGCCTATGACCAGACTCACCACGCTTTACATAGTCATTACATATATATACATGCACCCGATGAAACATCACTTTTGCTACAATACACCAAAAGACGGGACAGTAAAGGTACAGACTATTTACAACTATGTACATAAATTACAAAAAAGACAAAAATATACTATTTACAACTATGTACACAAATGACAAAAAAGACAGAAAATAGAATAGCAAAAACCTATTCACAGCTATTTATATGCCCGGTTAGGCCCAGGAAGGAAAAACAGTATAAATATTTACAGCCGTTTATACACTTACGGATCAGACATAGACAAAAGATGAGAGAATGGCAGCGGGATACAAATCAATCTGAATAATGCAGTTTGAAGAGGTGGGTTTTGAGGGCCTTTTTGAATGCTTGTGTTGATTGTATGTTGCGGATATGGGAGGGAAGGGAATTCCACTGCTTAGGTGCGGAGTAAGCGAATGCACGTTGGCCGTATGTCTTAGTGCGGGTGACAAATACATCAAGGAATAGAGGTCGATAATTCAAATCTTAGGAATGTTGTTTGAATAACGAGTGCCCAGTGGATTACCTTTTTACGTTACAACAAAAATGCGAATTTCAGATTAAACTCTCTTTCGCGTTAAAAAAACAAACAATCTTTTTTCCAAGTGGGTCACTTTAAAATAAGTTGGATTGCCTGGGCAGATGTATTTGTTCTGGTCTCACGCTGTACCACGCGGTTTACCATTCGACCGTCATCATTTTGCTTGTAAGCCAATGACAATGATTACAGTGCACATCCATAAACAGTTATTAGCATTCAGTAATTAAGCTTAACAAGGAGCGGCTCGCTAACGCTATTAGAAACCCTGCTAACAGAAGTGGTCATTAAAAACAATGTCACATACACCGTTCAAACTGATTCCAGGGAGTCCCTCAACTGTTTGAATTTTATCCGATTTTGTAATGAAGGTCGGTAAGTAGATTAATGAAAAACTATGAGTAAATTAATTATATAAATGACAACAACAACAAAAATATCATCATCTACTACTACTACTACTACTACTACTACTACTACTACTACTACTACTACTACTACTACTACTACTACTACTACTACTACTAACTGCTTATGATGACGATGATGATGATGATGATGTTACTACTACTAGTACTGATGATATGATAATGATAATGAAGATGATGACGATGATGACGACGACGACGACGACGACGATGATGATGATGATGATGATGATGATGATGATGATGATGATGATGATGATGATGATGATGATGATGATGATGAAGAAGAACAAGATGATGATGAGGATGATGAGGATGAGGATGATGAGGATGATGACAAGCTAGAGCTGATCGCAGACAGCTTGAGAAAGATTAATCAGCAAACTCGCAATGGGATCTCCACTGAAGGATGGCCCATGGCTGGAAGTATCTCTATACAAAAACGCAAACAAATCGCTGCAGCCGTTGGTCAGATATTGTGCAAAGCGTGTTAAGCAACAAAAATAACTCCATTGACCTTGACCTTTGCGGCAGAACCAATATGAAGACACGGGCGGGAGGTAAACACCAACTTAGGCTATGTTCCTATAAAGATTGGTCAAAATCCTTTTAGTGGTAGTTGAGCTATGTCTTACACAGAAAATACAGACAGACGGACTGACTGACATTTGGCTCGTTCTGATTCCCGACTAGTTCAAAATATTTTCAGATAATCTGGAAATACAACGACGCCTAATTACTGTATTGTAGGGATTAGCTTGTATAATAATATTGTGCTTTACATGAAAGAAAACACACCCCAACAAGTACGTACTACATTTTGAAGATCGATAACCTTTCTATAATGATCATGTTGAAGTCTATGATTGTAGTGGACATTGCAAAGAAAATGTACAAAGCATGCAGTCAGACAAAACCGACGAAGGCGTAGAAAGACGGAGAAAAAAAATTAACACCACACAAATGAGGATGGCAAACCCCTCCAATGCGTTTCCAGAGCTGCGTTTCTTTAGCCAAGCAAATCAAGTTGAGACAAAAAAAACAAGGCAAGCGCGTTTCTTAGCGCCCGCTTGCGGCAAGCAAAGCAAGAGGCTTGGCCAGCAAAGCCAAGCATATCTCCTACATGCTTACTTCAAGCACAAACATGGCGGCTGTCACGCTTGAATCTGCGTTTGACGACGGCTCTTTCTTTAATGTAGACGTAGACATGGAGGCGTCATTTTGGAAAAACCTTCAACACTGTAAGTTATATTTATGTATATTCTTGAATATTGCATGCTTTTTTTTAAATAATTGAAGGTGTATTTTATCCAGGAAAGCATGCAAGCTCTTTTTTTTTCTTTTTTTTTCTCTCATTGTCTCTTTTTCACAGGTAAATTCTGGGCCGCCTCCCCCGGGGAAAGCGTAGTCGCAGCCTGTGGCGCGCCCAAACCCAACCTACCTAACATTAGTTGTGATTTTGAAATTTTGCTGGGGGAGCAAACCGGAGTACCCGGAGAAAACCCCCGAGACGTTGCCCGAGTCGAAAGTAAATAATATTCGGAGAAACATAACGCCCAGATGCTAGATCGAACCCACACCTGTCAGGCGCCATTGGTTTCTGGCCTGTGGACAAGGCAAGTTAGTCCCGCCTTAGCCCACTTGGCCACAACGCTCGTTCCTCGGAATGCTCGATCATTTGTTGTTGATGTCCATTTACGAGGAGGTAGAGATCTTATTTTGTTACCCTAATTTGACTTCGTTGAACTTTTCGTTCCAGTTTTCGCTATGGCTTGATATTTTCTTCTTTTAATTAACTAGCAGTCACCAAATAATTTGTTGAAGAACCGACGCGTCCATCAATTTTTTAAATTAAAAAACAACAACAACAACAACAACAAAAGAACCACAAGGAACAGGATACATTTTATTTGATCTGTACACAAGGGTGCAAATTCAATATGCACCATTACTGGGCTGCTCTAAATGCGAACCTTCAAATAGGCTACAAGCTCTTAGTAATAGATTCATAATCATTTAATAAAGTAATAATTGTGAGTGTTACTATGACATAGAGCGAGTGTTGTGACCGAGTGATCTAAGGCGGGACTAATTTGCCTTGCATACAGGCTAGAAACCAATTGTGCCTGACAGGTGTGGTATCGATCCAGCATCTGGGCATTATGTTTCTCCGAAAATTATTTACTTTCCACTCGGGCAAACGGTTTGCATCCCCCAGCAACATTTGAGAACATATTAGATAGGTTGGGTTGGGCACGTGATAGGCTGCGACTACCCCTTCCCCAGGGGAGGCCGGCCCAGAATTTTCCGATAAATAGGGACAATGAAGAATCAAAGAAAAGTTTTCTTCTTCTTGGAGAAAATCCAACCTATATGGGCCTATATATTATTTCATTAGTAATGTTATTTTTATTTTTGTTGTTGACATATATAAGAGCATGCGCATTAAGGGTGGGTGGGTGACACCATGGATCTCTAGGTACTATCACACGTTGTTTTGGCAGGACAAGAGGGGAACCTTCAGGGTTATGCTGGTGAGCTGGCCAGTCTGAATGTTGTGCTGGTGAAGGAATTAGGAGGTATTCATTTAGATGTGGCTGGCGTGCAGAAGGGCCAAATCTACAAGATCCAAGACCCTCCTGCCACCTAAGAAAAGATACCTCCCGAGTCTGACTAGGCGTGTGCGTGACTGCTGCGACTTCATCATCACCTCTCCAGGCATATCATGTCTGTGTGTGCGCGTGTGTGTGTGACGACACGAGTTTTCAGCACATACTAGAGATAGTTACATATCGTGCAGAGTTGCACATCTCTAGTGATACAGTGTACCAGTCTGTATCGGCAGTTTCTTTTACTGCGTATGAAAGATAAGTATGTGTGGGTTTCACGTGTTTAACGCAAAGAGCATAATGCATAGGGGGAATTGGGTTACTAAGCTCGACTCGATGCTTGTCCTTTGTGCTGGATATGATTTAGTTGGCAGAGTCAATTTGTTCATTTGAATGAGCTAAAATGCTTTATTTATATTTCTTAATTTGTCTCAAGGAGTAAACAAAATGTGCCAGTCAGAAAATTTTTTGTTAGTCATTTTTATGCATTGTGTATTTGTGTGTGTTGTATTTGTGTGTGTTTGTATATTTGTGTGTTAGTATAGTGTATTATGCTTTCTAAATTTTAAGTTTTGTATTATTCTCAGTTATCAGTTTTTCATAATTTTCATGCACCTTATATTGATTGTCACATGCAAAGCCGCAAGTATTGCCTGACTTAGTGAATGCATCGTTGCCAACTCAGTGTAAACATTTTATGTTTTTACGTTGACTGAAATGACGAGGACGTCATTTTGTGGACAGGAGCGAATTTGGTAGTCATGTTTATGAGTTGTGTGTATGTGTGTGT
>CM072526.1:51545777-51558277 GCA_036898135.1 Oncomelania hupensis | reverse complement strand
TATACTATACTATACTATACTATACTATACTATACTATACTATACTATACTATACTATACTATACTATACTATACTATACTATACTATACTATACTATTACCATGCAAGACTAGTATATTATGATACGAGCGCCTATGTGCGTTTAAAGTACTCAGTCGTTTCTTGTCCTTGTTCTTGAATTCAGGCATGAGTTGAGTGAATAATTCGCCAACAGGAAGAGTGGGTGATACGGTGATAATAAGGCTATTTCCGCGCAAAACCTCGTATCTCGTCGTTTTCCCATTTTTACTGCTTACCCTAGTTTACGTCTCTTTGATTTGTGCGCCCACAGGCGCCCGTATCCGGATACGACTTTTACAGATATTACTTAAAGGACAGAGCGGGACGCGTTTGTTTTTGTTTTTTTAATTTTTTTAAAAGAGAGACGTTTATTGTATCTATACACATTAAGTGTGTGTGTTTGCCATATTTTGCAGGTCGAACTGTTTCCCCACGTTACAATAATTATGCTCCGATAGAACAATCCTGCCCAAAACAGTGAACGTCAATTACTGCCAGGCATTGTTGGGAAACGAGTCTTCCATGCTGGCCTTTGTCAGCTATTTGTGTTAGAACGCTAACTCTGTGAAGCCTCTTGGAACCTGCATAGACGACGTGGTTTTGGCGCACCCCGAGGGCGTGTATCTGTCATTAAGGTACAAGATGCTCACTTTATTCACAACTTTCCGGCACCTCTCATAAAAACTCGTGGGTATCGCCATTATAAATTAAAACGAGGTTAGCATGAAACCAAGTTCCGGTCTAGCTTGTTTTGCTTTTATCAAAGCTTGATGCGTGACTTCTAAATATGGCAAATTGCCGAAAACGACGATTGTTAGAGCCAGAAAACGAGTGGGATAAGTATAAAAACGGTGGAGGAAGTACATGCTCAGTGAAAGGATGCAAAAAACAATCGTAGAGGCCTGTATTTGTGGCGACTTCGGAGGTGCGTCGATCATCGACAGAAAGTGAAACAGGACCTGAAGACTCTTGTAGTTTTCCATAGCTTCGCCGTCGCAACCTTCACAAAACACGAAGTAACTGACTATGTTAGGCGAGCGTTGTGGCCAAGTGGGCTAAGGCGGGACTAACGTGCCTTGTCCACAAGCCAGAAACCAATGGCGCCTGACAGGTGTGGGTTCGAGCCAGCATCTGGGCGTTATGTTTTTCCGAATATTTTTCAAAAATTCACAAATAATGTTAGGTAGGTAGGGTTTAGGCGCGCCACTGGCGATAGAAAGGGATAATAAACTGCAGCAAAAAAAAATAAAAATATGTGAGGGTACGATACAGGTGGCCAGTGACACATGTTATTATTCTTGAATATTTGGAAATAACTCACTAAAACACGCGGAGAAGAAAACCGGAAGTATGTTTCATTGAGGGGATTCCCGTTGGTGCATAGGATAGCAGAAAAGTGTGAATTGTCCCCATTTTTTACAAAACCAATTTGACATTTGCATCCAAGTGAATCCATGGTGCGCCTGTTTCCTATGTGACAGAATCTGTAATAAATGTACTCTCCATGAATTAGAAGAGGAGTTTCATTGTATCTGTCTATGTCCACATTTTGATGATGATCGAACAGAGCTGCTAAAACATTTTTCTATGTTGGACCCAATGCAATTAAATTTTGTAATTTACTTTCGACAAATCATAAATTAGATTAGATTTGATATTCAATGTTTAAAGGGTCCAGCGGACTGCTAAGAACCGAATCGGGACCACAAAAAAATCATAAGTCTACTGTGCTTAAACTGGCTTTCATGAAAATAATGCAACAGAAGCGATGATGATAAGAGTTACAATAATAATAATAATAATAATAATAAGAAGAAGAAGAAGAAGAAGAAGAAGAAGAAGAAGAAGAAGAGTAATAATAATAATAATAATAATAATAATAATAATAATAATAATAATAATAATAATAATAATAATGACAGTAACAATAGTAATAATTTAAATTAATATAGGCAAAGTAAATATGTGTAACACCCCCACCCGATGTCAATTGCTCTCTCCCTCTTCCCCACCCACCATGTTTATAGTACACCCCCTCCACCCCTAATCTTGCGAGAGAGTGCGTGCGATATGTGGTCGTGTTGCGTGGAAACAGGTAGTGTACTTGTGTGGCCTGATAATAAGGAATGTGTTTATTGCCAATGTAAGAGTGCTACAGTGTGAGCGACTTGTAATTAGGTAAGATATGTACATACATGTTTGGTATTACATTTCGTCTGTTCAATTATTTTCATTTGTTTAACTTTTACTCCCTTTTAACTGTGTCGAAGGGCCTCAAGGAGTTTTATGGAATAGAGGTTTTGACTTTGACTTGGCTTTGGATCATGGCCCAATTGTATTCGACCGGACCATATTGCGAAGGTTAAATTTTAAAAAAAAACAACTGTTTTATGATTCATGGCGGCAGTATTAGAGATTTTATAAGGGATTGAGATGGGTCACTGACGACATTTCTTGACGGCAGTTCTAGAGCTTGTCGACGGAGTGACTTTGCCTGGCTCCGTGATCAATATATGAGGTCCAAGAAGACAAAATTGCGCAAGGTCGCAACCACAACTGCTACAGCTCCCGATATAATTTTTGACTGCAAAGAAAAGCCATTTGACCGGTTTCCAAAGGGCAAACCAAGGAATATGATTCTTCTTCTCAAGATCCAGCGATAACAAGGTTTTTAGCACAGTGTATGAACGTGCCTTGAACGAAAATTCAATGCAGAGAAGAGTCGTCGGTTATGGTTAGGCGTCACCGGCTTGTTGCCGATTCCAATGTTCTTGACGGACTGTTGATTGAAGGGTCTCTAAAACTGTTCTTTTCGATCAGGCCTATTCTAAAATCCCTGAATGCACAGGCTATTGACAGGCCAGGGACGAGCTGCCCGATTCGTCCTCTAAAGGTAGCCTACCACAACACATTCAGCGTGAAGCAGATGCTGGACTCGCTGGGATGGTCGTCTCTGCAACAACGCAGGACGCCGTCTCGCCTGTCAATGATGTACACAATCAGCAGAGAACTGGTGTAATGCCCCTTTATCCGCAGCAAGCTGGTCCCACCACCACCCCGACAACGCCGAGGACATAATAGCCAGTATAGCCGCATAACAAGCAGAACCAAGTATGGAGCATCCCCTTTCCTGCCCCGCACTATAAAAGACTGAAATGATCTTCCTCAAGAGGAAGTCCCCTATATGCTTAATGTGTCCGGGGACGTTAATCTACCTGCCTGCCTGTCCAGAAGGCTGTGGAGGCCAAAACGATTGACACGTGTGTGCCAAGGCTCTTTCGCAGCCCAGAAGAGACATTCATCACCACAACAACCTTCTCTCCCCCCCCCTCCCCTCCTCATCATACTCCCCTTCAGTAAATTGTTTGTTTGTTTTTGTGGACTTGAAGTATGACTGTCAGTGAAACGTGCTCAAACACCTTTTGCAGCGCCAGTGTAATCAGCAAGCATGATTGTGGGTCCCTACGGAACAAGACAAAACTAGACAGTTCTTTTGATCAGATCTAAACTGATATAGAGGCAGTACAGTTACGATTTTTCAGGAAAGAATTTGAGATGGAATAGAAACAACTTCATTACGTACAAGTTTTGCAGTGTTTGGGGTACATTTTGTAAGCGTACTTATGGTAAACTCTTTAGATTTGCCACGAGCTAGTTGGGTTCAGTCGAGTTTTGAAACGAGAGCAGACATGTTTTGTAATATGAGACGTGATACACGTAGACGGACAGTCCGTGGGTGTGGGTGTTTTAAAAATGGTTTTGTGTATCATTGTTTCGTTTTAATTCATTCTGGGCCGTGGGGGCAGTGTAATATAGTCCAAGTCCTTTTTTCAGGTGCGCAATGTGGAAACAGTTTTGCAGGCGGAAAGACTACGAGGAGAAGGAGATGACTGAATGAACTGAACGCACGGGGTCACGTGTTGTTGGCCGTATAGTTCAGTTGCACCGCTGTATCCATGAAATGATACGTTTTGAGCATCACGTTACAAATGAATTCAAATGTGCATGTACAATACAAGGAGTGAACAACTAAAAACTGTCTGTACTTCTCAGTGCTTTTTATTTTTATTTTTATTTCTTAATAACTTTCCCTCTCTCTCTCTCTCTCTCTCTCTCTCTCTCTCTCTCTCTCTCTCTCTCTCTCTCTCTCTCTCTCTCTCTCTCTCTCTCTCTCTCTCTCTCTCTCTCTCTCTCTCTCTCTCTCTCTCTCTCTCTCTCCTTTTCCTTGTGGTGATGCTTGAAGTGTCTTGCTGAGAATTCGCAATAATCTGATCAGTAGTTTGGGAGAAAATGTATGATAAAATTGCAATGTGTATAAGGGTTGAAACAATGGGATCGCGGTATGGGGCGCCATGTGTCCATTTATTCTATGTGACTATTCTATACATAGAATAAATTCTATGCACATAGAAAGCATTCTATGCACACAAAAAGCATTCATTAGTTGAAATTCCATTTATAAAAAAGAAACCAATATTGTAAGTCATAGAATAAAATTCTTTGTATAGAATAACATTCTATAATATAGTGTAAAATTCTATGTCCATAATACACTTCTATGTATAGAATAACATTTTATAATAGAGAATAAGATTCTATGTATGTAATACAATTCTATATTATAGAATGCACTTGTATGCATAGAATTGTATTCTATAACATAGAATGAATTCTATTACAAAGAATGAATTCTATAACATAGAATTTATTCTATGTGCATACAATTCATTCTATAACATAGAATGAATTCTTTAACATAAAAAAAATTATATGACATAAAATGAATTCTATGTGCATAGAATAAATTGTATAACATAGAATGAATTCTATAATAAAGAATGAATTCTATATGCATAGAATGAATTTTATAGCATAGAATGAATTCTATGACATAGAATGAATTCTATAGGCATAGAATGAATAGTATAACATAGAATGAATAAGATGACATAGAATGAATTCTATGACATAGAATGAATTCTATAACATAGAATGAATTCTATAGCATAGAATGAATTCTATGACATAGAATTTATTCTATAGCATAGAATGAATTCTATAACATAGAATGAATTCTATAGCATAGAATGAATTCTATGACATAGAATTTATTCTATAGCATAGAATGAATTCTATGTTACAGAATGAATCCTATGTCATAGAATTCATTCTATGCTATAGAATTCATTCTATGCTATAGAATAAATTCTATGTCATAGAATTCATTCTTTGCTATAGAATTCATTCTATGTTATAGAATTCATTCTATGTCATAGAATTCATTCTATGTCATCTTATTCATTCTATGTTATACTATTCATTCTATGCTATAGAATTCATTCTATGTCATAGAATTCATTCTATGTCATAGAATTCATTCTATGTCATAGACTTCATTCTATGTTATAGAATGAAATCAATATATACACTTTTTTTTAAATAGTAAAAACTGGGGCACTGTCAAGGTATAGAGAACATTTTTTATTGCATGGGACTGTATTGCAGAGAGATATACACATTGCCACATCCCATCACCACACCACATCACTCTACATCACACTGCACCACAAATGTGATGGGTAGGTGTGGTGGAGTGATTAGGTTATGTGACGAGGTGGTCTGATTCACTGCTTTTAAGGCATAATAGAACTGTATTGCAGATACATACATACACATTACCACATCACATCACCACACTACATCACTCTAAATCACACCACACTGCACCACAAATGTGATGGGTGGGAGGGGTGGGGTGATTAGATTATGTGATGTGATTCACTGATGCCATGATATGTGCTGTCTGCTGCAATGTGAAGATGTGCTGCTGCTGTGATGTCGGCTGATGTGATGTGATGATTTGTTGATATGATGTGATTTTATGTGGTGGTGCGTTTTCACGATGATGGTGATGAAGCAATGTGATGCAGTGATGTGATGTGATGATGTGATCGATGTGGTGATGATGCGATGTGGTGATGTGTCATACAATATCTTTTTTTAAATTCTAAATTTTGTTACAATTTATTAGTTGTGTTTTTTAATTTTATGTGAATGAAATGAATTATATGTATATAGAATTAATTGTATAACACAGCAAGAATTGTATGACATAAAATTCATTTTTTTAACATAAAATGGATTTTATTCGCAACACTGAATACATTCTATTTTCATAGAATTGTTTTTTAACATTTGGTGCACATAGAATGCATTCTATGTTATAGAATGTTCATTCTATAACATAGAATGTTCATTCTATAACATAGAATGTTCATTCTATAACATAGAATGGTCATTCTATAACATAGAATGGTCATTCTATAACATAGAATGCTCATTCTATAACATAGATCCTATTCCTATCCTGTCCCATAACCCGAAGGTCGTAGGGGCACCACAGATGATCGCTTAACCAGCATACTCCATCTTTCTCTGTCCTCAGCAGCCCTCATGGCTTCGCTCAGTGTCAAACCAGTCCATTCTCGAATGTTGTCCTCCCACCTCTTTTTCGGTCTCCCCCTTCTTCTACCTCCTTGCACTGTGCCTTGCAGAATGGTCTTTGCAAGGCCTGATGATCTGGTGACGTGGCCATACCATCGGAGTTTCCGTTTCTTCACCACTGTGAGCAGGTCATCGTGTTGTCCAATGGCTTGTGTGATGGTCTGTCGGACTTCAACGTTGGTGATGTGTTGGGTATAGGAAATGCACAGAAGTCTTCTGTAGCACCTCATCTCCATGCTTTGTATTCTTCGTTGGAGATCTGCTGTGAGGGTCCATGCTTCGCAAGCATATAGGAAGATGGAGATGACCAGAGATCGCAGCAGTCTTACTTTGGAATGTAGACTGATGGTTCTGTCTTTCCAAATGGGCTTCAACCTTGTCAGGGCAGCAGTTGTTTGTGCGATCCTGGAGAGGACTTCCTGTCGAGACCCATTGTCTGACACAATGGCTCCTAAATATTTGAAGCTGTGCACTGTGTTGAGGGATTGGCCTTGTACTTTGATGTCCGTGTTGATGCCATTGGTGTTGTTGGTCATCATTTTGGTCTTCTCTGCACTTATTTCCATTCCATAAGCTCTGGAGGTGGTGTCAAGCCTCTGTACAAGCTGTTCAAGTTCTTGTTCCTCTCCAGCCAATCCATCAATATCATCCGCAAAACGAAGATTGGAGATTGCTCTGCCCCCTATGCTGACTGTGCCTTCGTGATCTGCAAGAGCATCTGACATGATGCGCTCTAGGAAGATGTTGAAGAGTGTTGGAGAGAGTAGGCATCCTTGACGCACACCGATTGTTGTTCTGAACCAGTTCCCGATGACGCTGTTATGGAGGACTGCACTGGTAGCCTTGTCATACAGGCTTTTGATGACTTCTATAATTTTAGGGCTGATGTTGTACACTTTCATGGTTGCCCATAGAGCTGCATGCCAGACTCGGTCAAATGCCTTCTTGAAGTCTATGAACACATGATATAGATGTTGTTGGTGCTGTAGGTATTTCTCACAGATTATTCTGAGGTTGAAAATCTGTTCAGTGGTACTTCGCCCTGCCATGAATCCTGCTTGTTCTTCAGCTATGATTTGTTCAGCTTGTGGTTTCAACCTGTTGAGTATTATTTTCAGGAGGACCTTGCTGGGATGGCTGATGAGGCTGATGGTGCGGTAATTTTCACACTCCTGAAGGTTACCTTTTTTGGGAAGAGTGATGACAAGCGACTGGGTCCATGGTGTAGGCCATTCCCCACTCTGCCAGATCTTGTTACAGATAATGGTGAGAGCATCAGTCATCGCTTCTCCTCCTGCTTGTAGCAGTTCCGCTGGTATGTTGTCCACTCCCGCTGACTTCCCTTTCTTCAGCGATTGCACTGCTGCCTCAACTTCTTCCCGGAGAATTGGGAGGATTTCTTCTTCTTCTCTGCTCTCGGGACATGCTAGAACTGATGGGTCTCCATTTGGTGTATGGTTGTAAAGGTCTATAACATAGAATCCTTTGTATAACATAGAATCCATTGTATAACTTAGAATGTTCATTCTATAACATAGAATCCATTCTATAACATATAATGTTCATTCTATAACATAGAATGCTCATTCTATGCGCAACTAGGTCATTCTATGTGAAGCGAGGCTGTGACGTATAAAGGGACACGTGGAGCCTTGCACGCCCGCGAGAACTGAAGAAATGGCTGACGTACCAAGCGCTCTGCGGCTTTATCAGACATCATAATTTCGTGAACAAGCATTTAGGTTTCTTGATGCGGACGACTTCGACGGTATAATTAGTGTGAATAGATCGCTTAACAATAAAAATAATTGACGTCACACCCTCCCCCCCCCCTCCGCCCCTGCGTGCTTGCTTTTTTCATTACAATGTGCTGAGGTTCTGTAAGGGTTTATAGTGACAAAATCTAATTAAATAATCAGTTCTTTTCGCTCAATACCGAAGAAATAACCGTACTGTACACTCATAAAAAGCAATAATTAATATATTTAAAGGTCGAATATTGCTATACAACTCTGAGACATAATAAATGAAAGGTTCATAAAGCTGAATATTGCAAAAAATCTATTTCACCCCAAGCGGCCCCCCAGGGCGCTATGCACAAAGGCGTGGCGGCCACGTGCTGCGGGAATAACACAGCGTGATCGAGTTTGAAAATGGTGAAGTACTGTGCTGCGTTTGGATGCTCTAACTCCGACATAAAACCTTTCTGCAAAGAAAAGAACATTTCCTTTCATCGATTTCCACTTCGAGCGCAAATGATGAAGCACTGCATGTCGTCAACTCTAAACTGAATGTCAGTGACAAATCGCTCTGTAATCATTATTGCACGAGTGTGCTATGTTCAAAACATCACAATATCCCAAAATGTTCTCTATACCTTGACAGTGCCCCAGTTTTTACTATTAAAAAAAAAGTTTTTATATTGATTTCATTCTATAACATAGAATGAATTCTATGACATAGAATGAATTCTATGACATAGAATGAATTCTATGACATAGAATGAATTCTATAGCATAGAATGAATAGTATAACATAGAATGAATAAGATGACATAGAATTATTTCTATGACATAGAATGAATTCTATAATATAGAATGAATTCTATGACATAGAATGAATAATATGAGATAGATTTTATTCTATAGCATAGAATGAATTCTATAACATAGAATGAATTATATAGCATAGAATGAATTCTATGACATAGAATTCATTCTGTAACATAGAATTCATTCTATGCTATAGAATAAATTCTATGTCATAGAATTCATTCTATGCTGTAGAATTCATTCTATGTTATAGAATTCATTCTATGTCATAGAATTCATTCTATGTCATCTTATTCATTCTATGTTATACTATTCATTCTATGCCTATAGAATTCATTCTATGTCATAGAATGAATTCTATGTCATAGAATTCATTCTATGCTATAAAATTCATTCTATGCATATAGAATTCATTCTTTATTATAGAATTCATTCTATGTTATACAATTTATTCTATGCACATAGAATTCATTTTATGTCATATAATTTATTTTATGTTAAAGAATTCATTCTATGTTATAGAATGAATTCTATGCGTATAGAAATAATTCTATGTCATGCAATTTATTTTATTTTAAAGAATTCATTCTATGTTATAGAATTCATTCTTTGTAATAGAATTCATTCTATGTTATAGAATATAATTCTATGCATACAAGTGCATTCTATAATATAGAATTGTATTACATACATAGAATATTATTCTCTATTATAAAATGTTATTCTATACATAGAATTGTATTATGGACATAGAATTTTACACTATATTATAGAATGTTATTCTATACAAAGAATTTTATTCTATGACTTACAATATTGGTTTCTTTTTTATAAATGGAATTTCAACTAATGAATGCTTTTTGTGTGTATAGAATGCTTTCTATGTGCATAGAATTTATTCTATGTATAGAATGGTCACATAGAATAAATGGACACATGGCGCCCCATACGCGGAGTCAGGAAAGATAATCCATGTCATCGACCATAGATGACGCAAGAAGGAGTGTCCCATCTCCCCGTATAAAATCTCTGGTAGTATCACACTACCAACAGTGGGGCCGGGTAGCTCAGTGGGTAGAGCAGCTTAAGAGTAACCAAAAGGTACCTGGTTCGAATCTCGGATTGGCCAACGTGTGACCATATTATTTTCCCCTTACAATCAACTGGTTCGCTGGTATCAGAATCATGTGACCAGTAGTCGCCTATACGCTCCGGTGTCGTGTGACAATTACCCTTACTCTACCAACATTTAAAGATGGACTTTGACAATTTTCTCCATGAAAATCAGAAAACAAAGACAATAACGATAGGCAACTGTGATTATAAATGAAAGGGTGTTACGACTCTTTGCCTAGTTATTGAGCCAACGGGCTGCGCGAGCACGAGCTCGAGTTACGCGGATTCCAGCACCGGGGCTGAATCTTATAACCTTTGAATGAGAGTCACACAAAAAAAAGTGATGATGAAGGTGGGTTACAGAAAGTGCTGAGCTCGGCACAGCTCCACTGCAGTTAGTTAGTAGGAGGATAACAGAATTGTTTAGTAGTGGGTAGCACGTGCTGTACAAAATCGCTGAGGTCAGTGAACAACGTCCGGCCAGCTGCTGTAGGCCAAGAGCGGATTCTTGCCGGGTAAAATTAGGAATGTGGATGGACAGTGCGTGGTACCTGTAGGTAGGTACCAACGGGTCTTTTACGTATAAGGAGCAAACTGACGCTCAATAGCTCGGGATTGGTTGCGAACCTGGGGTAACGATCTGTTCGATGACGTAGGGTCGGTGCATCGCCTTTTGTATAGAGGATGGTGATTTCCGAAGGGTTAGGATTGGTTGGTGAAAAGGGGTTAGGATATAAAAGACCCGGAAAAATGGTCTGCAGAGGTTGGTTGGTTAGTTTTTGGTGTGTGTGCACAATCTAGCTCTCTTTCTCGGTTCCATGATGTTAGTCTTAGGAAAGTAGATATTTTCAAAGGGAGGAAAGTGTGGTGAAGGAACAATGAAGATGAAGTAAGGACCAACAAATTTATTTAACTTTCTTTGTATTGTTAGTTATAATATATGTGCATGCGAGTTTTATATTTCTTTATTGTCATGTATTAAGTTAGATTATTAAAAATGTACATAAAGTGGAAGCAAGCTGTAGTTCAGTGTTATATTTTTGAGCGCATGACGATACCTTTGGACGGCAGTGAGACTTGCTCTGTTTTGTGTGTCTGACATGCTGTGATTGTGTTGAGTTAAAGCCCGGTCCCCGTATAAGTAGAAAAGTAGGTTAGTTAGGTTACCTCTCACAAGTTAACGCAAACAGGGATGCGTTACAATCTACTTGTGGTGTGCAGCGGTTAAGTAAACGTTAGAACTAGAACTGGACAAAATTAGGCAGTGTTCGCTGTCATCATCATCATCATCATCATCATCATCATCATCATCATCATCATCATCATCATCATCATTATCATCATCATCATCATCAAGAACAACAACAACATCATGATCATCATCCTCATCGTCACTCCCATCACCACCACCATCATTCTCATCCTCATCAATGTCATCATCATCATCATCGTACTTACACAAGACTGTGTGAAAACTGAGTGACGGTGAAGAAAGGTTTGGTGACCACCACCTCGTTCTGGGGCTTGGCACAACCGACAATGGCAGAAGCTGCCACACACCTCAAGTGATTTGTATTGTATAATAATAATAATAATAATAATAATAATAATAATAATAATAATAATAATAATAATAATAATAATAATAATAATAATAATAATAATCATAATAATATTGGATGCCATATGCGCCTTATTTCTAAATCAGATTCAAAGCCCGGCGATCTGTAACCAACACACACGTTAACATGTTACAGACACGCCTACATCTACTACAAATACAAATGTATCACTCAAACATGTGGTGTAAAGGCAGAGAGATCGCTATTAGAAGATGGAAAGGAAATCGAATTTTTATTTGTGGAATTTTAGATTGACTGCCTCCAATACCATTTTTAAGGGAGGGAAGAATCCGGAGTACCCGGAGAAAACCCTCGGTGGTCTTAAAAGTCTCGTAACTAAAGCAGGCATGCCTACGCGTACGGAATTTCCGTATTTTTCCCGGAAATTTAAAAAAAAACAACTCGGCAAGCACTAGGGAAAATACGGATACTTGTTTCACGGTTCGGAAATACATAAAAACAACATTGGGAAAAAAATCGAACTCGTTGGCCTGTGGTAATGCACCGCATGATCTTTTTTACGAAGACAGCCGAACCCGATTTAATGCCGCAATGCGCAGTAGCAGTAGAGACACTTGGCATCGAAGTTTCCGGTAGAAGCATCGAAGTTTGCCAGTTTTTGCGCAGTCGCAGTGAAGATCGGTG
>CM072526.1:51533277-51540777 GCA_036898135.1 Oncomelania hupensis | reverse complement strand
ACGCGCGAGAACTGAAGAAATGGCTGACGTACCAAGCGCTCTGCGGCTTTATCAGACATCATAATTTCGTGAACAAGCATTTAGGTTTCTTGATGCGGACGACTTCGACAGTATAATTAGTGTGAGTAGATCGCTTAGCAATAAAAATAATTGACGTCACACCCTCCCCCCCCCCCCCCCCTCCGCCCCTGCGTGCTTGCTTTTTTCATTACAATGTGCTGAGGTTCTGTAAGGGTTTATAGTGACAAAATCTAATTAAATAATCAGTTCTTTTCGCTCAATACCGAAGAAATAACCGTACTGTACACTCATAAAAAGCAATAATTAATATATTTAAAGGTCGAATATTGCTATACAACTCTGAGACATAACAAATGAAAGGTTCCTAAAGCTGAATATTGCAAAAAATCTATTTCACCCCAAGCGGCCCCCCAGGGCGCTATGCACAAAGGCGTGGCGGCCACGTGCTGCGGGAATAACACAGCGTGATCGAGTTTGAAAATGGTGAAGTACTGTGCTGTGTTTGAATGCTCTAACTCCGACGTAAAACCTTTCTGCAAAGAAAAGAACATTTCCTTTCATCGATTTCCACTTCGAGCGCAAATGATGAAGCACTGCATGTCGTCAACTCTAAACTGAATGTCAGTGACAAATCGCTCTGTAATCATTATTGCACGAGTGTGCTATGTTCAAAACATCACAATATCCCGAAATGTTCTCTATACCTTGACAGTGCCCCAGTTTTTACTATTTAAAAAAAAGTTTTTATATTGATTTCATTGTATAACATAGAATGAATTCTATGACATAGAATGAATTCTATAGCATATAATGGATAGTATAACATAGAATGAATAAGATGACATAGAATGATTTCTATGACATAGAATGAATTCTATAATATAGAATGAATTATATAGCATAGAATGAATTCTATGACATAGAATTCATTCTGTAACATAAAATTCATTCTATGCTATAGAATAAATTCTATGTCATAGAATTCATTCTATGCTATATAATTCATTCTATGTTATAGAATTCATTCTATGTCATAGAATTCATTCTATGTCATAGAATTCATTCTATGTCATCTTATTCATTCTATGTTATACTATTCATTCTATGCCTATAGAATTCATTCTATGTCATAGAATGAATTCTATGTCATAGAATTCATTGTATGCTATAAAATTCATTCTATGCATATAGAATTCATTCTTTATTATAGAATTCATTCTATGTTATACAATTTATTCTATGCACATAGAATTCATTTTATGTCATATAATTTATTTTATGTTAAAGAATTCATTCTATGTTATAGAATGAATTCTATGCGTATAGAAATAATTCTATGTCATGCAATTTATTTTATTTTAAAGAATTCATTCTATGTTATAGAATTCATTCTTTGTAATAGAATTCATTCTATGTTATAGAATATAATTCTATGCATACAAGTGCATTCTATAATATAGAATTGTATTACATACATAGAATATTATTCTCTATTATAAAATGTCATTCTATACATAGAATTGTATTATGGACATAGAATTTTACACTATATTATAGAATGTTATTCTATACAAAGAATTTTATTCTATGACTTACAATATTGGTTTCTTTTTTATAAATGGAATTTCAACTAATGAATGCTTTTTGTGTGTATAGAATGCTTTCTATGTGCATAGAATTTATTCTATGTATAGAATGGTCACATAGAATAAATGGACACATGGCGCCCCATAGAATCGCCATGTTGAAGGCAGTGTCTATAAACTGAAACAATCAGTGCAGTAAAGTGAAGTTCAAGTTAATCTGTTCACTTCAATATAACACAGTATTAGTACAATGAAGTAATTTTCACAAATCATAGTTCTAGTACATTACATGATTATTGCTTTAGGTCCAGCGGACTCTTCCGAGCCAAATCAGAACCGGTATAGCCAAATCAGGACCACAAAATCAAGACCACAACTTCGCTGAAATAGGACTCGCCCCTGATCCGCATGAAAGATCTGCCGAAACAATCCCAGTGGCAACACTGAAGGCACTTCACCAGCCGGTCACTTTACAATAAAGACATCCAACGCAGGGGACGCTGAGGCTATACTCTAATTTATCGAACCTCCGTTTACAAAAGAAAAAATAGAATACAAACATCATTATACAATATCAACAAAACACATACATATAAAATGCCTACATTGCCAAATAATAACATCATAGGAAGCCCCAGTGACCACCTAGCAGAAAGCGTCCAATATTCCCAAGCTGATCCAACAGATCTCACACACAAATGAGGAGTATTGTCCCGGAAGAGTTTTCAAGAAAAAAGGTAGATGACTGGTCTAGCGAAGAAGAAGACAGTATAGCAGATTGATAGAACAGAGTAAGAATGAGAAAGAGCAAATGAGAAAAACAGCGACAGAGGGAATTTAAAGCACTAAATTTCCAGAAAGTATGGATACTATTTATACTGAAACCCCCAGCATCCTCAACGGGGGTCACAGTTTTAGTAGTAAGTAGTAGTAGTAGTAGTAGTAGTAGTAGGAGTAGTAGTAGGAGTAGTAGTAGGAGTAGTAGTAGGAGTAGCAGAAAGTCCTATTGATAGTAGTAGTAGTAGTAGTAGTAGTAGTAGTAGTAGTAGTAGTAGTAGTAGTAGTAGTAGTAGTAGTAACAAGAACGACAAGAACAACAACAACAACAATAATAATAATAATAATAATAATAATAATAATAATAATAATAATAATAACAATAATAATAGCAGTAACGGTAGTAGAAGTAGTAATAGTAGTAGTAGCAGTACTACTACTAATAATAATGATACCACTACTACTACTACCACTACTACTAGTAATTTTAATAAATTAATTATCACAATTCTTGTAGAAATGTCCTACCGTTTGTAGTAGTAGTAGTAGTAGTAGTAGTAGTAGTAGTAGTAGTAATAATAATAAAAATAATAATAATAATAATAATAATAATAATAATAATAATAATAATAATAATAATTATTATTATTATTATTATTATTATTATTATTATTATTATTATTACAATAAATATAATAATTATAATAATTATACAAATAATTCTTCTTCTTTTTCATCTTGTTGTTGTTGTTATTATTATTATTATTATTATTATTATTATTATTATTATTATTATTATTATTATCATTATCATTATTATTATTATTATTATTATTATTGTACGTGCGTTTTCCAAATATTACCAGTCAGGTTTGAAACGCGGCGATCTGTACCCACATACACGGTCACATACTACAAATACCCTCACACACGAAACAAACACACAACTATCTCGAAAACGTGTGGTGTAAATGCAGGGAGATCGCTATCATTTATTTCCTTATTTATTTCATCGTTCTTATAGAGTTATTCAGGACAAAGCCTTCCCCCTACCCTCCCTACTGCCTTACCCCAGAAGTGTAATAGCTCCTCCTATGAAATAATAATAATAAGAATACTACAGGATGCTACATACGCGCCTTTCCCCAAATCAATCAGGCTCAAAGCGCGGCGATCTATACCAACATACACGCTCACCTGTCTCATCCACCCTCACACACACTAAATACACATCCATCATTCAAAAGGTGTAAAGGCAGGTAGATCGCTATTATAAGACGGAAAGAAAATCGAATTTTTATTTTTGAAATTTTTATATTGACTGCGTCCTGTACCATTATTGAAGGGAGGGAGGAAACCGGAGTGCCCGGAGAAAACCCTCGGTGACCTCAATAGTCTCGTACCTAAGTCACATACGTTCGCCCCTTGCGGGAATCGAACCCGCGACCTTCGGCATAGGAAACCGGCGACTTATCCACTGCGCCACGAGGCCACCCCAAATAGGCTTAAACCATGGAGACACATGAAAGCTACAATATATCACAAACATTCGCATATGGCAATGCAAGAAAATACAAAGAGTTAACCACGACTTTAAAAAACAACAACAACAATTGGCTCTATTGACCCCATGTATAGGTCAAAACGTTTTTCTCCATGGGATAAAACGCCTGCTATTAGGAGGCGGAATGGAAACAGAATGTTAGAGTTTTTTTTTAATAAATTGACTGCATCCGTTATCGAAGGAAGGGAAGAAACCTGAGTATCCGGAGAAAATCCTCGGTGAATGTAAAAGTCTTGTAGGCCCCCCTATAAGTCACATAAGTTCGTCCCTTGCGGGGATTCGAACCCACCACCTTCGGCATAGGGAACCAGCGCCTAGCCAACTACGCTACAAGGCCACCCCATTGAGCAGCTCTAGACCTGGAAAAGCGCTATACAATACAATACAACATACCACCCACTATACAATACAATAAAACATACCACCCACTATACAATACAATAAAACATACCACCCACTATACAATACAATAAAACATACCACCCACTATACAATAAAACATACCACCCACTGTACAATACAATAAAACATACCACCCACTATACAATACAATAAAACATAAATTAATTAACGAAGTACCCAAATATGGGGGGTGGGGGGAGGGGAAGTGGTAGTAAGTTGCTTTTTGTCCCATGCAAGTTATATTTACTCTTTATTGTGAGTACTGACAGACGTACTTGGAGGCGCGGTGGCCGAGTGGTTAGAGAGTTGGCTTGCGGATCTGAAGGTACCGAGTTCGAGCCCAGGCCGTGGCATTGTGTTGTGTCCTTGGGAAAGACACTTTACTCCCTTTTTTCGGATGAGAGTATAAACCGAGGTCTAGTCTGTATCGCATAATTGTGGCCTGAAATAATTCTGTCCCCTATACGCTTATGTGTCCGGGGACGTTAATCTAGTTTAACTAACAAAATCGCATGCATTCCATAACGGACATTAAAGATCCTGACGCTCATGTCCTAGACGGGTGAGTGCCAGTGACAAGAACACACCCAACATGTAGGCTACCTTGGGTTAAGCGCTTCACTTGGGGCTGCTGTACTTTCCAAAATGAAAGTGCCCGAATTTCACCTTGGTGATAATAAAGTTGTTAAAATAATGTTTAAAAAAATAATAAAATACATCAGACTTGACACAGTCCAACACAGGTAGACAGTAAACACTGACGAATGGCTGTTGGCACCACGGTTGCTTAAAGGCTGAACTGTAATAATTACGCCCTACCACCAACTACACTATACACGGTATAAACAGTTCAAAAATTTGAATTTTGTTTTATGACTGAGAGAGAGAGAGAGAGAGAGAATTATATTTCTAAGGCGCTTTTCCTAGTAAGGAACAGTTCAGGGCGCACTCTCACGCAGTCACACACTCATTAAACATTAGTACAATGGCTGGAAGCAGGCCAAAGTGGACTGAGGGAGAGGCAGTAATTATACACAAAGTGATTGCCCACCCATACAGACACACACAGGCACACACACACTCACACACATACGTTCACGCGCACGCACGCACAAAAAGGATGGGGTATATGGAAGAAACAGTTTTAAGACAGAACAGATCATGGTAAGACTTTAGAGAAGAAATGAGCTTTGAGGTTTGCTTTGAAGGTGTTGATATGCGGTATGCTGTGGAGAGAAAGTGGTAATGAATTCCAGGCAGCTGGTCCATAAGACAGAGACAGATCTAGAACCAACAGAGGACAGTTTGTGGCGGGGTATCCTGAGAAGGAGTGTGTCGGAAGAAGAGCGCAAGTTGCGAGAGGGAGTGTAGCGTTGGATTTCATCGGAGAGGTATGAAGGAGCGGAGCCACGGAGCCACTTGTAACGTTAACAGAAAAGACAGATTTTGTAAAGAATTGTTTGCGGTATGGGAAGCCAGTGGAGTGGTCGAAGAAGTGACGTGATGTGGTCAGATTCCTTTCTTTTTGAGAATGAGGCGAGCGGCAGCGTTTTGAACACAAGTCCTATATGCACCACATCTTATTATAGGACATAAAAAGCGATTTTACTACTGCTGCTACTACTACTACTATGATGATGATGATGATGATGATGATGATGATGATGATGATGATGATGATGATGATGATGATGATGATGAACACTTGTATAGCGCGATTCCATCCAGGCCAAGTGAGCATGCTCGCTGCGCTTTAAAAAAAAATCTATCTTTTTTGGTCACTGGTTAAAAAGTGGGTTCTTCAGCTGACGCTTGAAGGCTGCTTTGGAGCTACACTGACGTAGCGAGAGAGAAAGTCTGTTCCACAGGAGAGGAGCTGCACATTCAAAAGACTTTGCTCCAAAGTTCTTTTTGTTATGTCGATCGACACTTGGCACTGAGATCTTGCACTGTGAGCTACTACTACTACTACTACTACTACTACTACTACTACTACTACTACTACTACTACTACTACTACTATTGGATGCTATACGCGCGTTATTCCTAAATTAGACTCAAAGAGCGGCGATCTGTAACCAACATACACGCTCACATGTTACAGACACTCCTACATATACAGCAAGCACACATATGTCACATAAGTTCGTACTACTACTACTACAACTACTACAACAACTACTACTACTCACCCGATGCTCATCTATTCAGACTCCTTTAAGGAGTCTGACAGAGCCTAGGCCAGGAGAGGTTTAACCAGTCATGGCAGCAACTGGCACACTCTGCTAGATACCTTAAAGGAGTAGTAGTAGTAGTAGTAGTAGTAGTAGTAGTAGTAGTAGTAGCTACTTCCTACACGCATCAAGCGCTATAGTGACGGAAAAAGCGCAATTTCACTGTAAATATATACAGAATGTTGCTCTACAATATTCCGCTCTTTCCGTCTCAAAAACCCAATTGCCTTGTTGAATTCTTAAATTGCATGAAACCAAGTGAGGACACTGTCCGTCGTCAACAAACGGTTCAAAAATATTCTCAAACGGTTCGTAAAAGACAGTTGACCTAGAAACTAATACAGTTTGACCTAATTCGTCCCCTAGAGGAGACGAAACTTACATTTTTCTATTTTGATGAGTTCACTGCAGTGAAATTGCGCTTTTCCCGTGACTACAGAGCTTCAAGCGTATACAAAGCAGTGCTCACTACTACTACTACTACTACTACTACTACTACTACTACTACTACTACTACTACTACTACTACTACTACTACTCCTTTAAGGTATCTAGCAGAGTGTGCCAGTTGCTGCCATGACTGGTTAAACCTCTCCTGGCCTAGGCTCTGTCAGACTCCTTGAAGGAGTCTGAATAGATGAGCATGAATAGATGAGCATCGGATGTACTACTACTACTACTACTACTACTACTACTACTACTACTACTACTACTACTACTACTACTACTACTACTACTACTACTACTACTTAGTACTAGTAGTAGTATTCGTAAACAAAATAAAAAGCAGAACAAGTTCGGTTGAAATGTCACCTGATAGTTCCCAACCTTTGGTAAGATTTTGACCAGAGCGACTGTAGTGTAAAGGCGAAGATTTTCTGTAGCACACCGTACCAGCATTCAAACCTTAACTGTC
>CM072526.1:51465777-51530777 GCA_036898135.1 Oncomelania hupensis | reverse complement strand
CCAGCAACCTGTCTTGGGACAATAACAGCATGTCCATTATCAGGAAGTGTCAGCAGCGCCTCCACTTCTTGAGACAGCTCAAGAGGCTCGGACTTAACCAGACAATACTCGCGCTTTTCTATCGCGCCGTGATTGAGAGTATCCTGTGCTTCAGTATCACAGTCTGGTTTGGAGGATCCACTTAGGGCGAGAAGTTTCAACTCGAAAGAATTGTGAAACGCGCGGCAAAAATCATAGGTTGCGATTTATTATCCCTCGCGTCCTTATACAGCACGCGTTTGGCAAGAAGGGCCAGCAACATTACTGGCGACCCATCCCATCCAGCCAACCATCTGTTCGAGCTCCTCCCGTCAGGCAAACGCTTCAGCGCACTAAAAGTTAGAACTAGCCGGTTTAGACGCAGCTTCTTCCCCGAGGCTGCCCTCTCGGTACCAGTGTCCTCAGCTATCCACATAGCATGAGGTGTTATACTTAAACGCCAATTTATTAGTTGCGATAATGTGTTAGTGGTGCAATTCTGATTCTTTAATGTATTTTATCTCATTACGTTTTAATTTAGATACCCATGCGGGTATGCGTGAGTATGCGTGAGTATGCGTGTGGGGGTTGCGAGTGGGCGTGCGCCTGTGCTTTACTCCTTAAAATAACTTTCTCTATTAGAGTATTTTAATGTTTTAATGTCCAGTGGAAGGTTGTTTGTTGTTGCAGAGGGACTGAATGTTTTACCGCATCACCAAAACGAAATCCTATGTATTTTGAATTCATTGGGTAATAATAAAGTGTCTTGTCTTGTCTTGTCTTGTCTTGTCTTGTCTTGTCTTAATTGAATATTTTGTTTTAAAAAAAATAATACATGTAATTGTTACTATTTTCCGTCAGTGGTACACAAGCAAGACAAGAAAGTTCTGAACACTGCTACAACAATATCGACCGACAGAAACAAATAAAGAACATTTTTGCGATTAGCCAAAATATTTGTCTTCGTCGCTGGCTGCACGGGAAAACCCCGGGATATCCTATCTCATGACGTCACTTAGCAGGCGACGAAGAATGTCTATTTTCGGCGTTTTGCAACAGCTAGGGCTCTGGGTTACACTTTCGACAGACTGCATTTATCTTTCGATTTCACTTCAACGCGTAAATAAGACAAAGAAATGCACCTGAGGATGGCATGTACCTGTACCAGACATAATCACAGCTTCATATTTTTACGAGAAACAAAAAACAAAACACTCCCCGAAAGCTTGGTTTTTTGTTTGTTTTTTTTTCTTCGAATGATGGACTCTGGCGGAAGAAAATTTGGATTTCGACAAAAAAATTCTACAGGAACTAACGTCTCGTAGGCGCACATATTTTTGTTCCAAAAACAAACAAGGGAATCACCACGAAATATATGTTTCCGTTGAATTGCAAAAAATCCCTATTTTCTCGCAACATCACAGAACCCACCCAAATGTAATGGCTATCTATCATTGCATGGTTCGCAACACAAAATATTCGTAATTACCATGAGCTTTTCAGTCGTAACACACGCACCAACTTTTGTGTCTTACGTTACTCACAACTCACCCCACCAGGTTTTTTTTTAAATTTAAATTCCCCTTCTTAACACCCTCCCCCACACAAAATCCTCCCGCTACTCCACACCCCGTCCTCCTTCTCACCACCTTTAAATTACGAGGATACTGACCTTTGAGAAGGGGAAACAATCCATGGCATTTTGCATTATCTAGGAAAGTTGCTTTTAGTTACCTCCCATGGCAGAGAACAGGAAAGTGGAATGGGGTGAGTTAGAGAGAGAGAGAGAGAGAGAGAGAGAGAGAGAGTGAGAGTGAGAGACAGACAGACAGAGAGAGACAGAGAGAGACAGACTATTTGAAAAATTAAAGTGTCATCTAGTCTGCAAAAAATATTGATAGAGTGAGTTCCCTTTCTTTATTAGGCGGCTTGGGTTAGATCCTGTATCGGCCAGTGACTTGAGAAGCTCTTGAGCTGGAAAAGTCCTATATAAAAACGATAATATAAATACATGTAGCATATTTCTGGAGATAACACGTAAGCACCGTTTCATGATAAATGAACGGACATCTAGCCGAGAGAATGGGAGACAACAACTGAAAGTAGGCAGTACTGAGGAGTCCCCATGCTGTATGCAGTTACCTCCCATGAAAGAAATCCCGCCGGACACAAAGAAGTATAAAGCTTAGCAGAGACTAGTCCACGCTTTCTCTCTCTCTCTCTCTCTCTCTCTCTCTCTCTCTCTCTCTCTCTCTCTCTCTCTCTCTCTCTCTCTCTCTCTCTCTCTCTCTCTCTCTCTCTCTCTCTCTCTCATCTAGTCTTATCTGTGCGCACGGGCCTGTGCTATATGGAACAAAAGATGAGGCAAAAGAGAAAAGAAAGGATGATCAGAAGAAGAAGAAGAACAAGGAGAAGAGGAGGAAGAAGAAGATTTTATTATTAACGTCTACTAAAACCAATGGTCATTAGAGAAGATAAAGAAGAAGAAGAAGAAGAAGAAGAAGAAGAAGAAGAAGAAGAAGAAGAAGAAGAAGAAGAAGAAGAAGAAGGTTAGTCTACAGCAGGTAGGATATTTCGAAGTTCAAATGGAGACTGGGCGTTTTTGTTTTTTCCAAAATAGAATACAACTGCTTCTTTACTCGTCCCACTCCTCTCCCAAACGCACAAACCTTAACTAGATATTATAATTACGTACTTTACAGTATTTTTATTGGCCTCCGTGGGTTTTAACAGCTCGACCACCCCCACGCATGCGTGTAGGCTGTTTACAAGTAAGGCAATACCACGTGACCCGGAATATGGCGACGGCTGTGAGAAAACGTCCTTGACTCATGTACGACAGGTTAGTTCTGACTGTCAGCAATCGAGAGCAGATCGTCCGCATTGGAAAATACGGACCGATAGAAGCAGACGATGATTTTTAATGGAACGCATGTAATTGCTTATTCGTCACTACCAGTGACGTCGGAATTTTTATTTCCCTCGCTTGTTAAAAGACAAGTGCGCGGATTTTTGTAGTCGTGCCAAATGAAAACATACTGACTAAACTCGCTGTTGTGCAAGTGTTGCACTCGCCGACATCGGACGATATGGGTGATTGACCACGCTTTCAAAGCCCAACCTGCGACAGAAAGCTTTAATCGTCTTGACAATGGAAGAGGATGGGTACCAGGTTGTTTACGATCGCAACAAACATGGTTGGTGTGGCAGGCACATGTTGATCTGTTTGCCGTGAAATCTCATTCACGTCGGTCACGCCGTTGCGCTTGGCACGAATTTTGTGTAACATTACCAGCTCATTCATCTCTTTCATTCACGGATTTGTGATAACGTACAGTTTGTGCTTCATCATGGATTTAGATCGAATCAGCATTCAGAGCGGGATGAGCGGCATTCGTCTGTTCGAAAAGCCAGGCTCAGACATCCGACTTACTGGCTTTCTAAAGAAACTCAAAGTAAGTAATCTTCAACACCGTGTTCTTAGTATTACAGAACCAAGCGTTGTAGATCTTATAGGCCTAATGATTTTTTTTTTTATTTTATTTATTTGTGTGTGTGTGTGTGCTGAGCCTGACGTATTTTGGATTTTTTATGTGTGTGGTATCAAAGTAGTATTGTTATTATAGGCTTAATTTTATGTCTGGAGAATAATATCAGCAACCTAGTACTCCTGTACTGAACATTGATAACCCACTTTCTTTGCCTCATTGAACCATAGAAACCAACTTTCACATGGGAAGACAAAAAAGCATATAATTAAGTTCAGTATATAATTAATTTAACGGGTTTATTTTTTATTTATTACTAAGTTTTGAAATCGCATCTGATTGCATCAATTGAATTTTCATTTTCATTTTAATGCTGTTTTCCATTTAGCCTTTTTATATTTTTGCTGCAGCTTTTAATGGCTATCAACCCCTGTGTTCTGTGATTCTAGTTCAACATTTCGGTGATTATCTCATCTTGTGTGTTCCCCATTGCTATGGAAGATGATACTCTGTAACGTGTTCTGATATCTTTCCAAACTAATTTATTAAATGGACAAGGCTTAACATGCTCCTGTGACGTAATCATCCAGATCAAGAGATATACATTCTTTCCTGTTCAGTCTTTGTACTTTCAGTTGTTGTTGGTGTGTGTGGTGGAGTAGAGGAATGGATGGGGGGGGGGGGAGATGGAGGGCTTTGGGTAGTGGGGTGTGGGTAGGAAAGAGGGGAGATGCAGAGGGGGTGAGGGGAGGGAGGGGTAATGTCTAATGAAAAAAAAAGTGCACTCTTACTTGATTATTTCAAACAATGATTTTCTTGGTTTGAACAGTCACTATCAATATTAATTTATTATTGTTGTATTTTGTATTGATTTATGTTGTTTTTATATGAGTCAGAACACCCACATTCATACATGTATGATTATTTCGAGAAGAAGACAATTTAGAAATGATCTTTGTGATAATTTTATGATCTCACACACTCAGATTCCATCTGTCCATGCCTGCAAAGGTGTATGTGTTTACATACAATATTATCAAGAAAACATGTCTTTGACTAGTTTAGGATTGGTGAATTAAATTGAAGTCTTAACAAATTATACAATATATTATATAATAATAAATATAATAATTATAATAATTCTGATACATCCTCAGCCTTTTATTCCCCCACCCCCTTTCCCCCCCTCATCTAACTTTCCTCATCCTCTTTAGATAGCTTCCCCCCCCCCTCCCTCCATCTAAATTAATAACCATCCTTTCCATCTTTCTTGATTTTTGACTCCCTTAGTCTTACCCCACAATCTCAATTCTTTTTGCTTTATTGTTTGAATTTTATTTGTTTTTCTTCCATGTGTTTGTACCCATAAAGGGTATGGTTGGGATTAAGAAATTGACTTAACATTACTTTTGGATGTTGACTTTGACTCGGACCGTTGGAGTGTCTTCTCTTCTGTATATGACTGCGAAATAATCATGAGGGCAGGGACTTGAATGATAAATTTGTTAAACAGTCATCTGGGCGTCAGACTATGCACCCAAAGGCGGCAAATGGGCACCTCGGGTGGCTTGAGTTAGATCCTGTATCGGCAGAGAATCCTGGTCTATGGTATCGGCTAGTGCCTTGAGCACTTTTGGAGCTGGAAAGGCTCATTTATAAACAATTAATTAAAAAAATAAAAGATTTTTTTTTCTTACTAACTAGTAACTGTAGGATAAATTATGTTTTGCTTGGAAAAAAAAAACAATCCAGGGATCAAAGTTTAGTGTATCAAAAGCATTTTTAAAAAAAAATTGTTGTACTGAAAAACATTGTTTTTGAAAAAGCACAATACTTATACTTTCATTTCCCCTAAGTGTTGATTTAAAAAAATAAAAAAGATCTAGGAGGATTTAGGCCAGATGTATTATTTAGTAAGGTGACAAGTGCTTTTCTGCCTGAACATTCCAAAAACAACTACAACTTGTACAAGAAAAATATTCATGGCTGAAAATGACAAAACATTGTTGTTCGGTAAACCCAAGCTAAGGGGATTATTGTTCATTTAAGAGGGTAGGGTTAGGTTGGTGTTATTATTTATTTAAGTGTTTGCTTGTTTTTCAGGCTGTTTTGTACCCATTAAAATAAAAAGAAGAAAAATAAGAAGCTACGAGTATAAAATTGATAGGCAGGTGTTTTTGGATGGGGGATTTCTATTATGACGTCTCTGCTTTCTAAACTTTCTTCCTTCGTGCATAATTTATCTGTTGGTTGTTTATCGTTCACTCATAGTCATAGTTCTAGTTTAGCATGCATGGCACAGCTGCATGATGGAGGAGTGATGGTGTGGGTTGTTTTTCCCCAAGTATTGGGATTCCAGTGGTGCAACCGATAACCCATAGCTTGAAATAGCCCAGTGCATACATCTACATGATCTAGAGTGTGTGTGACTTGGTCAGGTTGTTTACAGCTTGTTGTAACAGCCCCAGCTTGCTACGATTTCTATGCTAACATCACAGTCCAGTTATTCAATTTGGGCTGGACGATTTTGTTGTTGACATTTAATTCATGTTGTGGAATATCGGAATATGATTTGTCACTATTTAGAGGAAGAAGAGAGGTAGGGGGGGGGGGTGGGGGTAAGGAGGGGGGGAAGAAGAAGAAGAGATGAGATGAGTAAGATAATAATAATGATTATAAATGATAATAATAATAATAATAATAATAATAATAATAATAATAATAATAATATTAATATTAATAATAATAATAATAATTATTATTATTATTATTATTATTTTTATTATTTTTATTATTATTATTTAATAATAAGAATAATTACTGGATGCTATACGCACCTTATTCCTAAATCAGTCTCAAAGCACGGCGATCTGTAACCAAGCTCACATGTAACAGACACTCCTACGGCAGTGAGTCCTAGTCCTACATGTATACACTTGTAACAAACACACATTCACCACTCAAACACGCATTGTATTTAAAGGGCAAGTCGCTATTAGAAGACCGAAAGAAAATCACCTATATATTTATTTGTGAAATTTTGGATTGACTGCATCCAATACTATTATTTAAGGGAAGGAGGAAACCGGAGAACCCTTAGAAAACCCTCAGTGACCTGAATAGTCTTGTACCTAAGTCACATAAGTTGGCCCTTAGGGGGAATTGAACCCGCAACCTTCGGCATAGGACATTGGCAACTAACCCATTGCGCCACCAGGTCACCCCAAGATGGAGGGGAAAAAAGGTGGTGCAGTTACAACTTGTATTTATTTATTTATTTATTTATTTATAATTAAATTAGTATAATGGTAGTGATAGTGACATTTTAGATTTGAAAAATTGTAAATATATTAAGGCAGCAGGTGTACATCTGGAGTAGTTAAGTTAGAGTTAGCGCCTGTATCTGCACCTTGAGCAGCTGACGTGAGGTAAAAAAGCGGTCTATAACTCTATGAACAAAAAAATAACTAATCAGTCATACTTTGTAAATTAGTTACTGTTCATGGCCAGAAGCACGGTCTAAGGTAAAAATTGTAAGAATGTTTAGGTGTGATTGAGGAAATATTTTACAAATACTCTGACATCATTAACGTTATCAAGCTTTTGATGATTTGACCATGTAACAGTTGTTAGGTAGGAGAATCTGGAATCTGGAATAATACGTCACAGGAGCCTTGTTGGCTATCGTCGTGACGGACCTGGGGGCGCAATCTACTTGTTGGAGGGTCTTGGTTAAGAAGAAACAAAAAATTATTTAGCAGGAAAGTAATAGTAATACTTTCATAATAAAATAAGTATTAATTTAATAGTTCAAATTTAGAAGAAGAAAGAAAAAAAATTGGGGGGGTGAGAAATGTGATTTAGGACCTATCGGTCATCTACGTGTTTGTAACCCAACAGCCCAAAGGACAATCCCCTGGCTTTTGAATGATTGGCAGTTATTGGCCTGTTTATGTAGCAGTTGTAGTACTAGTACTAAAAATAGTACCAGTTTGCAGCCATTTCAACAACAACAGTGAAGCCTACTGCGGGTTGTGTGTCATTACTGCCCAGTTTGGTTAACGCAGTGTGATCTCATCACGGCAGTCCTGATGATTGGTATGATGGCCTACTAGCGCCAAAACCTGATCATTACAAAATATCATGAGATAATGACAAATATCATGGGATAATTACAATTATCAAGGGATAATTACAATTATCATTTAAAAATGACAAATATCTTCACGTGATCCTGTTTAATTTTCAGTTATTTCTCTACAGGGCGCGAAATTAACTTTTTTCTTTGAGGGTAAACAGGACCCTTAACTTTTAAAAAGTGAGGGTCCTGTCTGAAATGTGAGGGTCCTAATACATAATAAACAATCGCCCATTGATTGGCCAAAAAGCGTGACTCCGAGCCAATAAAAAAAGACGTACTTAATATTAGTCAAGGGTAATAACTCGAGTGACAAATACCTCGCATCCATAGCAACATATAGCGCGATGGGTACTCGACATCGATTTTCGAAGATTTATTATTGCCTTCTACTTTTCACTCAAAAATAATTTTTGCATCGAAGATTTTTTTCAGTAAAAATGAATTGATTACTCAACTTTGTAACGTAGTTGACATTTTTTTGCAGGTAAATCGGGCACGCTAGAAATTAAAAGAGCGGGTCCGAATCAACATTTGAGGGTAATTCGCCCCGGACCCGCCTTAATTTCGCGCCCTGCTCTAAAAATCCACCTGGAAATGCACGAAAACCAAACATTGTATCACATTATAATTACAATTTTTACTTGATAATTACTTTTTTTTTCATGATCATGCTTAATTCTGGCTAAGGCAGCTTACTAGCAGTAGCACCAAAACGTGAATTTACAGGTATCAGTGATAATTTTAATTAACACGTGTTCTTTGTAATTTACATTATTGATTATATTATGATGGCCTACTAGCGCCAAAATCTGATAATTACAAATATCCAGGGATAATTACAAATATCAACTACATATTTACAATTAACACGTACAAATTGTAATTATCAAGTGAAAATTGCAATTTTCAATTTTGGCACATTTTCAGAAGGAATGCGAAAGCCAAAACGGAAAATTAAACATGATCACGTGAAGATATTTGTAATTATCCCTTGATAAGTTTAATTATCCCTTAATAATTGTAATTATCCCATGATATTTGTAATTATCTCATAATATTTGTAATTACTACATTTAGGCACTAGAAAAGCGTGCCAAATATTGATAATTATTAATTAACACTGTGGATTAACGGGGGATCTCTGTAAATTATACAGAACTCGTGTTAATTTCAATGATCTCGTGATACTGGAAAATCTCGGTTTTGGAGCTAGTAGGCCGTCATAGGTTGGGAGAGGCGGTTTCATGGAGTTGTTTACTTCCCTACTGACCACGGCCAGCCACTTGATTATTTCAGATCACTGTCTTTTACACCGTTTTAAGCACTTTTATGTCCTCAGTGTCCTACATTATCACACACATTGTACAGCCACCTACATTATCACACACATTGTACAGCCACCTACATTATCACACATTGTACAGCCACCTACATTATCACACACATTGTACAGCCACCTACATTATCACACACATTGTACAGCCACCTACAATATCACACATTGTACAAACACCTACATAATCACACACATTGTACAGACACCTACATTATCACACATATTGTACAGACACCTACATTATCACACACATTGTACAGACACAGGTTTACATTATCACACACGCTGTACGGACACCTACATTATCACACATTATCACACACATTGTACAGACACCTACATAGTACATTATCACACATGCTGTACAGACACCTACATTATCACACACGCTGTACAGACACCTACATTATCACACACGCTGTACATACAGACACCTACATTATACATTTTATACAAAGATAGAAGGTAAAGGTATGCCTGTAACCTTTGAATCGGGGGAGAGGCGTTTAGGACTTCCACTCTCTCTGGGTCAGCATAATGAGGGTGATACCCATCTCCCCTCCCCCTGCATTACAACTTCCCCCATTTGTAAACAGAACCAGGTATCCATTTACAGCTGGGTGGCCTGGGGTGTGAGTTTGCACATCTTTAATTCTTTTTGTCATTTTTGAAAGTATGGTCACCATCCAAGTACTAACTGCACCAATCCAAGCACAAACTGCACTCGCCGTTGCTAAATGAAGCATTTCTAGCGTGTACCCAAGGCACTACCGACTACGATACTGCATATCCTGATACAAAACACTTACATTGTCCATTCTGTCTATTCTATAATATAATATTAATAAATAAATAATGAACACGTGTACACCTTTCAGTTAATATTCGCAGCTGAGCCTGTGATTCATGTAAGGATGTAAAGTTTTGGACCCACTCCAAAGGTAATTTTTTATTTTATTTTTATGTTACCAATGTGAAAGTTGAACAATAAAGATGTCCTGTCCTATCCTATCCCATAACTCGAAGGTCGTTGGGGAACCACAGACGATCGTTTAACCAGCGTGTACTCCATCTGTCTGTGTCCTCAGCAACCCTCATGGCTTCACTCAATGTCAAGCCAGTCCATTCTCGAATACTGTTTTCTCACCTCTTTTTCTTTCTTCTTTTGCTTCTACCTCCTTGTACCATACCTTGCAGGTTGTAGTGATTCAAAAGAAGCACTAACTTACTAAGGACCAATGTTATGCCTAATGATGATCATGATGAAGAAGTGATTAGAAGGAGAGAGAGAGAGAGAGAGAGAGAGAGAGAGAGAGAGAGAGAGAGAGAGAGAGAGAGAGAGAGAGAGAGAGAGCTTATTTTGGGAAGATAAGCTTCAGGGCAGTGCGAATTTAATATAATATAAAGTCATATTACTTATTATTCTTAAGTTTTCTTTCTCGCATGTTAAATCAACGAAGACGTTTTCTCCACTAACCACAAAGAGAATTCCTGCACCGTGTTACAAAAGTGTAGAAGAGGCTGACCATCGATGCCCCTTGATATTTAGAGGCCTTTAACACCTAATTGTTACCACCTGGTATATTTCTACTGCTTGAATAGATGATGATGATGATGTATTGATGATGATGATGATGATGATGATGATGATGATGATGATGATGATGATGATGATGATGATGATGATGATGATGATTTTAAGTGCTGACAAATACTTACAAAAGTCATCTAAACAAACTATGATGATGATGATGATGATGATGATGATGATGATGATGATGATGAAATTAAATGAAACTTCAACAATCACCTGCACAAACAAGGGTGTAGTGTAATAGTTTTTGTACTCTAAGTTTGAATCACTCATTGTCTGCGACAGCTAGTTTTAATCCTAAGTGAGAGGGAAGCATTTGTCACCTTGTTTACGCCATTTATCTGCCCTGTGGTGTTAGGTAAAATGGTATTGACTGACAAACTGTTGTAATATTGTCTGGCACAGGGGCTCAAAATCGCACATTTAAGTGTCACAGACCCTTTTAAAATTCACAGTGACAGTTGCCCCACAAGAAAAGATACAATTAAACGCATCCCCTCTCCCCCCTCAACCTTTGCACCTCCACTCCCAAAAGAAAAAGAAGAAAAAAAAGAAAAGAAAAGAAATTTTCAAAAAGTACGGTTTGGATAATTTTAATGTAATGGATACGTGGTGGTCGGTTTATGTTAATAATAGCATCAAGGTTGATTCTAAAAATAGTCCCACTGTGAATGCGTATAATAAATCCGTGCGGTTTGTTTACATAACAAAAAAAAAAGATGTCTAACAGTAAAATTCAAAAGCTTTTCAGTCGATACGAGCGACAATAACCACATATATAATCTTTCAATGACACAACAATGGAAGTTAGCAATACCCTCATTAAATTGTCACCAAAAACTAAGCTTGTAAGCATCCTTCAAACCCTGGGCTCGGGTCTTTGGAGAAAGCGACATGACTAACAGAGTTGTTTGTCAGTTTGCATAACTTGCAGTGGTGGTCGGTTGAATATATGATTATGAACATTAAAATTTGACGTCTATAACCTCCCTTGGCAGTATGGTGGATGGGGGCTACCAGGGAAGAAGAGAGATGGAGGTAGGGACCTTAAATCAAGTCAACATTGAACCACCAGAGCAGTCGTACTGCGAAAATGGACACCAGACCGTACTTTGAACCTGGGTCAGCAGTGTGCCTGCCTTGATGATTGTAATTGTTAGTCTGCTGTCGGCGTAGCTTTTTACCCTTTGCATGACTTTCTGTGGCCTTCAGTTTGCTTGGAGCATAACATATAACACACTGACAATTAGTATTTGTTAAATTACGCTATTATATAAAATGGTGTAAAACCTGCTGTTGCTGGCTTCACCTTACCACCTTAACATAACTCACAGAGGTTGAAGTATCAGCGGTCTGTCTGTTGGGATGACGGCGGACGCAAAACTGAAGATGCGAAAGCCTGCCCGTGCTAGGTTTCATTGAACCTGCACTCTTATTTGTATTATATTGCATCATAGATTGCATGTGGTGTATGCCTCTGTTCATTTCCTTATTGGTGGTCATTGGCGCTCGAAGTTTCAAGCTGCTTTGTTTTTACAAGTGCAAACTAATCGACTCAGACTGGAGTACAAGTCTACTCACACTCTCGATTGACTCGACCCCGTCCAGCGCTAGTTATTATTATTTCGAATCTGCAGAACTAGCGACGACGGCGCGTTTTAATTATGTGAGGTAGCCTATCGTGTATCTTCGAGAAACACCGAGAGTGTGGATGGGCAATTATGTCGGTTGGTAGTAAGTACGAAGGGCACTAGGTTACCATCAAGAGTTCAGACGCAGTTTTCTGTTGAACTTCGAAGAGAGCAGACGGGCGGGAAGGAATTGTTTTCGACTTCGAAGAAAACAGCCGGCATGGAAGGAACGGGTTAGAGTAGAGGAAGGGTGGACGTGGACGTGTTGACTGTTGATTAGCCACAGCGGTTGCACGTGACACCGAAGAGAAATAGTGAGAGAGACGGAGAAAGAAGGAGAGGAAATGGATGGTGGAGATAGCAAAGTGAAAGTTTGACTGAAGGAAGAGGGGGGGGGGGAGGGATAAATAATCGGAAGAGTACAGAAGTTGTAGTGATCGCCCAGGATTGTACTCAGATGATACGGTTTAGGCAGCAAGTTTGCGCCTTTGGCGGATTGAGTTGTATTCTGTTTGGGACAGTGCCTTGAGGAGCTTTTTAACTGGACAAACTCTCCCTCCCCCCCTCTCTCTCTATCTGTCTCTCTGTCCTCCCCCCCCCCCCCCTCTTTCTCTCTCCACTTCAAAATACCCCCCCTGATATGTCAGTAAACGTCTAGTATGATGGAAGGGCTTTAAAGGAAGAAGTACTTCGTAAGGTGTCTGCTGCTAAGAGCGGGTGCTGACGGAGAGGGGAGTGTAGTGGAGGGAAGTAATTTATGAGGGTCTGGGAGAGGGGGTGTGGGCGTAAGAGGAGGCGGGTTGGGGTGGGGGAGTGGTGGGATTGCTTTGAAGTTCGGTCTGGGGCGCCCACAGCCGCCCGGTCTTCTTGCATAACTGTTGGTCATCTCCGTTATGGTCAGTCGGGCGCCAAGGTTGCTACTTTAGTTTTTGGGACCTCTGTCATTTGAAGCTGTTTTTACTTTTAACCCTACATCAATAAATCAACGATATGATATTATATAAGTAAGACTAGTAATAAATAAATAAATTAATAATAATAATAATAATAATAATAATAATAATAATAATAATAATAATAATAATAATAATAATAATAATAAATAAATAATAATAATAAATAAATAATAATAAAAATAATAATAATACAGCATGCTATCACGCGCTTAAAAAAAAAATCAAACTCAATGCGCGGCGATCTGAAGAGATCGCTATTAAAGAAGTCGGAATGAAAATACATTTTATTTTTGAAATTTTAAATTGACTACATGAAGGGAGGGAGGAAACCGGAGTACCCGAAGAAAACCCTCGATGTCTTGAAAAGTCTGGTACCTAAGTCACGTAAGTTCGTCCCAAGCGGGGTTCAAATCCGAGAACTTCTGCATAGGATTAGGAAACCACTATGAAGTGAGCTACCAAAGCAATAGGCAGTGATGTCGTTTTCGTCGGCAAATCGGCCATTCACCGATAAAATTCCAAAATGTCCGAAAGAGTCCTGTGCTGGTCGGTCCGCTGTCCTAAGGTTTTACGCCTCAATTGGCCATCCTTTTCCGGTTTTTTGTTTGCTTTTCTCATGTCTATTTCGTTGTTATTGCTTCTGGCCATATTAATTTCCTATCGGATAAATTAAGGTGTTATGAGTTATTGTCGAACATCGCATATCGGAAGCGCCAAGCTAGCAGACGACACATGCATCAGCAGAGAGAGTTAGAGTAACTCCCCTTGTTGCGAACGGCGTGCTTCCGGCAATAAAACTTTTCGTTTTCAAAATGCCGCCGAAAAAGAAACCGAAACTTATCAGTGGCCTCTCGTTTGGTGTTGGAAAAAAGTCAAAATGATGGCCAAAAGGTTTTCAAAATGTCCTAAAGGTTTGTGACTGAATCGGCCAAATGGCCTATGCTGAAAATTTCTAGCAACATCACTGAATAGGGTATACAAATGCATCCTTGGGTCGTTAATCTGCTTGCGATTCTTTCTTTTTAATTCTTGTTCAGTTTATTGTGAGCCGAGTAGGTCTTCATTTGTAGATCTACCGATTTAAAGACCACCCAGGCTATGAAGTTAGACGGTGAGAACTGGTAGTGAAGACGCAACATTTGTCAAATCAAGCTCATCGTTTGTGAACGGTGTACAGAAGAGTCCTCAAACTTCAGCGTTTCGTGTCTGTGGGCCTATAGAGCTCAATTTGGAGTGTAATAATAATAATTTATTTTGTAAAAGCGCGCGATTCCACGTCTTGTTGTTGTGTTGTTGATGAGGATGGACACTTATACATCGATGAGGGTAAGATTGACAGTGTTTTCCTAGGAGGAAGGGAGACCCCCATAGGATGGGGAGGAGTGCCATACTTAATACATCCGATCCCCTGCGGGACATTTCCTGTTTTTGAGGCAGGCCAGACGTGTACAACAGCTGAACGGTTGACGTGAGTATATTGAGGGAGATGACGGCGGGGGGAAGGGAGGGGGAGGGGAGGAGAAGGAGGGATGGATTGAAGGGGTGGGAAGAATAGTAGGGTAGTTGGGGGTGGTTGTGGTGGAAGAAGGAGGGGGGGGGGGGGGGTGTACGCTCCATATTACTTGGTCTGTCTTTGGGTTTGGCACAGAACATGTCTATGCGCGAACACGGGCTTGTCTGTCAACTTTCTAGGTCCTCCACTACGTCGTATATGGACTTTATTTTATTTATTTATTTATTTATTTATTTATTTATTTATTATTATTATTATTATTATTATTATTATTATTATTATTATTATTATTATTATTTGGTATTGTTTTGGTTTTTGATTGTACTGGGAATGGAAGTTTGCATTGAAAAAAATGGGATTGAATATGGTTGCGGTACGGGGAGGTGGAGGGAAAGAGTTGGCTTGTTCATCTTCCTGTTCACACAGCGTTTCTGAGACTCCCAGGTTTATTACCTCTGTAGTTGCCAGAAGCAACCCACAGTCCCCCATATGCATACTGTGTTCGGGGACGTTAATCCAGAACCTTCGAAGTAAACCTCGGTTGCAGCTGTACTTTGGCGAGCGGGACACAGGAAAACCCTCCAGGCTTATCACGTTATTTGTGTGTCGTCTCCGTTTTTTTTTCTTTCATCAGGAAGGAAGGAAGTTTATGAGAGAGAGAGAGAGAGAGAGAGAGAGAGAGAGAGAGAGAGAGAGAGATCGGGTGGTGTGGGGAAGTGTTGGAGAGTCCGCTCCTCGTCTCCATGCTTTGTGCTTGAAAGAGTCCTGTCCCAAGTGTGACGGCCTACTAGCGCCAAAACCTGATGTTTACAAAAAAATCATGAGATCATTACAAATATTATGGGAAAATTACAATTATGAAGGAATAATTACAATTATCATTGAAGTATTATAAATATCTTCGCGTAATCATGTACATATAATTAATTTTCAGTTTTGGCTCTAGCAATCCGCCTGGAAAGACGCCAAAACCGAAAATTATAATTACTACATAATAATTCCAATTTTCACTTCATACTTACAATTTTTACGTAATTATGCTTAATTCTGAATGACAATTGGCTTTTGGGTACTTGGAAATAGTTCTACTGGTGTCGAAAGTCAGTTTCAGCCTTATTATTTTGTGTAATGAAAAATCGCCATGCAAGGGATCAAAGGTGTTGCCTGGCGTTAAATGTTAAAAGAAAAAGAAAGAAATAACTCGTTTTCATTCCATTTAAACAGGATGAAGCGATCATAGGCCGCAACTTGGGTGCTTGTTGTATAAGTAACAGTGAATTCAGACTTTTGTTTTTAATTTTAAACTTTTGTTTAATCCGATCATTTTCCTTCGTTTGCATTTATTGAAAGTCTGCTTTCTCGATCTCCTGTAAAAGTTGAAGAGAGGGAGAGGGGGAGAGAGAGAGAGAGAGAGAGAGAGAGAGAGAGAGAGAGTGAGAGAGAGAGAGAGAGAGAGAGAGAGAGAGAGTGAGTGTATAACCATCTAGTATGAAGCGTGTGTGTGGGTCACAGACACAGACTCAGACTTACCTTTGCTGGATTCGAACATTTTGGTTTAATTGCTCAACAATAGTTAATACCTCCTCTTTGATGAAATGAAAAAGCTTTTCTGTCTTTGAGACTATTTATAAAAGACAGCGAAGTGGCTAACCTGTACCTATAGGCACAAAGCCACAAATTTAGCAAATCATTGGCAGCCGAGAGGAGGAGATAAAATCATGTCCTTTCATTAATTCCCTCCGTCCGCCGAGAATAGCATAGATTTAATTTTTTTAAATTAGTATAATTTTAAAAAAAATAAATCTATGCTATTCTACACAAACTTGTTTTCTCCAAAATCAGAGTAAGAGGCTGAAGGGAACATTGGTCATAATGTGCACCTACGGGGTTCATTGTTAGTTGGCCGTACAATGCGTAACTGAGGTTAGCCCAGGCTCGTACAGCGATGTCGGACTTATTTTCCCGGACTTATTTTCCGTCATTTGAACATCGTTCCATTATTGGCTCAATAAAACTCCATCTTTCCGACTGGAAAAAGCCTTCGTGCCCTTTTAGACTAAGAGAAGAGATCATAGGAACGTAGATTAATGAACTCTGGAGTGTGTGAGTGTGTGTGTCAGTGGGTCACAGTCAACGTCAGACTGTTTATAGCTCCTGATAGCGGGAGCTCTTTTTCTAGGGTTCCTTATTTGCCAGAACTTCAGAAAGTGTGTGTACGTGTGCGTTCATGTGTGTGTGTGTGTTAAGGGGAGGGGGGAGGTGTGTGTGTGTGGTGGTGGTGGGGGTGGGTTAATGGCTAGTAGGAGATTGGATGAGAGAGAGAGACGGAGAGAGACAGAGACAGAGAGAGACAGAGACAGAGTATTCAAGATTGCGTCTTCGCCTTCGTTTATATGTAAGTGTGCGCACTAACATGATTGACTGTCCTCGAGCTTGTAAAAAAATGTGGTCACACGTGTAGTCATGTGTGTGTGGGCGCATATGTGTGCGCACATGTATGTGCGGGCTAGTAAATAAAGGAGCGTACGTGTAGGCATCGCGCGCGTTTGTTGACGAGTTCAACACAAAACCCAGAACTTCACCCTCTACTATAGCAACAGCGTGGCAATCAAAATAGGTCAAAGAATGACGTTTTGTACTGTTAGCGATCAACATGAGCTCCAATTTCTCAGGTCTACAGGCATAGTATAGATTATTCTCAATAACATCAACATGTTTTCCACAAAGGTTTCACACACACACACGCACGCGCAGCTGTGCACACTCCGCAGCGGAGACCCGTCGAGTACCACTCACAAGTATTCGTGGCAAATGCAAGCAATGTGTCAGCTGTTTTGTGTGGTGCGGGGATTTTGTTGGTGTGTCTTTTTGTTAAAGGCTAGGCTCCACTCAAGAGTATCTAAGGCTGCTTGCTGGGCAGGGGAGGGATTAACTGACTCTTTCGGCTAGGCCCACAAGCCAGCTCACCCACTCCCAGACCAGAGTATCAGCAGCTGACTTAAGTGCAGTATTTCTTAAAAGTTAAACGAAAACAACGTGTTGCACTTGCAACTGCGCAGAAATATTGTCCACAGGAAAAGTCGCCCGTTGTTTGTGTTGCAATGTTTATTATTCTCTACATACGTACGTAGAGATTCCCCTCCCTCCTCATCTGTCTCCTCCCCTCGCAAGTCTGTGAGTCGTCAAATTAGCAAGTTGCCAAAATCTGGTTTATTTAAAAGGAAAGAAATAACTGTGCACTTACGTATGTGAATACAAACCCCCAATGAGTTTTCGAGAAAAATACTTAGAAAACCGAGTATCCAATTTAATTATTTTATTTTTTTTTTTAAAATGGGTTGTTGTTTTATGACCACAGCCGGACAAAACATGTTTTAAACTCAGAACCACCCGATTATTATTATTATTATTATTATTATTATTATTATTATTATTATTATTATTATTATTATTATTATTATTATTATTATAATTATTATTATTATTATACTTTTTATTATTTTTTTTTAAAATACTTGTATTTCACTGACTGCTGTACACACTGGAGTGTATATAAGGTATTTAAGGAGTAAGGACAACACGATGACCTGCTCACAGTGGTGAAGAAACGGAAACTCCGATGGTATGGCCACGTCACCAGATCACCAGGCCTTGCAGAGACCATTCTGCAAGGCACAGTGCAAGGAGGTAGAAGAAGAGGGAGACCGAAAAAGAGGTGGGAGGACAACATTCGAGAATGGACTGGTTTGACACTGAGCGAAGCCATCAGGGTTGCTGAGGACAGAGAAAGATGGAGTATGCTGGTTAAACGATCATCTGTGGTGCCCCTACGATCTTCGGGTTACGGGATAGGATAGGATAGGATAGGATAGAGTATAAAGAGGTATGGGTCGGGTGATGGGCGATGGAGGTCGTCTACTTCGTCTTCTTCTTCTTCTTCTTCCGATAAGCAAACTGCGCCAGGCGTAGTTGAGATCCTTGATGCAGTCCCCGAGCAGAGTCGTTGTTGGAAATCTTCTAACCAATGTTCAGTGCAGCACATTTAGCAGCACCCTCCGGTGTAAAACGATCTCTCTCTCTCTCTCTCTCTCTCTCTCTCTCTCTCTCTCTCTCTCTCTCTCTCTCTCTCTCTCTCTGGGCCAGTAATGCTAATAATATTATACTGCAGACTGCGTAGCTGAGACCAAGGCTTACGTTTGCCCCTCAATATTAGTAGTTAATACTTGTGAGAGGTACTCGACTACGCTGTGTGAGCTTTGTGTTGACTGTAGCCGGTCGCTACCCAGGTTCGTGCTAATAAGAGACTCTCTCTAGGTTGTAGCTTGTTTCCGGAGAGTTAACGGAGCCCACTTTGACCTTGCCCCCAGAGCTTTTTTAACTTTCACAGTGAGTGTTCCCCATTGAATAAAAATAAACTTACAACAACAACAAACTCTTGTGTGTGTGTGTGTCTATTAATAGCAACAGCCGTTGGTAATCAAGCCAACATTCTGGAACTAAAAATAGAAGCCGGTAAGCGACAGCACCTGTAGAAACAATTTTACTCGTAAGGTTTTTTGGTTTGAGGTTGATAAAATAGACCCTACCTTACACCAATCACAAAAGACGCACACTTCAGGCCTCGTGGTTCACTCAAAAATAGGGTCGAAGCTCACGCGGCTGTACCGTGAAAACAGGGGAAATAACTCCCTGCCAGAACCGAAATGGAAAATCCAACCTTCAGCGGGTGGTTTGCGCAACGAAAGCCTACTTTGTCCTCGTTTCATGTCAAAACAATGCGAATGTTAGGGTCAACCCGTTGTTGTCAAAAGTAAACAAAGCTAGGGGGGTTGGCATCATAGTTCTATGAACGCGGCCGACGCTCACAGCCTACAGTTATAAACAACCAAGGGGTGGTGGGGAGTAGGGGTGGAGGGGGGGGGGGGTTAGCCTGATAGTTCAGATGATAAGGAGCTGGGATCCTATGCCGAAGGTCGCGGGTTCCAACCCCTAATGGGGACGAAACTTAATGTGACTTAGGTACGAGACGTTTCAGGTCACCGAGGGTTTTCACCGGGTTGCCCGGTTTCCTCCCTCCCTTCAATAATGGTACTGGATGCAGTCAATCTACAAATATTTAAAACAAACAAAATTCAATTTCCCTTCCGTCTTCTAATAGCGACTTGCTTTACACCACTTGTTTGAGCGATGAATTCGTGTTTTTTCGTGTATGTAGGAGAATGGGTAACATGTGAGCTGGTATGTGCGTTACAGATCGCAGCGCTTTGAGTCGGGTTTAGGAGTAAGAAGCGTATAGCATCCATTATTATTATTATTATTATTATTATTATTATTATTATTATTATTATTATTATTATAATAATAATAATTATTATTATTATTATTATTATTATTATTATTATTATTATTATTATTATTATTAGAATTTATTAGTCGTTTTGAAGTTTTCAGGTTTAAAAAAAGGAAGTATTTATAGGTAATACAATACAGTTCACTGCAGTACAGTACAACACAACACAACACGTTTTTATTTATCTCAAATGGAGCATTTACAGTGACAGCATTATAGCACATTGAACTACCACGTGTCATACACATGACCAGCACTAACAGTTAATGAAATAATTAACCGTAAACATTAAACACGCCGTACACTGGTAAGTGTTTACATTGTTTGTAATCTTCCGTTAACGTTTGTTCTGTTCAGGTCTTCCAGATCAGAAGAAACTTTCATTATGTAAGTGGCAAACCCTGTTTGTAATGTTCAGTTCTTTCGTCATCTTTATACGAACATTTTCAAGTTGGAATGATCTCATCGGTAGAGCTGGGTACCGTGGGTCAAAGTCGTACCGGTATTACCGCGGTATTTTTAGGTCCTATCGGTATTTCATACCGGTATACCGCAATTTTAAGTGTTACAATCAAATGGGATATGGCACTGATAGTAGTGACCGACGCAAAAGGAAGATTGTCATACACTTCAAAACAGTTTCAAAGAACCACATTTCCTTAGAAACTGAAGCTTTATTTTTGCTTGAACGCCTTGAAAACAAATTATGGTAAATCATTGTTTAGAACATCAGCAAATGTTAAACCACAATTTCAAAATAAAACAAAAACATTCAACGAGAAAGGTCTTCAAGAACTTGCTCAAACACGTGGATAAGCTGCTGTTCTTATAAGTTCTTCTTCAAGAACGGCTGCCTATCCACGTGTTTGGGCTTTAGGTTCGCTCTCTGGGTGGACAAGATGTTGCCCACTGTCGCGTTATGTGTTGTCGAGATTTCCCAGTAAACCGGACCTTGGACACCCACACCGGTATACCGTAACGTCGCGTTTCCGAACCTGAATACAGTTACGTATCGGTAAAACCGTCCAGCCCTATTCATCAGAGAGTTTTTGTTTGGCTATTGCACCTGTGTTTTCTTTGTTGAACAGTGACGTTTTTTTTTTTTCTTTTTACGTCAGACATAGAATGTTCACGATAATGGTAATTTATGTTGCGTTGTTTTATTTAAATGTATTAATTTTGTTTTATTTCAATGTATTAATTTATTTATAATTATAAATGTATGTATTGATTGTAATGTAAAAAAAAAAAGAGGAGATATTTTTTTTAAAGTTCAGCTACGGCTAAATCCAAGAAACTGAAACACCGGCAGTAGAAAGGGTAGGTGCGTCTCGTATAGGCTGTTGTGATTTATCGAATATAATTGTATGTAGTAAACAGACGCGAGTAAAATAATTTAATTGAAATGATTTGAAAGCGGCGACAGCGACAGTAAGGATGAGGAAGGGAGGACGGAGGAGGAGGAGGAGGAAGAAGAAGGAGAAAGGTAGTCGTACACACTGCTTAACTGAGACCAGCCGAGTCCTACGTTCGCTTCTTCCACTTGTGAGAGGTCCTGGCCGAGTCTCAGCGACGCGTTGTGGTTAAGGGCCAAGGCTAAACCCTTCGCAGTCAACAGTGACCTAAGATTGAACTTGAACCGTGGGTGTCTGTTGTCTGCGTGCGAAAAAACGCGGGGTAAACAACCTATCGTCAGTTTTAATCTTTTAAATCAAGTCATTATAAAACTCTAGCGCACTCAATTTGCCCTCTCCAAATTATATGTGTAATTCGCGAGCTGAAACTTGGTATTTAGTTAGGAAACAGTGAACCCTTCCACACGACAACAACGTTTGCATGTTGGGTGACGTCATCATAGTGATGTCGTCATTTGTTGGTTTTTTTCCCCTTTCTTTTTTTTTATCCTATTTCCCCTTAAACTACTGCAAGGATTTGGTGAAGTTTGGTATGTACTTAGACTTTACTTGTGCCTCTCCAAGGTTAAACCCAACTTATGCCAATAAAATTAAATAATTATTGTGACTTGTTATTTAAAAAAAAAAATAGTTTTTAAAAATGAACTTTGACGGTAATTAGAGTGTTCAAATGGCTTGAGCCTTAAACAAAACTGAGTGACGTCATCGTGTGAGGTTATCATGGTGAGGTCATAATTTGTTTTCTTCTAATCCTATTTTTTCCAAAACCACTTGAGAGATTTGGTTCAAATTTGGTATATATTTAGACTTTATCTATGCCTCCAACATAAAAGCAAAATTGTGCAAATGGAATGACGTAATCATTATGAAAGTCTTATTTTAATTTTTATTTTGCTTACATTTCCTTTAAACTGTGTATGTAATGAGAGCATACAGTTGAGTTGGCCTTATTCAAAACTCACATATAATAGAGTATTGACGTCATATTTTTTCTTTTCTTTTAGTTATTTATTTTGCGCGCTTTTATCTGAAACTAATGGACATATTTCTTTGAAACTTGGTATTTAGTGTGTGTGTGTGTGTGTGTGTGTGTGAGAGAGAGAGAGAGAGAGAGAGAGAAAGAGAGAGAGTGAGAGAGAGAAAGAAAGGGAGAGAACACGCCGGGGAACTCTGCACCAGTTAGGGTCCAGCATATATAATTATATCAAATGAAAAACAAATGGATACATATGGACGCTAACAGGTGCGCATAATCCTCTCTCTCTCTCTCTCTCTCTCTCTCTCTCTCTCTCTCTCTCTCTCTCTCTCTCTCACTAACAAATTAACTAATTAATTAAATACCAAGTTTCAAAGAAATCCATCCATTAGTTTCATAGAAAAGTGCACAAAATAAATCAGTAAATGAAAATATAAATATGACGCCTCCACTCGTTATAAGTAAGTTTTGTCTAAGTCTAGACGAAGCTGTACACTCTCACTACATACGAAGTTTAAACCGAATGGTTTTTAAAAAGTAAAAGGTGACCTCATCATGATTACACTCACTCGATTTGTATAATTTTGGTTTAACGTTGGAGGCATCTAAGGTAATATGCGTATATACCAAACTTGAACCAAATCCCTTTAGTAGTTTGAGAGAAAATAGTATTAGGAAAAAAAAGTATGACATCGCCCTGATGACATCACACCATGACGTCACTCTATATACCATAGTTTCGTTTAAGGATTAAGGCATCTCAACACTCTAATTCCTATCCTATCCTATCCTATCCTATCCTATCCTATCCTATCCTATCCTATCCTATCCCGTAACTCGGAGGTCGTAGGGGCACCACAGATGATCGTTTAACCAGCGTACTCCATCTTTCCCTGTCCTCATCAACCCTGATGGTTTCGCTCAGTGTCAAACCAGTCCATTCTCGAATGTTGTCCTCCCACCTCTTTTTCGGTCTCCCTCTTCTTCTACCTCCTTGCACTGTGCCTTGCAGGGTGGTCTTTGCAAGACCTGATGATCTGGTGACGTGGCCATACCATCGGAGTTTCCGTTTTTTCACCACTGTGAGCAAGTCATCGTGTTGTCCAATGGCTTGTGTAATGGTCTGTCGGACTTCGTTATTGGTGATGTGCTGGGTATAGCAAATGCCCAGAAGTCTTCTGTAGCACCTCATCTCCATGCTTTGTATTTTTCGTTGGAGATCTGCTGTGAGGGTCCATGTTTCGCAAGCATATAGGAAGATGGAGATGACAAGGGGGGCGCGGCAGTCTTACCTTGGACTGTAGACTGATGGTACAGTCTTTCCAAATGGGCTTCAACCTCGCCAGGGCAGCAGTTGTTTGTGCGATCCTGGAGAGGACTTCCTGTCGGGACCCATTGTCTGATACAATGGGCTCCTACATAATGTGATACGATGATTACGTCACACGATTTGCATAAGTTTGGTTTTACCTTAGAGGTACTGGTAAAATCGAAGTACAATCCAAACTTGAACTAAATCCCTCCAGTATTTTGGTAGAAAATATGATTAGAAAAAAAGCACAACAAATTATAAGATCACCATAAGGTCATCCAACATGCATAAGTTTTTTGTCTTCTGGTAGGGTTCACTATTTCATAACCAAATACCAAGTTCTAGAAAAATCCTCCTTTAGTTTCAGAGAAAAATACGCAATAGTCCTCCCCGGGACGGACGGACGCCGGACGCCCAAAGCGAAATACAGATGGCTCATGCACCTAGCGGCCAAAACAACTTAACGCATTGAATGTCAAGCGATACAATCGCTGCTCATACTGTCAAATAAATTTTGTAGAAATATTTTAGGAGTTCATAAGAAATCAAATAAGCTAGCAGTGCTTGCTGAATTGGGTCGTTATCCAATTTCTATCAGTATGATATGTCAAACAATCTCTTTCTGGATACACTTGACCACGTCTTCAGAGTCATCTTTACTTCATGATACGTATCATGAAATGGTGTTGAATGATTCAGAAAATACATGGATACTCTGTGTAAAACATATTTTACGCAGTTTAGGTTTGGGTCACGTTTGGTCAAACCAAGGTACCCTAAGTTTAACACGATTAAAATTTACGCTAAAGGAGAAGCTTCAGGAGAAATATATTTTATTTTGGAACAAAAAAAGATACGATCAGAATTCCAAATTAGCCTTTTTACAATCAAATGAATACAGGAACTAGATATGAATTTCAAACGTATCTTTTATGTAAAAATCTTAATTACCGACAATCCATGTGCAAGTTAAAAATAAGCGCACACAAGCTTGAAATCGAAAAGGGCAGATATAAAAATATCCCTCGAGAGCACCGTTTGTGTCAATGTTGCAACGTGATTGAAGACGAGCTTCACTTTCTGGACAAGTGTGTATTGTATAATAATGAAAGACAAAAGTTTATTGGTGAAGTTCTCAACTCTAATGATAGGGAATTATTCATAAACAACCTTGCAATATTCAAAACCGAGCATGATTTTTCAAACGGGAATATGTTCAAACTATCTTTCATCCTATATTTTTCGCTGCTTCAAAATAAGACTTTCTGCACTATAAATGTCAAGACTTTTCTCTTGACACAATGACAAGAATTGCATGCGTCAATGTACCATATATTGTGTCTTGTAAACCTTGTTTTGGTTTTATGACAATAAATAAATATTCGTATTCTGTCAGGGGTTCCAAGCTGGTTGACTACCCTGAGTGCCACCCCACCCCTCCCCTCCCCTCCCCCATCACCCCCCCCCCTTCCTCCTCTCTCCACCTCCCTCCCCCCAAAAAAAAACTTGAGAGAGAAAAATAAGAACCTTGGCCCTGAGATTATACACCCCTTATTCCTTCGGATGAAAGTATAAACCAAAGTCTAGTCTGTGCACACACGCATTCCACGGGTGAGTGAGTGACTGTGAGTATGCGTGTGTGGACGTGCGCGCGTCGATGTAGGTGATTGTTTGTGTGTATGTGTGAGTTGTGTGGGTGGGTGTCTGTGGTTTTGTTATTGTCGTTTTCAGTTCTGCTATTTGTTATTCACACGTTTGCTTTGTCCGAATATAGAAAATGGAAACGATAATTATGCAGATGAATAGTTTAATCTTCTCCTGAGGTTCTGCAGGTGGGTTTCTGGTCAGTTGTGCCTCAGTGGAGGACGCCCACGCTTTCCTAATACCAGATGTCGCACACATAGATAACGCACAAACTGCTGTTGTTTCTGCGTGTTTGGGTGCGTGGGGTAGGGTTGGAGGGGGTGGGTGGGTTGTGTGTGTAAAGGAAAACACACAACTGCCATTCATGTAGGAGTGCGCGCGATACGGTTGGATGTTATACTGAGGTCCAATCGGTGTACGCAAGTCCCCCATAGCTATGGTGTCAGGGGACGTTAATCTACCTGCCTGTGTACGTATTTGCATTCCACCACTACCGCACGGATGGTAAAGATCCTGACGCTCGAGTCCTAGACGGATGAGTGCCCCTTCACCCAGCATGCACCATTGTCCCGGATAGCGCTGCTCTTGCAGCTGCCGCGCTTTCGCTGAGAAAGCAGCCCTAATTTCGACTTACATGGAGTGACCAATAAAATCTCCAAACACAAACAATTAAACAAGCAGAGCTCACAACAATTGTTAATCAGCTATTGCTCGGCAATTAGTAATCTATCGTATGACTGTGTGTGTGCGCGCGCGCGTACCTGTGTTTTTTTCATAGATCTGTGTCTGTCTGACTTGCTGTTTGGCTCTCTCTCTCTCTCTCTCTCTCTCTCTCTCTCTCTCTCTCTCTCTCTCTCTCTCTCTCTCTCTCTCTCTCTCTCTCTCTCTCTCTCTCTCTCTGGCTCTCTCTTTTTCTCTGTGTGTGTGTGTGTGTGTGTGTGTTTACGTGGATGAAAATACACAGCTGGCTGAGTAGCTCTGAGGCACGTTCGGACACCTGCTCTTGATTTCGGTGGAGTGGCGTATCGCTTTAGTGTAGAAAAGTCGATCGATGCATTCAGCCCACTCAGGCTGGCTTTCCATGTCATAGCAGCCGCCCTCAGTATATTCCCCGTAGTCTTTTGATTGTCTGGGTGGTGCCGAGGTATAGGGGTCCAAGAAGTGCCGACCGAAATTTATAATAGCAGACTGGCCATGATGCACTGTCGAGTCCTATCCTATCCTATCCCGTAACTCGGAGGTCTTAGGGGTTGCGGGATAGGATAGGATAGGATAGGACTGTGCATCATGATGCACATCATCACTGATGCACAGTACCTGGACAATCAGAGTAGCCGAATGTTTTACGATTCTAGCTATCGGAAGAGAGCTGACTATTTCAGCTAATCACAATGCGGCATAGTATAATTTCCGAAATCAGTAACAGTACGACTTGAAGAGAATGACGGTGTAGCAACGCGCAGTTTTCAACTAAAACAGAATGGGAGAACCCACACCGCTAGTACAGTGAAATCCAATGTTCCTTCACATCGCGCACAACTTCTAAAAACTGTGCTGATGATAATTATTTTTCCTCCCACCTTCGTTTGCCATGATTGATGATGATCCTCCCTAGTTGTATCCCGCATTTGGGCGCTTACCCGAGATGTGTAAGATTATATGTGATTGTCTCTACTCAGGCCGGCGGAAACACGCCGAGAAGGGAGACCGGTAGGGTTTCCAGACTAGACCGAGTTTCAGGACACTTCTTTGGGTTGACCGTTTTATTGTCTCCCCTATCCCCGCCTCCCTCACTCTCCCCCTCCATCCCTCTTATCTCCTGGCCCTCCCTCTCTCCTTATCGTCTGCCTGCTTCCTTTGTATGCCTTCGTCTACCTCCTGCCACCTCTCATCCCTCATATCTTTGTCTATCTCGAAGTTTCTCTCTATCCCGACACTCTCCCTGTCTGTCTCTTCATCTGTCTCTCTCTTTCTCCCTCTGTCTGTCTATATGTCTGTCTCCCTCTTTCCGTCTCTCTTTCCGTCGCTCTCTTTGTCTCTGTGTCTGTCTGTCTGCCTGTCTCTCTCTTTCTCTCTCTCGCCCTCTCTCTCTCTCTCTCTCTCTTTCTCTCTCTCTCTCTCTCTTTGTCTCTGTGTCTGTCTGTCTGCCTCTCTCTCTCTCTCTCTCTCTCTCTCTCTCTCTCTCTCTCTCTCTCTCTCTCTCTCTCTCTCTCACGGAATGCGGTCAGGGTGTTTAGTTAATCTGGGGCGCACGATCCGAATTCTACTGCTGGCTTGCACCGTTTTTGTTTCTTGCAGAGTGTATGTATACCCATGCATTTAGTATACTGATCACCAGTCTATCAGTATCTCTTACCACTGACCCGTTACACTGGCACACCGTTTTAGCATGTTCAGTGTGGTCCGGCGCCTTCCAAAATTAATTTGTGTCACTAGGCCGTTTTCTCTGTATTTGTTTTGATGATGATGATGATGATGATGATGATGATGATGATGATGATGATGATGATGAATGACATGATAATGAAAACTCTTGTTAACCTTTTTAAGGTAAAGTTGTTGGTTTAATGTATGTATGTATGGTATGTATGTATAGTATGTATAGTATGTATGTATAGTATATATAGTATGTATGCATGGACGTATGTACCTATGTATGTATTGTATATCTCTTTATTGTATATTTTTAAAAATTTATGTATTTATTTAATATAAAGAGTGTTCGTTCTTTAACTTAACTACTGAACATGTCCCTGACTGAGATTTGTGTTCATTCCTCGTGACATTTAATTTGTGTGTGTAATAATTTCGATCCAAATGTCTTCTTGTTCTCGTATTTCTGGATATCGTGGATTCTCCGCTTTAACACGACTGTTCGTCGTCCAGCGTCCTCGTTTCCTTTGTTCGTTCCTTTCATACATTAAAGTCCACGGACACGTGAGCATATCGGGGACGTTCCAGCGTGTGTGTGTGTGTGTGTGTGTGTGTGTGAGAGAGAGAGAGATAGAGACAGACAGACAGACAGAGAGAGAGAGAGCATGAGAGAGAGAGAGAGAGAGAGAGAGAGAGAGAGAGAGAGAGAGAGAGATTTTACGACGGCTATGTTGAGGGGACAAGAAACTGAAGTTCCAAACTCGATGCTAACGCTGCATTGTACGCGTTTTCTGCCATCGAGTCCCCTTTCTCTCTCTCTCTCTCTCTCTCTCTCTCTCTCTCTCTCTCTCTCTCTCTCTCTCTCTCTCTCTCTCTCTCTCTCTCTCTCTCTCTCTCTCTCCTCCCACCTCTTTTTCTGTCTCCCTCCTCTTCTGCCTCCTTGCACTGTGCTTTTCTCTCTCTCTTTCTCTCTGAAAACAAAATGGTAAACCTCAGCGACAAATTACAAAAGGTCGCAAATACATATGTACGTATTTCATTTATAAAGTAGCCCTACCTTGTTATCGGTGTAGAGGGAAAATAAGACTTAGAGTATCCTTATTTTATTGCTATACTCCCACTCCCAGCGAGTCAAGACGGAAAACAGCGTGATTGTGTTTTGTCAACGACTTGTACTGGTATTTGGCTAGCTTGTATTGGTGATATGGTACAGTAGCTGGGAGGCTTGTGGTGGTTGTCGTTCGTTCGTGGGTAGATTAACGTCCCCGGACACATGAAGCGTATAGGGGACACAAAGGTGGTGGTATAGATGCTGACAGAGAGAGGCAGAGAGAGGGAGAGAGAGAGAGAGAGAGAGAGAGAGAGAGAGAGAGAGAGAGAGAGAGAGAGAGAGAGAGAGAGATTTCCGCCACTCCTCCCCTCCCGCGTCTTCCCCTCTCCCCCATCACACCCCCAGCGGATTTTCCGGTGAGCTTATATAGTTCTAATTTATCGTCACTTCCATTCAATTCATTTGATTTTAGTTCTCGTAATTTTCCTGTAATTTGGTTTATATATTGTAACATGTTGCTTTATACCACAAACGTTAATAAAATAAATGCATAACTAACTCATTCACTACCTACTTACCTACTACTACTACTACTACTACTACTACTACTACTACTACTACTACTACTACTACTACTACTACTACTACTGAGTCCTATACTCTTTGGATCTAGGTGTGCTAATAATAATAATAATAATAATAATAATAATAATAATAATAATAATAATAATAATAATTAGTATTATTTATCGAAATCATGAGACAACAGGACTAATGTAATTCTGTGACCAATGACTTGCGCTGGTGCATTAATTGCAACCATGTTAGTGCGTAACCTATGCCTGTGGTAATATGTATCAAAGTCTACCTCGGAGCTAGCTCATGTGATCGCAATGACCAACTAACTCACAGTACAGAGAGAGAGAGAGAGTTTGCCAGGAAAGAGTTCAGCGGTCAGCTACTGCAGTCTCCTACGTCACTGTGCACAACTTCTCTCTGACTCCGACAAGGGTAGTCCGAGTTTCATAGCAGTGAGGCTCACTGGCAAGTTCTCGGTCATTGCACTCTTAAGGCTATGCCAGACTAGAAACAGAATCACTGATTCGCCGCAATTCAAATCAAAAATCACGATGATTCTCCCTGCATCCAGTGTGTCATACCGCGAAACACGAGTCACAAGAATCAGCTTCAGCAGTGATTCGTACTGATTCACAGATTTAGAACGTGCTCTAAAGTCGGGAATCATGATTCGCCATTCATTCCGTGTCAGCCAATGGGAAGCAAGAGCTAGATCAGGTGATTAGTAGGGGGAGAGGAGGGGAACAACACTCGCAACCAATATGGCGGCAACGTCGGCAACTGGAGCTCTTCCTCCTCCAATTCATTCAAAAGTCCATGGTAGTACTATGCCCCATAAATATTTCTTCTTTCGATCCACGGTTTTACCCACCATTTTCGTTTTCGTTTTTCTCTTGAAGTAGAACAGACGCTGCAGCACAAATTAAAATTGATTCTTCGTCACTGCTAGAATCCATCTCGATGCGCGCCAGGAATGGCAACTCTTGCACACTTTCTCTGACTCATGGTTTTCTGTGAGTCTGTGTAAGTGTGGCAAGGCTGATTGTGAAACAGCGTAATCCTGATTCGCTCTGAAACAGGTTTCTAGCTGAATGGCTGAATCATGATTCGAGTAAAATCGTGATTCCTTGAATGAGTCTGGCATCAGCTTTAGCCCTTGCGAGAAGGACAATAAAACGTTACTTGTTACCCTACCGAGTATCGGAGATTGTGGGGGTTTCAAGCTTGGATAGATGAGATTACTGTTTTTATTATGACTAATAATTTAGTATGGTACTTGGACACCGTTTGTTTACAACTCATCACAAACTACGATCTCCCTGCCTTTACTCCACATGTTAGAGTGAGAGATGTGTGTTCGTTGTGGTTGTGCGTGGAGAAAACATGTGAGCGCTTTGAATCTGATGGTGATTTGGAAAAAAATGCGTAGACAGCATCGCTTTATTAGTTTTTTTTATTTTAAAATTATTATTATTATTATTATTATTATTATTATTATTATTATTATTATTATTATTATTATTATTATTATTATTATTATTATTATTATTGTTGTTGTTGTTGTTGTTATTATTTACTATTCAACTGACGTTTTGATGGTAAAGAAAATGTATCATCGTTTGGCGTTTGAATTCCCGAAGAAGCATTTAGCAAAATCCATGCCTAGAAAGCCTTTTTTGTAGTGTGGTCTGTTCTGACACTGTGTTTTATCTCCTGCGACCCTCCTCCTTTCTGGCCTAGGATTCAGTTCTCGCGGTACAGCAGTGATGTCGTTTTCGTCGGCAAATGGGCCTTTCGCCGATAAAATCCCCAAATGTCCGAAAGAGTCATGTTCTGATCGGCCCGCTGGCCTAAGGTTTTACGCCTCAATCGGCCACACTCTGGCCGGTTTTTTTGTTTGCTTGTCTCATGTCTGTTTCGTTGTTAATGCTTCTGGCCATATTAATTTCCTATCGGATAAATAAAGGTCTTATGAGTTATTGTCGAACATCGCGTATCGGAAGCGCCAAGCTGACGACACATGCATCAGCAGAGAGAGTTAGAGTAACTCCCCTTGTTGCGAACGGCGTGCTTCCGGCAATAAAACTTTTCGTTTTGGAAATGCCGCCGAAAAAGAAACCAAAACTTATCAGTGGCCTCTCGTTTGGTGTTGGAAAGAAGTCAAAATGATGGCCAAAAGATTTTCAAAATGTCCTAAAGGTTTGTGACTGAATCGGTCAAATGGCCTATGCTAAAAATGTCTAGCAATGTCACTGGTACAGTGTTGAGGTTATACCGACAAAAACAACCTTAATATTTCACAATAAAATTGGATTTCATCTCCCTCATCTAATAGTGTCTGCACACCACCTGTTTTGAAATAAATGTTTGTTCGAGAGTGCATTATTGTGAAACATGTGAGCCTGTTTTGGTCCTAAATTCTCTCATATTTTATTTATTCTTTTAATAATTATAGCCTTAAAACATACCTCTGTAACAGTCTTTAAAAAAATAAGTTTACATGACGGTGATGATGATGATGATGACGATGATGATGATGATGATGATGATGATGATCATCATCATCATCATCATCATCATCATCATCTTGAAAGTACGTACATTTGTAACAATTAAAGGAATCTTTATTAAAATAGCATGATTACATCATCAGCATCATCATCATTATCGTCGTCGTCGTCGTCATAATGTGGAATTCTGTCTAGCCTAGGTAAATATGATTGTAGTTAGTCGTAACATGCATGCGTTTGGTGGATGTTATGACCTCTATATATGTAATAATTTATATTACATTGCTCTCACTCTCTGAGTCTCTCGCTCTCTCTCTCTCCCTCCTCTCTCCCCTCTTCCCACTTTTCCTCTTAAAATAAAAAATTCAAACCGTTTGTAAAATACCCTCCAGGTAATAATGTTACTGGTATTTTATTTGTTTCTTTTGCCGCTGGATCCTTGACATTTGCGTAAGATTTCATGGGCGACATTCAAGTTTAAACAAACTTCAAAGAACTTTTGCCAACAATTTCAGACATTTATGTAAGAAAACAGCTGACTGTAAACTAAAAATGCAGAACATTAAATAAACGTCCCTGTTTTAGTCCTTCAGCATCAGGCACGTGGTGAGAGGATTTTACATTCAAATGTTAATGTGTGCGTGTAGGTGTGTTTGTGCGTTTGTGTGTTTAACCACTATCCGATTTTTAAAAAGTTGTTTACCAAGTTGCTTGACGATCACACGTGCTCACACACGTGCACACGCACATACACACACATACACACACGCACCACACCCGCATTCACGCACACACACACTCACACACACACGCATACACATATATAGCATGCATTCACCCACACACACATCACTAACACCCACGTACAGGGGAGCACGCCGCACCCCACCAGCGCACACACGCATGGGATGAATTGCTGGTTTTAACAGCAAGAATTTAGGACAAGCATCAAGTCGTTGTCGTCGGTTAAGTCACCGTAAACAACAGTTTTTTTTGTTTTTTAATATCCTTGGACTTTCGTTGTTGTTGTTTTCCTAATGTTTTTGTTATTGCTGTTGCTCACCATACACTGTTGTTGCTGTTCAATCAGAATAACAATGTTGTAGTTGTTTTTGTTGTTGTTGTTGTTGTAGTTGTTACTTTTGTTGTTGTTGTTGTTGTTCTTCTTCTTCTTCTTCTTCTTCTTCTTCTTCTTCTTCTTCTTCTTCTTCTTCTTCTTCTTCTTCTTCTTCTTCTTCTTCTTCTGCTTCTTCTTAAAAGAAAGTGTCTCCTCTTTTTATGTGAAGTTGTACAATGAAGCGTATCTTCCTATACGAACATGGACCCTCACAGCAGACCTACAAGGAAGAATACAAAGCATGGAGATGAGATGCTACAGAAGACTTCTGGGCATTTCCTCTACCCAACACATCACCAACGACGAAGTCCGACAGACCATCACACAAACCATTGGACAACATGTAGCCGAAGCCCAGATTGTTTAGAGGTGCTTTTTAGGGTATCCAAAATGAAAACAAGGCAAATGTAAAGAGTTTAGGTTGTTGAACAATCTTACCAAAATGTAAAAAAAAAAATTAGCGCAATTAGGAGATACAACGAATTAAAAATTGCTAAAACGGTATTGGCACATTTTGCCAGTTATACGCGGGAATTTCCTTGCGGGCGAAGTATAACTCCGCCCATATGCCCATTCAACACTGTCAGCGTGACTTCACAGATATGGAAGAGGATTTTGAAGATGAATTGCTGGAATATTCACCATCATTAAATCCCACCGTGTCTTTTGAGTTAAGCAAACATTTTCTTTGCTCCCCTGAGTTTGCCTTATTAAAATATAAATAATATAACGCGCAATATAATAGTTTTAAACTTGCCGGTTTTCAGTTATGGCTAAATAGGTCACTAGCAGACGCTCTCCGCTTGCTGCTTGCTGCTTGCTGTGGTCGCTTCCCTGTATGGCGTACGAACAGGGTCAAACGCGCGATGAAAAGTAGCGATGCTTTGCATAGATACTTTTTGAAAAGTATCGCTACTTTGCATCGCTCCGTTACGAAAGGATCGATCCTTTTCATCGCGCATTTCCGAATTCTTCCGAATACACAGTATGCAAATTTTCCAAAAGTTTGATCGGAACTAAAGCGGAACACATTATTTATTAACTAATAGTAATTCTTAAATTTAGCTATTTGGAAAAAATATATTTATTAATTAATTTGCTCTGCAAAGGACAATTGGTGGAATGTTACATAATACATGTATATTATTTCATTAGCTTGACCGATTTCAGTTTTGTAGAAACAGTGTGTTTCGCCTCGGTAAACTTCGGAACTGCGCGATGAAACTGCTCGAGCTAAAGTATCGATGCAAAGTATCGATACTTTTCAGAAAGCATCGATACTTTCGCAATTGGCGTTCCATTTGAGAAAATGTGCGATCCTTTTGAGAAAAGTAGCGATACTTTTCTAAACGGATGGATCCTTATGAGAATAGTATCGATGCAAAGCATCGCTACTTTTCATCGCGCGTTTGACCCTGTTCGTACGCTAATACAAAAAGGATGTGATTCTATTTTAAAAAAAGCTAGTAAACAGAGGAAAGTATACATACACGCAGTTCTTGGAGATCTTGTACATGCTGTTTGCAAACATTTACAATCAAGCACCATGTGAAAAAAGCTATGAGCAAGCTGAATCAGTCACCATCACCTCGAAAACACAGGTTGTCTGGACTGAGCATAGCTTCTGGCACCAGTGGTTTGGGTCCAAAGTGCTTGTTTTGTGACAATGGAAGCAAAGGGAAAAAAATGATCAAAGGATGATCACTATCAACTGACACCTATAAGAACATTAGAATTCAAGGGTAGGTTGCTGGAGTTTTGTAGCAAGAGAGGAACCAGTGCACCAGACCATCTTCTAAACCTTGTGCGTTGCAATTGCAGAACTGACTGTGCGTTAACCAGGTGTTCATGCCGACGACATGGATTGGTCTCCACTGTTGGATGTGGAGAATGCCGAGGTGAAATCTGCTTAAACGTCATGAAGTACACAGAAAAGGAAGAATAAGAGGAAGAAGAAGAGAAAAAGGAAGAGGAAGAAGAAATGGAAGAAGACATGAGTGACAATAGCGTTGAGATCTAACAGTCTGGCTCTATCACCAGCACTGCATTATGTTTTTGTTTTCGTGTAATGAAACGTTTTCTAGTGCTGATTCAAGCACAGCATGGCTATGGCATTCCGTTTGTAAAACAATTGATAGTTTGCATTTTAAGGCCAAAACCATAGTATTTAGGGCTATAAATAATTCTATATAAAGAATGGAAGCAAGACTGCAAACAATTAATTATTTGTATAGAGCGATTTCGATAACCTAAAGAATAGATTCTTTAGTGAAAGTCATGAACACAACAAAAAATATCAAAGATACTTTTAATTATGCAACAATATAAGACAAATGAATTTTCGAGCTATGTTCTTCTTCAGATTACAAACAATGCATAAGAATGTTACTTCCATCACTTAATTTATGGTATTGTACATTTTAAAAAATGTGTTTGTTTAATGTATATACTATTATTTCTTTATTAATTACGTAGTTTTTATAATAGACTAGCAGTGATGTCCCGAGGCCTCGGACATCGGTCATGGTCCGATTCGTTTGGAAAATGACCGAATGCAAACACCTGTGTCCCGTCAAATGTCCGATTCTATTGCAAAATTAGCGGTCATTGTCCGATAGTATTATGACTAGAGCGGTCACTGCAAGAAACATTCCTGTACAAACTGGAGTGTCAAAGCCGTTAAAACGAGTTTGAATAGTGGACAATGTTAGACTATTATCACTCTTTAGTACATTCCGTCGAACAACAAAAGGGCCGCAACTCTCGACACTTTTGAAAGGGAAATAACCGACACCATACTTCCTCTGCAACGATCTTACTACGCTCAAAATGCCGCGGAAGAAAAAGCTTTGTGTTGCTAAAGGGCAGTCTGTTTTGAGCTCGTTTTTGAAGAAAAAAGAAGCACCGTTAATCGGTTCGCTTCACAATCTGAATGTCCTATTGCTTTTATGTAGTCAGGACATGATGTCCGATTAGTTTTATGATTTAGGACATTTTGTCCTAATGCCCTCTAATCCTAGGAACACCACTGGACTAGGAGTGTAATCAGCATGGTGGCCATCTTGAAAAATGGTCACCATATTTCTTTTTGTAATAACTACTGGGATTTAAAAAAAAAACAGGTCTTAAGTCACAGGTATACCAAATTTGGTGCTTGTAAGGCAAAATCTTCGTCTAATACTTCATAGTATAGTACAAGAGTATAATCGGCATTATGGCCATCTTGAAAATGGCCGCCATATTGTTTCTTTTTAATGGCTACCGAGCTTTTCTACAAGAAAATATTTTAAATATCAGACATACCAAATTTGGTGCTTTTAGGAGAAAATCTTCTCATACTTTATATTGTAGACCAAGAGTGTAATCAGCATGGCGGCCATCATTAAAAATGGCCGCCATATTGTTTCTGGTAATGGCTACCGGGCGTTTGTAAAAGAGTAGGTCTTAAGTAGCGTGTAGACCAAATTTGGTGCTTGTAGGTCGAAATCTTGATCTCATACTCCATAATTATTGTAGAACAAAAGGGTTGTCGGCATGGCGGCCATCTTGAAAAATGTCCGCCATATTTTTTCTGTTAACGGCCACTGAGCTTTTCTAAAAGAGTAGGTCTTAAGTATCATGTATACCAAATGTGGCGCTTGTAGGTCGAAATCTTGGTCGTATACTTCATATTGTAGAACAAGAGTTTAATCGGCATGGCGGCCATCTTAAAAATGGCCGCCATTTTTTTAATGGCTACCAGGCTTTTTTGAAATAGTAGGTCTTAAATATCATGGACATCAAATTTGGTGGTGGGGGTGGGAGGGGGGAGCTGTTTTGTCAGTAGTCTGCAATACTAGTTTTTGGTCTTACAAAGCAAGCAATAACTGAACGGAATGCCATAGTACACGGCTAGATAATAAATGCTCAATAACTTTGTTTTGCGATATTTTTTTTTTTTACATTTTGGATATGTGATAGAGTACATTATTATCTTTCCGATGCAGTAAAAATTATTTTGGATACCCAAAAAAGCAAAATTAAACATTTTGCTGCATTCTGGGCTTGGACTAATGGTGAAATGCTCACAGTGGTGAAGAAACGGAAACTCCGATGGTATGGCCACGTCAGCAGAGCATCTGGCTTTGCAAAGACCATCTTGTGTGTGTGCGAGGGGACGGGAGAGGGGCGGGGGGCGGGGCGCTAGGTAGAAACGCCGTTATTCTGACATACACATGAACCTCCACGTACTTTTTTTTTGACGGACCCCGTTATTTTGACGTCAAAACAGTGCTCCGTTAGGGTTAGGGCTTTATTAGGGTTAGGTTTAGGGTTTGGGTTAGAGTTAGGGTTAGTTTCAAAAAATGGATAAATTTTTAAAAATGTCAAAGTAACGTATGTAGAGTTTCATAAAAGTCATCACAGCGGCGTTTCTACACGGTTGTGTGTGTGTGCGTGTGTGTATACATAGGGGGTGGAGGAGTCTCTCATCGGGTGGTATTTATTTCTCTCTCCTCCTTATGTAGTTTCAGTTTTAGTACTTCAAGCTCCTTTGTAAGCATGACGTACGAAGTAAAGACCCAAGTCAATGACCAACCAACCAGTCAAACAACCAAACAAGCAGTTATCCAATAAATAAGTCAATCAACAAAAGTGTTTACTAGCCATGCAATGGTTATATTTTGTTTTAATAAATAACGCTAATTATTGTTATGCTGTTTTAAATCTTTTTTTTTTTATTTGCCTCTGGATATTTTGGTGTCTTTTTTTTTTTTCATTTTCATTTGCTGCATTTCATTTCCTTTTATTCATGTGTCTGGGAAAACAATTAACAAAGTTGAAAGTAAACGAACAAGTGCAGCACGAAAGTTGTAAACAGGCGAACGCAATACTTCTGGAACCCAACACAACTTTGCTGCCTGCGAGTATGATTTGACCCTGTCGCTTTTCACTGAAATGATTATTTAATACAAATACCTCCGGTGCTGTTTGTCAGGCAGCGCTTTGTTTTGTTTTCGTAATTAATGAATTACAAAATGGCCGGGTTTTGTGAAGTTTTGTCTGGGAAGAAAACAGACGTGAGTCATCGTTAGTTCCGTGTTAGTCTGTCGACTAAGGTTATGTAGCAGACGAACTCGATATCAAATGTCACAGTTCCTAGGCACTAGGTGTTCGTGTTTGTTTATTTGGTTTGTTGTTTACAACTTGCTGTATAAATCTTTTGTTGACTTAGATGATGAGTCACAGGCACAAACCCTCACATTGTCATCCATCCACAGGCACACGCATACGGGCGGCTTGAGTTAGATCCTGTATCGGCCGTGCCTTGAGCTGTTCTTGAGCTGGAAAAGTGTAGTATAAAAACGCTTGAACTAATAATAAGCGTAGTGTTGTTGTTATTGTTGTTGTTTGTTGTTTTTTTTTAAACAACTTTTCAAATAGAAATTCGCCAATTTTGGAAAACAACGCTTCAACAAAACAACAACACATTAGGCACAAAAACAACAGCAGTTTAAAGAAAGTACTAGAACTTTCTGTCAAAAACGCCTGCACCGTGTTTGTGTGAAAATAAATGTTATTAGTTTATTATTACAGTGCATGCCCTTTTCTGAAATAAAGTAAGACATTAGGGAAAAGATAGGGGGTTCTTGATAGAATTAGGTTAAGAGCTTTTGTTTTGAATGGAAGTACAACTTCTGTTAAGAGCCCTCACTTTCAGCTTGTGAAATTTGCGTTGAATTAATTTAGTAGTGTGTGTGTGTGTGTGTGCGTGCGCGTGAGTGAGTGTGTGCGCGTGAGTGTGTGTGTGTGAGAGAGAGAGAGAAAGAGAGAGAGAGACCTATCGTAGACATATTCCACAATCATTTTGGTTGAAACTCGTCGGTCGTCTTAAAGTGGGGTAATGAGCTTGTTTTGTTGGGTTTTGATCATCCATCCGATCTCATAGATTAATTTTGTTTTTGTTTTTTGTACTTGTATGTTTAATTTGCTTAATGTTATTCATACAAGCATGGGTTTTGTGTTTCTGGTCATGTGCTACAAAATAAGCTGCTTTGTTTGGCTTTGTTTTTAAAATATTATATTGTTGTGCTAAGGCTTGTGAGTTTTAAAAAAAAAAGAGTGCGCACTCACACACACACGCATACACACAGGTACGCACGCACACAGACAGAAAGTGATAGACACACACAGAAAGTGATCGATCGATTGAGAGAGAGAGAGAGAGAGAGAGAGAGAGAGAGAGAGAGAGAGAGAGAGAGAGTTCTGTCAACTCATACTTGGGCTTAGTACTTGTAAGTTCAGCTTTAGCAGTTTGGCCACGTCAGAGGAGCTAAAAATACCCAACGAGAATGGCACGGAGAGCCTACAGAATTGTGACCCTAAGCCTAAGGCTAGACGCTCCTTATAGACTAAAGCTAAAGCTGCTCCCGGCAGATTTATTATAAGCTATAAATCCGTGCTTTGAGCTCCAGTGAGGAGCGGCAGGACAGTGGTAATTAGTCTGAATATATGAGTCGGCGATTGAAATTATCCTAATGCTAGTAAGATGCTAGATCTATACAAGATAATTTACAGTGGTCATTAACAAAAGAAAAAAAAACTGGATCCATTCTCGACAGCTGTCTGTTTTTTTTTAAATTTTATTATTGTAAAGGAATATAAATTAAAGTGTATATATAAGTATTATTGTTTGATGTCTATTACTTGGTCAGCGTTTAATAGTTGATAAAAGTTTTAAATAATCTTAAAATGTTTTCTTTTTACCTGGAGACCTTTAAAAACAACAACAACAACATATAAAGTTTATACTTAGAAGTTTCGAGATATTAATCTAGCTGCATCAGGGAAAATATTCTATTTTTAAAATATATATATTAACACGTCACCCTTGCATTGTAGCTTGCTGGGGTCACTATTGTCAAGTCGTTGTTTGTGTTTTTGTATTTTGTTGTTGTTTTGTACACCGTGTTAAAACTATATTGAAGCATGGATTATATATAATATTCAAAGATTCTCAGCTGTTTGATTTTGAAGTTGAATTTATTCGATCTGCACTATAATTCATTTTCGAGAGTCTTTTAAAAAAAAAAAAAAATCACTTCGAAGGAGTAGAATTACATTCGCTGAAAATACACAACTTGTTAATTATAAAGGAAACATAAACACGTTGTTTTGGGATCATGTTAAATTCAAGTTTTGTTTGATGACAAACCCAATCATTTATAATGCTGTTTGTTAACCATGGGTCTGGGGGAATGCGTTAAAAAAAACCCACTTTGAACAAAAGTGTTGTCTGATTTTGAGCTTAACAAAATTAATGAATTAAAAAATGTATTAGTAGTAGTAGTAGTAGTAGTAGTAGTAGTAGTAGTAGTAGTAGTAGTAGTAGTAGTAGTAGTAGTAGTAGTGTTATTGTTTTTGTAACGCGGTGCTGATACTACTGAAGTTGAGCACTGCTGAGTAGTCCAAGCCCAGAATGCAGCAAAATGTTTAATTTTGCTTTTTGGGGTATCCAAAATAATTTTTACTGCATCGGAAAGATAATAATGTACTCTATCACATATCCAAAATGTAAAAAAAAAAAATATCGCAAAACAAAGTTATTGAGCATTTATTATCTAGCCGTGTACTATGGCATTCCGTTCAGTTATTGCTTGCTTTGTAAGGCCCAAAACTAGTATGGCAGATTACTGACAAAACAGCTTCCCCCCCCCCCCACCACCACCACCAAATTTGATGTCCATGGTATTTAAGACCTACTATTTCAAAAAAGCCTGGTAGCCATTAAAAAAAATGGCGGCCATTTTCAAGATGGCCGCCATGCCGATTAAACTCTTGTTCTACAATATGAAGATTTCGACCTACAAGCGCCACATTTAGTATACATGATACTTAAGACCTACTCTTTTAGAAAAGCTCAGTGGCCGTTAACAGAAAAAATATGGCGGACATTTTTCAAGATGGCCGCCATGCCGACAACACTTTTGTTCTACAATAATTATAGAGTATGAGATCAAGATTTCGACCTACAAGCACCAAATTTGGTCTACACGCTACTTAAGACCTACTCTTTTACAAACGCCCGGTAGCCATTACCAGAAACAATATGGCGGCCATTTTTAATGATGGCCGCTATGCTGATTACATTCTTGGTCTACAATATAAAGTATGAGAAGATTTTCTCCTAAAAGCACCAAATTTGGTATGTCTGATATTTAAAATATTTTCTTTTAGAAAAGCTCGGTAGCCATTAAAAAGAAACAATATGGCGGTCATTTTCAAGATGGCCATAATGCCGATTATACTCTTGTACTATACTATGAAGTATTAGACGAAGATTTTGCCTTACAAGCACCAAATTTGGTATACCTGTGACTTAAGACCTGTTTTTAAAAAAAAATCCCAGTAGTTATTACAAAAAGAAATATGGTGACCATTTTTCAAGATGGCCACCATGCTGATTACACTCCTAGTCTATAATAAAAACTACGTAATTAAGAAAGAAATAATAGTATATACATTAAACAAACACATTTTTTAAAATGTACAATACCATAAATTAAGTGATGGAAGTAACATTCTTATGCATTGTTTGTAATCTGAAGAAGAGCATAGCTCGAAAATTCATTTGTCTTATATTGTTGTATAATTAAAAGTATCTTTGATATTTTTTGTTGTGTTCATGACTTTTACTAAAGAATCTATTCTTTAGGTTATCGAAATCGCTCTATACAAATAATTAATTGTTTGCAGTCTTGCTTCCATTCTTTATATAGAATTATTTATAGCCCTAAATACTATGGTTTTGGCCTTAAAATGCAAACTATCAATTGTTTTACAAACGGGATGCCATAGCCATGCTGTGCTTGAATCAGCACTAGAAAACGTTTCATTACACGAAAACAAAAACATAATGCAGTGCTGGTGATAGAGCCAGACTGTTAGATCTCAACGCTATTGTCACTCATGTCTTCTTCCATTTCTTCTTCCTCTTCCTTTTTCTCTTCTTCTTCCTCTTATTCTTCCTTTTCTGTGTACTTCATGACGTTTAAGCAGATTTCACCTCGGCATTCTCCACATCCAACAGTGCAGACCAATCCATGTCGTCGGCATGAACACCTGGTTGACGCACAGTCAGTTCTGCAATTGCAACGCACAAGGTTTAGAAGATGGTCTGGTGCACTGGTTCCTCTCTTGCTACAAAACTCCAGCAACCTACCCTTGAATTCTAATGTTCTTATATATAGGTGTCAGTTGATAATGATCATCCTTTGATCCTTTTGTTCCCTTTGCTTCCATTGTCACAAAACAAGCACTTTGGACCCAAACCACTGGTGCCAGAAGCTATGTTCAGTCCAGACAACCTGTGTTTTCGAGGTGATGGTGACTGATTCAGCTTGCTCATAGCTTTTTTCACATGGTGCTTGATTGTGAATGTTTGTATGCAAACAGCATGTACAAGATCTCCAAGAACTGCGTGCATGTATACTTTCCTCTGTTTACTAGCTTTTTTTTTTTAAAATAGAATCACATCCTTTTTGTATTAGCGTACGAACAGGGTCAAACGCGCGATGAAAAGTAGCGATGCTTTGCATCGATACTATTCTCATAAGGATCCATCCGTTTAGGAAAGTATCGCTACTTTTCTCAAAAGGATCGCACATTTTCTCAAATGGAACGCCAATTGCGAAAGTATCGATGCTTTCTGAAAAGTATCGATGCTTTGCATCGATACTTTTTAAAAAGTATCGATACTTTGCATCGATACTTTAGCTCGAGCAGTTTCATCGCGCAATTCCGAAGTTTACCGAGGCGAAACACACTGTTTCTACAAAACTGAAATCGGTCAAGCTAATGAAATAATATACATGTATTATGTAACATTCCACCAATTGTCCTTTGCAGAGCAAATTAATTAATAAATATAATTTTTCCAAATAGCTAAATTTAATAATTACTATTAGTTAATAAATAATGTGTTCCGCTTTAGTTCCGATCAAACTTTTGGAAAATTTGCATACTGTGTATTCGGAAGAATTCGGAAATGCGCGATGAAAAGGATCGATCCTTTCGTAACGGAGCGATGCAAAGTAGCGATACTTTTCAAAAAGTATCTATGCAAAGCATCGCTACTTTTCATCGCGCGTTTGACCCTGTTCGTACGCCATACAGGGCAGCGACCACAGCAAGCAGCAAGCAGCAAGCGGAGAGCGTCTGCTAGTGACCTATTTAGCCATAACTGAAAACCGGCAAGTTTAAAACTATTATATTGCGCGTTATATTATTTATATTTTAATAAGGCAAACTCAGGGGAGCAAAGAAAATGTTTGCTTTGGATTTAATGATGGTGAATATTCCAGCAATTCATCTTCAAAATCCTCTTCCATATCTGTGAAGTCACGCTGACAGTGTTGAATGGGCATGTGGGCGGAGTTATACTTCGCCCGCAAGGAAATTCCCGCGTATGACTGGCAAAATGTGCGAATACCGTTTTAGCAATTTTTAATTCGTTGTATCTCCTAATTGCGCTAATTTTTTTTTTTACATTTTGGTAAGATTGTTCAACAACCTAAACTCTTTACATTTGCCTTGTTTTGATTTTGGATACCCTAAAAAGCACCTCTAAACAATCTGGGCTTCGGCTAGAGCTCAGTATTTTTGTGACCAACAGCCAAAGGTTACATTATCTGGCAATATCACCATCATCATCCTCATCATCATCATCCTCATCATCATCCTCATCATCATCATCATCATCATCATCACCATCATCATCATCATCTTTCTGTCCGATGTTCGTTCCGCTATATTACTACTACTACTGCTGCTGCTACTACTACTTCTACTACTACTACTACTACTACTACTACTACTACTACTACTACTACTACTACTACTACTTCTACTACTACTACTACTACTACTACTACTACTACTACTACTACTACTACTACTAAACAAGCAAACAAACAATTTTTTTGACGAGGAGCCAAATAAATGTAGAAATTGTGTTGGTTTTGGTGTGACTAGGTGCAGTTTTGGGATGTGGAGGAACCCTTAATAATAGAATGTTGTTTGTTCGTGCCTAGTGATGAGAGATTAGGCCTGGTGGCTGGCAAGTCAGGCAAGCCAGGCAAGCAAGGGGGATATGGAAGAGGCCAAAAATGCCTTTGAAGTGCTATTTCTTGGGGTCATTGGGTTCGTGTTGTTTGAAGTACAGTGCATCCCTGAGTGTGAGCAGGTAGAAGGAGGAGGGGGAGAAGAAGAAGAAGAAGAAGAAGAAGAAGAAGAAGAAGAAGAAGAAGAAGAAGAAAAATAATTAAGGAGGGGGAGCGGAGAAGAAGGAGGGGGAAGACAAAAATGAAGAAGAAGAAGAAGGAAGAAGAAAAGAAATAAGAAAGAACAAGAGGACGGAAAGAAATCAGAAGAAGGGGTTGGTGGAATTCAGAGGTGGGGCGGATTTGATTGTTTATTGTGGGTGGTGTTGGTGGGGTGAAGTGGTGAAGTGGGGGTAGGGGCGGGAGGTGATGGTGTGGAGGGTAAGAGAGCGAGAGAGAGAGAGAGAGAGAGAGAGAGAGAGAGAGAGAGAGAGAGAGAGAGAGAGAGAGAGAGAGAGAGAGACCTGTCAGTGCTTCAGTGTCACCCATAACAATTTAAACCGTGCCACTCTCTGAAGAAGAGGAAGAGGAAAACTGATATTTATTTATATTGGTTAAACGAAGCTTTTAAAAGCCTATCGTTGTGTACATTGTGTTTACGATATAATGATTGTGTGGACAGTTTGAAGGAAGTGTAACGAAATACACCTGTTGGAACTTAACAACCGCACTCCAGCGAATCTTCGGTGGTGAGGAAAATCCATCTCGCTTGTCCCACTTAAAAAGTCATTATTGGTTTGTTTGATTGAATAGAAGATGTTCAGCTGTGGAGTTTGTAATTGCCAACTGTTGTTGAGGTAAGAGGTGGTTGCTTGCACACTGTTAAGCTGAACCTAGCCGATGCTTAACGTCAGCCTTTGCACTTGTCAGGAGTCCTCGACGTGTCTCAGCTACGCTTTGTGGAGGTGTTAAGACTACGACTACGACCACTTGAGTATTATAAGACGTGGTACAGTGCAAGGAGGTAGAAGAAGAGGGAGACCGAAAAAGAGGTGAGAGGACAACATTCGAGAATGGGACTGGTTTGACACTGAGCGAAACAATCAGGGTTGCTGAAGACAGGGAAAGATGGAGTACGCTGGTTAAACGATCATCTGTGGTACCCCTACGACCTCCGAGTTATGGGATAGGATAGGTCAGTTAATCGACTTCACGTCAGGGGATGGGAGGTCCTATTAGTTTCTCAAATAGGGCTTGAGTACTCCTAACGTTGTACAGCGACACAACACTTTGTACTCATGGAGGGACAACTTGGGAGGCAGATCTTATCCACTGCTCCACAAATTATCTTGTTGTTGTTTGTAGATTATAGTCACACGACACTTTCGCATATAGGTGACTACTGGACCGATTTATACTGACACCAGCGGGCCAGTTGTTGGTAAAGGGGAAAATAATATGATCACACGTTGACCAATCCGGGATTCGAACCAGCGACCTTTCGGTTACTAGCAAGACGCTCTTACCAACTGAGCTACCCGGCCCCGACAAACTATCTTTCAGTTTGTTTGTCTTATATAGTGTGATACTCATCACGGCGTGCAGCAAAATAACAAAATACAAGGTCTTCTTCCTGCCTTTTTAATAACTCGCACTGTTCAACTCACATAGTCCAATGCAAAAGTTAGGAAAATCAAGAGCCGAGAGGCAGAGAGACCCTTTCATTGGTGCTCCATCTTTCATGGCCAGTGTTGGCCTTTTGTTGTTCTGGCCTGGAGCGCACATCCGCCAGCTAACCTTGGCGTTAGACCTTGGCTTGGTTACGTTGGTAGATTAAAGTCTCCGGGCACTTAGCGTATAGGAGACAGACACCGTAAGACGATATTAGAGACATCTTATATAGTTCGATGTTACAGGACAGCACGCGGATCATTGTCAAAACAGGATTATTTCAGTTGCTATAATTAACAGATCATGTCTGTTGGGGTGTTTGTTATGGTTGTCTAAATTCACATTGTTGTGAGAAGATGTTAAATTAAAATATTGAATTGAATTGATGGTCACCAAATGGTGTATTGTATGTGTATTGTATGTGTGTGTGTGTGTGTGTGTGTGTGTGTGTGTGTGTATGTGTCCAATTTAATATTAAAGGTTAGTTCTGTTAATTTGTTAAGGGACAGTTTGGAAGAGTAGACTTTCTAATTAGTCTAAATTAGTCTAAAATCTGTATATATATATATATATATATATATATATATATATATATATATATATATATATATATATATATATATAATATATATATATATATATATATATATATATATATATATATATATATATATATATATATATATATATATATATATAATATATATATATAATATATATATATATATATATATATATATATATATATATATATATAATATCAAATTTGAAACAAAAGTTTCAACTCTCCCTCTCTCTCTCGCGCGCGTGTGTCCTGAATATCCATGCTCAGGGCAGTGCGGTAACATATTAAAAACAACAACCAAAATAAAACACACACAAAAAACAATTCTTTCAGCATAACTTCCTTTACACCTTTGTGAAGGTGCTTTGACCTGAGCATCGACTGGTGTCATGCAGGTGTGTAAACGCTTGTGCCCTGTGTGTGTGTGTCTGTGTGCGTGTGTCTGTGTGACCTCGAACTTAGTACTTGAAAAATATGTTGTTGTATGCACGTGCGCTATTGTCCACAGCCTGAAGAAAGCTAAGAGAGAGAGGGAGGCCGTAGGGCCTTGTAGTTGCAATGTCAATAAATATCATCATGACAGGTTTGTTTACTTCAATTTGTATTTTTCTAAAATGGAAGTAGTTTTTAATTGCTGTCTGCAGGTGCTGTTGAACGAACCTGTCAAGAACTCGTCAGCCACTCATTCGTCATCTCGTTGTGAATAATTAGTCGTTGGCAACTCCTTTGAAACTATAATTATATGGCATGTTACTGGGTTTGGTAATGGGTATAGTGTAAAAACAATGTTTCTGTCTCTCTGTTGCCGCTCCTCCTCCACCCCTTTCACCCCCCCCCCCTCCTGCTTCTCCCCCCCCCCTCCCCGCCCCCGCTTCCTTTCCCCGCCTCCTTTACTCCTTTTTCTCCCTTTCTCTCTCTCTTTCTCTCTCTCTTTCTCTCTCTTTCTTTCTCTTTCTCTCTCTTTCTTTCTCTCTCTTTCTCTTTCTCTCTTTCTTTCTCTCTCTCTCTCTCTCTCTCTCTCTCTCTCTCTCTCTCTCTCTCTCTCTCTCTCTCTCTCTCTCTCTCTCTCTCTCTCTCTCTCTCTCTCTCTCTCTCTCTCTCTCTCGTAGGAGTAAGCAGCATGGTGACTGAATGTTAAAAAGACATGTTATGACAAGAAAGACGTCTTTTTAGGAAAAGTGCCCATTTGTGTGTAATTTGCCTGTTGTTAAGACGTTGTCTGCTTTATACACTGTGTGTAATGTACCTGTAGTTAAGACTTAGTCTCATTTATATACTGTGTAATGTGCATGTGGTCGAGACAGAAAACACTGTCCCCCGTTGGGGGGCCGGGGGTTTCAGTATAAATAGTATCCCCACTTTCTGGAAATGTAGTGCTTTAAATTCCCACTGTCGCTGTCTTTCTCAGTTGTTCTTTCTCATTCCTGCTCTGGTCTATCAATCTGCTATACTATCTTCTTCTTCGCTAGACCAGTCACCTACATTTTTTCTTGAAAACTCTTCCGGTACAAGACTCCTTATTTGTGTGTGAGGTCTGTTGGATCAGCTTGGGAATATTGGACGCTTTCTGCCAGGTGGTCACTAGGGCTTCCTATGATGCTATTATTTAGTAATGTGGGCATTTTATATGTATGTGTTTTGTTGATAATTCATAATGACGTTTGTATTCTATTTTGTTTTTGTAAACGGGGGTTCTATAAATTAGAGTATAGCCTCAGCGTCCCCTGCGTGGGATGTCTTCATTGTAAAGTGACTGGCTGGTGGAGAGCTTTCAGATTTACTACTAGGGTTGTTTCAACAGATCTTTTATGTGGATCAGAGTTTGTCCGGTCCTGATTTGGCTCGGAAGAGTCCGCTGGACCTAAAGCAATAATCATGTAATGTAATGTAATGTAAGAAAACGCTGTGTGTAATGTGCCTGTGGAGGACACAGAAAACTGTGTAATGTGCCTTTGTTCAAGACAGAAAAAAACCCTGTGTGTAATGTGCCTGTGGTTGAGACAGAAAACACTTTGTGTAATGTGCCTGTGGTTGAAACAGTAAACACTGTGTGTAATGTGCCTGTGGTTGAGACAGTAAACACTGTGTGTAATGTGCTCAACGCCTATGGTTAAGATGTAGTGTGATCACAGCTGCTTTGTTTGCATACACACTTCGTGCTGTAGTTTTGCATTTTGGATTTTTGACGCCACACTGAAAATAAAACAGCCTTCACCCCATGTAGTAGTGGGGATCATTTTGTGTTTTTTTGTGTGTGTACAAAACTTACTAGTCAAACCAATATTATTTTCCATCAGTTATTGACGTAACAACAACAACGGCGTTGACGACAATAACGACAACAGCACCAACGACAGTAAGGAGGAGGACAATAATTGTCACTGTCCTTTTTGAGAATACAGATTTCTAGACTGGAATACAGATTTCTAGACTGGAATACAGATTTCTAGACTGGAATACAGATTTCTTGACTTTGAACGGTAACAGAACCAACGACAACGACGATGACAACAATAAGTCCTGTAACACCATAACGATAATAATAACAACACTGACAACGACAGCAGCTGCAACAACAATGACCATTACCAAAAGATCAAGAAGAAGAAGACGAAGAAAAAGAAGAAGTAGAAGAAGACCAATAACACGATTTTAAAAAAAAAGAGTGTTTTGCTCTGTTACGCACGATAGTTATGATCATTTCGTTTTGCAAAGCATGCAATGATAGCGTGTATTTACCTTTGATTTGATGTCGCGCTGTTGCTAGAAGAAGCTTTGTAGACCTATAATGTTGATAATTTTCGTCGGTCGATATTGTTGGGAATTTTCTTGAGTTGCTTGTTTATTATCGACTGAATTTTCCAGATCTTGCGGGTAACAGTTGGTTGATTCATGTAGATTCTTAAACATTATTTGAGGTAGATTCCGGTGACGAGTTTTATTTTGATTGGGTGTTATTGCGTCATTCTGGAATGTTCAAAGTTTCTCTCGGTTGTATAAACGTTATATGTGTTACAGGCAGTGTGTGAAATCCCGGTATTGTATAGAATGCCTAGGTAAAGCATAGAATGCACTTTATATAGGCATTCTATAGAATGCATTCTATACTTTACATAGGCATTCTATAGAATGCCGGATTTCATACATTGCCGGTAACATATGCACTGTCTGCTTGTAAGTTTGATTTTAAATGAACTTTGTCGTGATTTTCGGAAAGCGATCTTGTATGCCGTTGTTGATATTTGCTGAATAAAGTTGGAAAACTTTAGACGACGACTCCTGCCTTGTTGCTGAGTGAACAGGCTGCGTGGATAAACGGATTCCACTTACACATAATCAAGATTTATGCATCGGGGCTGAATCGACTTTTGATAACTACTGTGTAACATGCTCCTTGCTAGATCATGCCCGGTGCATCTTTGTGCTTGCTATTGGTAAAATCATCATCATCATCATCATCATCATCATCATCATCATCATCATCATCATCATCATCATCATCATCATCATCATCATCATCATCGTCGTCGTCGTCATCATCATCATCATCATCATCATCATCATCATCATCATCATCATCATCATCATCATCATCATCATCATCATCACAATAACCATCACCATCATTTCAGGATCAATGTATCAACAATCCCCGTGTGTGATTTGAGGCGCTACATAACAAACAAAGCAACAGGAATGTCAGCCAAAATAGATAAGGTGGCTAATAATGCGAAACACGCCAAACGTGTTTTCAACGTCTGTTTTTCCCCAAAAGCAAAGAAGGAAGAGCAGAAGGGCAACAGTAACTCTAAACAGGAGGCTTCGCTCGGTGTCGGATGTATGAAGCATTAGCAGAGGGCAACAACGCCGCCAGCCAACAGTAGAAAGAGCATAGATGAGGGTAGAAACGATGTTTACTGTTTTGGAATAGCTGTGTGGGGAATTCACTGTTATCTGTTTGGCCACCATATGACGTTGAAATTGGCGTGTTTGTACATGATTGCAAATCAATCGTTGGCAGTGGTACACATTGTTGCTTAAATCAATCAATATTTCTGATCTCTCTCTCTCTCTCTCTCTCTCTCTCTCTCTCTCTCTCTCTCTCTCTTCTCCCTCTCTCTTTCTCTTTATCTCTTTCCCTCCCTCTTAACTCTCTCTCTTTTTCTGTCTTTCTTTTTTTTTGTTCTCTGTCTGTCTCTTTCTATCGCTCTCCCCGACCCTCCATCTCTACCTTGTCCCTGTATCTGTCTCTCTGTGTGTCTCTCACTTTCCCTCCTTTTTACTCTCTCTTTTTCTCCCTCTTTCTCTCCCTATCCCCAACCCTCCTTCCCTAACCTGTTTGTGTCTCTCTATCGCTCTCTTCCTCCCCTTCTCTCTCTCTCTCTCTCCCCTCCCGCCGTACTCTTTCACCTTCCCCCCCCCTCTCCTCCCTCCCCACTCTCATTCCTGCACTCTTCCTTTGCAACGCAGTACATCGATTGGGCAGAACAATAAGTTCTACATCTCCTCCTGTGGCAACACGCATCTTGCCAATGCCCTGCGCATTGCGCGTCTGCAGGAATTCTGCCGCAAGCGCCATCACCACGCTGCGTGATTAAAACCGTAATAACAGGTCAGACATCATAGATCTGGAACGATCATTTCAGGAAAGAAAACAACTTGTTTTCTTGGGATTGAATTTGAAGGCATTGTTTTGAGGTTTTTATTGAAATGTCTTGTCCTTTTTTTTTCTTTTTCTTTTTGTCTCTCGGATGACGTTAAGTTGTAAACAGCCATTCTTTTCATGCACTCTTAAGAACACGACCACCACCACCATCACCCCACTCCATGACAACACTCCACCCTCCCTCCTCACCACACACATACACCTTCTCTCTCCCACAGCATCACTTTACTCTTTTTCTATGACCATTATCATCGCCGTCGTCGTTGTTATCATTATCGTCGTCGTCATCATCATCATCATCATCATCATCATCATCATCATCATCATCATCATCATCAGGGAGGCGCGGTGGCCGAGTAGTTAGAGCGTTGGCTTGCGGAGCTGAAGGTCCCGAGTTCGAGCCCAGGCCGGGGCATGGTGTTGTGTCCTTGAGAAAGACACTTTACTCCCGTTTCCTACTCCTTCAGATGAGAGTATGAAACCGAGGTCTAGTCTGTGTCGCATGCTTTCCATCATAACGGACTTTAAAGATCCTGACGCTCATGTCCTAGACGGGTGAGTGCCGTTGACAAGAACACACCCAGCATGTACCTTGCGGAAAGCGCTTCACTTGGGGCTGCTGTACTTTAATAATAAAGTTGTTAAAAATAAAAATCATCATCATCATTGGCCTAATTGTAACGTTAACAGACAACCACTTCGCGGCAGTATAGTACATGTTCGCACACAGGCACGCACGCACGGAGAGAGAGAGAGAGAGAGAGAGAGAGAGAGAGAGAGAGAGAGAAGGAGGAGGAGGAGGAGGCGAGGGTGTCTTTACAAAACAAAACAAAAAAGTGGAAGAGGGGGTGGGGGTGGGGTGGAAAGGGGCGTCTTTGGAGAACAAGAAATGGTTTTCGGCATCGACAGGCCCCCTGCTTCTTCTTCTTTCTTCTTCTTCTTTATTCATCATCTTTTTTCTTTCTTTCTTTCTTTCTTTCTTTCTTTCTTTCTTTCTTTCTTTCTTTCTTTCTTTCTTTCTTTCTTTCTTTCTTTCTTTCTTTGTTCTTCTTTCTCCTCCTCAAGAAATGCACACAGTAGTGTACGTCATATGTGGGCGTAAGGTAAAACTATACTAAAGTCTTTACTTATTTTCGTCCTTTCTTCTCTCCTCCTTTCCCCCCCCCCCCTCTCATTCCTCTTCATCATCCTTCTTCTTTTCCTTTTAATTCTTTTCAGAGAAGTGTCTGAAGTACTTAAGTTACGTCTCCGGTTGAATGATGATCCGATGGAAACAAGCGCATAAAGATAGCGACCGTTTGACATTTCAAGTTCAAGTTCAAGAATACTTTATTATCTCAACAGAGAAATTATGACATACAATTGCTGATCGGTATGAAACATTAAAACAATACATACATAGATCAAACAAGTACACAGTAGGCTACATCTATAGTAAATTTCCAGTATTAAAAGACATCTCAAACATCAAGATCTTTATATACAAAAATATTACTTAGCGCTTATTTAAAAACTCAATAGATTTTGGGATAAAACTTTTTCGTTCTTACAAGAGAACATTTAGGCACACGCAGTCTGCGACCAGAGGGCAACATTTCATAATACTTTGCTAAAACATGTGAAGTGTCTTTCATAACCACTCCCGCCTTTCTCACCACACGGTATTCATGCAGTTCTCTCAAACTGTTTTGTCTTTCACCCGTCACTCTCGCACACACTCTCACCAATCTGTCAAGCACCCTCTTGTTCTTTACACTTAGCCCTCTCTCCAACTTTTCTCCCTAAACATTGAGGTGTAACGTCTGCATCCACCATTGGCGATATGGCAGAACGGGGATAACCATCCCAGGGAACAAGGGATAGGGACCTAAATCAACACTGAACCACCAGAGCAATCATACTGCTAAAATGGACAGTGAAAACTGGCCACATTTTATATCGCCCACCACGGGATTCGAACCTGGGTCACCGGTGTGCCAGGCGAACGCTGTACCACTTGAGCTATAGCGGTGGGAAACCCCTTCTCCCTATTGTTGTTGTTTGTAGATTATAGTCACACGACACTTTCGCATATAGGTGACTACTGGACCGATTTATACTGACACCAACGGGCCAGTTGTTGGTAAAGGGGAAAATAATATGATCACACGTTGACCAATCCGGGATTCGAACCAGCGACCTTTCGGTTACTAGCAAGACGCTCTTACCAACTGAGCTACCCGGCCCCACGACCCTATTATTATTGTTCACTGATTTTATAGTGCCCCCCCTTGCAGATCTCACAGTGGCGTCCCGTGTTATTGGAAGCAGAAAGTGCAGGGCTTTTGTCACGTGGGATGATTACGCGTCTCCAAGTTCCTGTCGTGGCGTAATTTACCCGGAGCCCAGTGAATCATGTATACTATTACTTGAAGTGAATGTAAATTTAAAGTTTGTGTCTAAGATAACTTGGTTCGCGATTTATCTTCAGAAAATGGTGTTGCAGGCAGTCTATGTGAAATTTCATAACTAAAACTGAATGTGTTTGAAGGAAGTGTCTGTAACATGTGAGCGTTTATGTTGGTGACAGATCGCCGCTGTTTTGAGTCTGAAGTAACACGCGTATAGCATCAAGTACTAGTAGTAGTAGTAGTAGTGTTAGTAGTAGTAGTAGTAGTAGTAGTAGTAGTAGTAGTAGTAGTAGTAGTAGTAGTAGTTACTAATAATTATTACGTCAGTGTCAGATTAAGCAAGTATCAAACATAGTATCACCAAAGAGCTTGGTATCATCCGCTTCCGATGTATGAAATGTAATGTTACAGGTTATTGTTCTATAGTAAGGATTACGAGCTAGTTGCTTAAATCAATAAATATCTCTGACTTCTGTTTGCCTCGAGCTCGCATTATCTTTCTCCCACTCTCTGTCTCTGTCTCTCTCTCTGTCTCTGTCTCTCTCTCTCTCTCTCTCTCTCTCTCTCTCTCTCTCTCTCTCTCTCTCTCTCTCTCTCTCTCTCTCTCTCTCTCTCTCTCTCTCTCTCTGCTGTCTGTCTCTCTGTTTCTCTCTCTGCTGTCTCTCTATTATTTATTATATTATTTATTTATATTTTTAAAAATCTTCTTCTTCTTCTTCTTCTTCTTCTTCTTCTTCTTCTTCTTCTTCTTCTTCTTCTTCTTCTTCTTCTTCTTCTTCTTGGAATGTAGACTGATGGTCCTGTCTTTCTAAATGGGCTTCAACCTTGTCAGGGCAGCAGTTGTTTGTGCGATCCTGGAGAGGACTTCCTGTCGGGACCCATTGTCTGATACAATGGCACCTAAATATTTGAAGCTTTGCACTGTGTTGGGGGATTGGCCTTGGATTTTTGATGCCCATGTTGATGTCATTGGTGTTGTTGGTCATCATTTTGGTCTTCTCTGCATTTATTTCCATTCCATAACTCTGGGGTTGGTGTCACGTCTATGTACCAGCTGTTCAAGTTCTGGTTCTGGTTCCTCTCCAGCCAATCTATCAATGTCATCCACAAAACGGAGGTTGGAGATTGATCTACCGCCTACGGTGACGACTGTGCCTTCGTGATCTGCAAGGGCACGTGACATGATGCGCTCTAGGAAGATGTTGAAGAGTATTGGAGAGAGTTGGCATCCTTGACGCACACCAGCGACTAAGCCACTCTGTTGATCATAGTGGACGTTATTTAAATTATCAAATAAACCCACAATTTCACTAATTATGTATATCATGTATATGTTTTTCTATACTTATTCACCTCCGTTGATGATGGGAAAATCCTGATTGTTTCTGCGTCGTGGAGTACATTTTTCCAGAGGGGTTTTCCCTCTGCCTCTGTATCAGTCATATTAAATTTGCAGATGTAATGTCTCGTGCTATGTGGGTTGCCTAATTGACGAGAAAAACAGGAAGTGTGTCAGACCATGGTGTGTGTGTGTGTGGGTGTGCGTGTGTGCGTGTGTGTGTGTGGTGACCACAGAGTGTGACTGTTTCAGCCTGTACTAAGACCATATTACACACTGCGCAACTGTGACTGGCCGAGGGATACTCGCTACGCTGTGTGGTAATGTAGCACACCCCTTGGCCCTCTTAGTTAGTTCTGAAGGCTTAAAGATAGGGAGCTGCTTTCTTTTGGTTTGACGGGTTCGAACCCCGCAGGGAACGATCTTATGCCACTTAGGTTTGAGACTTTCAGATTTTCTCCGGGTACTCCGGTTTCCTTCCTATAATAATAATAATAATAATAATAATAATAATAATAATAATAATAATAATAATAATAATAATAATAATATTGGATGCCGTCAATCTAAAAATTTCAGAATAATTGATTTTGAGGAAAAGCGTGGCTATAAGTTTATAACATTTATTATTATTATTATTATTATTATTATTATTATTATTATTATTATTATGACGTCGAGTTTTATATTATTTATGTTTTACTTTAAATAGTAAATCTATTCCCTGTTCAGCGATGAAGTTCTGGTAAAGTGAGCCCCCGTTCAGTTCTTGCGAAGAATTTGTAGTAGAATGAGCTCCCTTTTCTTTATTATGATAAGCATAGCTTTGAAGCGGAAACTCAGCAAAAAGTCATTGCAAAAAACTACTACTACTATACTACAACTACTATACTGCTTCTACTACTACTATACTACTACACTACTACTACTACACTACTACTACTATACTACTACACTACTACACTACTACTACTATACTACTACTTCTATACTACTACTATACTACAACTACTATACTACTACACTACTACTACTATACTACTACTTCTATACTACTACTATACTACAACTACTATACTGCTTTTACTACTACTACTACTACTACTACTTCTGTACTACTACTACTACTACAACTACTATACTACTGCTACAATACAACTACTGTACTACTACTATACTACTACTAAAAAGGAGGAGGATACTACTACTACTACTGATGATAATAATAATAATGATAATATTAATAATAATAATAATATTAATAATAATAATAATAATAATAATAATGATAATATTAATAATAATAATAATATTAATAATAATAATAATAATAATAATAATAATAATAATAATAATAATAATAATAATAATAATAATAACAATAATAATAATAATAATAATAATAATAATAATAATAATAATAATGAAATGTATGTAGCGCTTTTACTCACAAAAACCCGGTTCCGAGCGCAAAAAGATTATATAAATGAAATGAAATGTGTGTGTGTGTGTGTGTGTGTGGGTGTGTGTGCGTGCGTGCGTTTGTATGCTTTCTCCTAGTGATAACGATAATCCCCCAAACTGACCTTTTGACGCAACACTGTAGGTGCACCTGGGCTTTTTTTAGCTTTTCGCTCGCAAAGGGCCTTGTTTACAACTTTGCACCTTCCATTTTGTATTGCCACTGTAGAAGATAATGTGGAGCGGTATAGGAATGATAACAACACAAGTTCAGCTCCGTCTGGGTTGGTCATAGACCTGTCAATGTAATGACGTAGATAACGCTGACTCCCCAGTTTTCGCCTGTGTAGAGGTGGGGTTTTGGCATTATCAGTTGTTGGTTCAGTTTTACTTGATAAGACACTTCCTACAGTGTAGGACTTAGCCACGCAAGCGCTTCAACATCACCTCCACTAAATAACAGCGTGATTGGAATACTAATGTCATCATCTGCTTCATCACTAAACTTTGAGGTTGGCGACCTTCGTGTTGTGCCACAAGGGAGATTTCAAGCCAAACCCACAAGGAAATGTGTTTTTTGTTTACATTTTGCCGCAGTCACGTGGCTTGATAGACGAGTAAGAAGAAGAAGAAGAAGAAGTTATTTATTTATTTACTTATTTCTTCTTCTTCTTCTTCTTCTTCTTCTTCTTCTTCTTCTTCTTCTTCTTCTTATTATTATTATTATTATTATTATTATTATTATTATTATTATTATTATTATTATTATTATTATTATTATTATTATTATTATTATTATTATTATTATTACTCTTTATTAAATAAATCAAACAGTTATCAACCCCGTTGGAGTGCCGGGGGTTTCAGTATAAATAGTATCCCCACTTTCTGGAAATTTAGTGCTTTAAATTTCCACTGTCGATGTCTTTCTCATTTGTTCTTTCTCATTCCTGCTCTGTTCTATCAATCTGCTATACTATCTTCTTCTTTGCTTGACCAGTCTCCTACCTTTTTTCTTGAAAACTCTTCCGGGACAAGACTCCTTGTTTGTGTATGAGGTCTGTTGGATCAGCTTCGGAATATTGGACGCTTTCTGCCAGGTGGTCACTAGGGCTTTCAATGATGTTATTATTTAGCAATGTAGGCATTTTATATGTATGTGTTTTGTTGATAATTTATAATGATGTTTGTATTCTATTTTGTTTTTGTAAACGGGGGTTCGATAAGTTGGGGTGAAGCCTCAGCCGTCCCCTGCGTGGGATGTCTTTATTGTAAAGTGAGTGGCTGGTGGAGAGCTTTCGGTTTTACCACTAGGGGTTGTTTCAGCAGATCTTTTATGCGGATCGGGGGTTGTCCGGTCCTGATTTGGCTCGGAGGAGTCCGCTGGACCTAAAGCAATAATAATGTAATGTAATGTAAAAAGCAGTTATCATCATCGTCATCATCATCTTTCTCTCTCTCTCTTGCTCTCTCTCTCTCTCTCTCTCTCTCTCTCTCTCTCTCTCTCTCTCTCTCTCTCTCTCTGGTGGGGGGAGGGGAGAGTAGTAGTAGGGAAGGGGTATTGGAGGGGTATGGGGGGAGGGAGTATGTGTATTTCGGTACATTAATTTTCTTAGTATTTTTTTTTTAAATTTCTTACCATTGTTAAGGTTTGTGTTAGTTTCAAATCAATTTTATGTTATTTATTTTGTTCTGAATTTTTGATTTCTGTTATTTTACAATTTTATTAAGGACTAGCTGCTATTATCTTATTAAAGGTTTCGACTTCGACTTCTCTCCCTCCCTCTCTCCACCCGTCCACCTTATCTCCTCCCTCCTTCCCTCCCTCCTCTCGTCCCCATTTCCACAGGCTGACGTTGTTTAGAATGTAAAACATGTGTGAGGATGGTAACTGTTGATCTTAATAAAGCTAACACAACCTGTTAATGTATTTTGATCATGACGATTATCAATCTATTACTTGTTTTGTCAATGTGGATAGCATCCATTTTCAGGCAGCAGATGGGTAGCTTATAATTAATATCTACTCCTACACATTTTCACTTTTCATGGTGTTTTTGTGTTAATGCCGGTGTCATGTCGTCAAAGTTCCGGGTGTCTTACTTTAGCCGGGCGCCTTTGCGCAGGCGCCAGGTCAAGTCGTGCCGGCTTTTTCACGATGTTCTTAGGCGTCGTAACCCTAAACCTAACCCAAACCCTAACTCAAACCCTAACCCTTACTAAGACTACGATAGCACTGTGCGCATGCGTCGAATTGTGTAATTCATCGACCAATCAGAATGCTCCCAGTCGCTCCCAGCCCAAAAAAAATACTAGGAACTTTGACGATGTCACACCGGATTTTATTTTATTTTTAAATGATTGCATGTACTGTGATGGATAATATATCATGCATGTGTGAGCTTTCTGTTTACCGGTAAACTGAGCCTTTGGTTTAGGCTTGTTTGGGTGTTATTAATAGCTTTAATAATAATAATAATAATAATAATAATAATAATAATAATAATAATAATAATAATAATAATAATAATAAATAATAATAATAATAATAATAATAATAATAATAATAATAATAATAATAATAATAATAATAATAATAATACCATCAGTGCCGGCTACACAAATACCCTCAGCACACACTGCTGCCCTTCTTGCTCATCTTCGATCGCTCAGTATTGTGCTCAGTCTTCTCCTCGTCAGACGATGCGCCCAAAGGTTGCAGGTGGGCACTTCGGGCGGCTTGAGTTAGATCCTGTATCGACCTGCGCCTTGAGCAGCTCTTGGGCTGGAAAAGCGCGACCTGCAAGTAATAAAATAATACCCGGAGAAAACCTTCGATGGCCTGATTAGTCACGTGAATAGAGGTTTTTTTTTTGCTGCGACTAGGACTTCGAGACTCAATACCTAAGATTTAGTCCCATTTTGTGGTCCCCCCCCCCCCCTTTTGTGGTGTGGAGGATGCAGAAATGTAAACACGACGCACATAATATTTTCAGTTAAAAAAAAAACACACAACAAAAACCTTTCTTCTTCTTCTTTGTAATACTGTGGATACCCCGTATTCGAGTAAAATGATTCCACAACTTCTGGCGTGCGCAGCCAAGGTGCAGGCTGGGTGTGTTCTTGTCACCGGCACTCACCCGTCTAGGACATGAGCGTCAGGATCTGTAAAGTCCGTTATGATGGAATGTCTGTGACACAGACTAGACCTCGGTTTATACTCTCATCCCCCTTCCCTCTCCCTCCCTCCCTCATTCAATAGTTGTGGAGCACGCGTCCCCTTTGATCCGGTATGGAGGAAAAGCTGAAAGATGCGTATTGGATACCGCAGTATTGTTTGGTAGGCACTACGTGCTAGCGCTATGCCGCCATGGGCCGGTAGAGATCACGGGCGGGCTATATAAATAGGTATTATTTCCGTTGCAATGTGAATTACGGCCGTTTCCTATCGATGAAGTGCATTGCAGCATGTTCCACAGCTCCAGTGTTCCTCCTTTCCTCCCGCCTTCCATCTTTTCTCTTTTTCTACCTCATCCCCCTCCCTCTCTCGCGCACTTTCTCTATCTCCATCTCACTTCATCTCTCTCTCTCTTTCTCTCTCTCTCTCCCTCCCTCCCTTAACTTCTCCCTCCCTCTCTCTGTAACGCACACACACACACACTCACTGTCCCTCCCTCTCCCCACTCCCACCCCCCTTTGCTCTTTCTTTCCCTCTCTCCACTTTATCTTTTTTTTTTCTTTGCCTTCTCGTTGTGTTGGGGGGGGGGGGGGGGGGGGGGGTGGGGGGGGGGGTTGTCTTCTCTCCCCTCTCGCCCTCTCTCCCTTACCCTCTCTTTCTCTCTCCCTCCCCCTATGTTCATCTCTCTTTCCGTTTCTATCTCCTTTTAACCACTCTCTCGCTTCCTCCCTCCATCCCTCCCCTTGTTCTTCTTGTTCTTGTTCTTTTTGTTCTTCTTGTTCTTGTTCTTGTTCTTGTTCTTGTTCTTGTTCTTCTTCTTCTTCTTCTTCTTCTTCTTCTTCTTCTTCTTCTTCTTCTTCTTCTTCTTCTTCTTCTTCTTCTTCTTCTTCTTCTTCTTCTTCTTCTTAAGTGTTATGTAGGCAGTTTCTTGGAAACACTCACGCCGCTGTTTACTACTTATACCGGTACCCGGCTTTTGCACACCACACTAATCTAAATACTAAAGCCCACATCTTAGCTGAAACTCGCTGAGTGCCTTTCAACAGTGACAGGCATACGTAAGCCTTCACCAGTCTCAGCTGCGCAGTGTTCAAATTTACAGAAACATAAGTAGAAAGGTGAAGGAGATGATGAACAATAGATGGAAAATATTCTATTGAAATGTATTATCTGAAGGTCTTCTATTCTAATCCCAATTGTTTGTGTGTGTGTGTGTGTGTGTGTGTGTGTGTGGGTGTGTGTGTGGGTGTTTAAATGTTGTGGCACGATGCTTTCCCTTGATAAGGTTATTTCTTTAGTTACGCACTCATTTCCTGTTGATTTAGAAGGCATTTTTTAAATGTATCTATTATCCTCGCCTCTAAGTCTAACATGTTTTAATAAAAGGCTAGATTAATGAAATGTAAGAGATAAAGTGATTGGTTGATTGGTGATAGTGGCTTGTACGAATGGAAATCATTTATAAAATTAATGTGATATGAAAACTATGATAGTTACTTTTATGGTCTTGCGTAAATAATTGAAGGGATTAAATGTAATTGTGATAGGGAACTGTGTTTGTAGTAATATGATTGTGATAGGGAACTGCGATTCTAGTAGTATGATTGTGATAAGGATCTGTGATTGTAGTACATGTAATATGATTGTGATTGATAGGGAGGCACGGTGGCCTAATGGTAGAGCTGTGGCTTGCGGATCTGAAGGTCCCGGGTTCGAGCCCAGGCTGGGGCGTTGTGTTGTGTCCTAGGGAAAGACACTTTACTCCCAGTATAAACCGAGGTCTAGTCTGTATTGCATACATTCCATCATAACGGACTTTAAAGATCCTCATGTCCTAGACGGGTGAGTGCCGGTGACAAGAACACACCCATCATGCACCTAGGTCCTTCTCCCCCCATCCCTGGCTGCCCAGGATTGTGCTCATTTGTCTGGAGCGTTATCACGATGCGCCAAAAGGCTGCAAGTTGGCGCCTCGGGCAGCTTGAATTAGATCCTGTATCGGCCAGTGCCTTGAGCAGCTCTTGAGCTGGAAAAGCGCTATATAAGAACGATTAAATAAATTAATTAAATAAATAAATAGAGAACTGTGATTGAAGAAGTATGAATGTTTGTGTTGGTGAGATGTTATTTGTATCAACTGTGAGAGTTGCTTGCATTAATGTTTTTATCACTTGATCCTTTATGGTTTTAGATTATCAAGGGTTTGATTGTAATGTAATGTTTGTCTTTAAATGTGCTTTTTAATTGATATTGTAATGATCTACGCTTCTGTAAATTCCTTGTGTGAGGTAATAACGATAAGCTTACGTGGGTTCTATTGTATTGTGAAGTGCAAGCATACCTAAAAAGATTCAAGAGTCCTTACAAAAGCGGGTTAAGTGCAAGCGTACCGTACCTGTATAATGTTATTCCGCATGCTGTATTTATTGCTGGACAGATCGCGTATCGGCTTGTTTACTGGCTGCATTCCGCCACCCATGACGTCAAGTTAGCCTTCGTCATGCAGCGTAGCTGTCACTCCTCGAGGCTCGCTCCCTGACAGGGAAGACTGAAGACCTACTCGTCTGTTGATCTCTAACACTGTCTACCCTCTACCCGTTTGTGACCGAAATACTTCGACATGATACGACAAAGTCAAATACAAAAGTCGAGTTTTCCTTCTTCTTCTTCTTCTTCTTCTTCTTCTTCTTCTTCTTCTTCTTCTTCTTCTTCTTCTTCTTCTTCTTCTTCTTCTTCTTCTTCTTCTTCTTCTTCTTCTTCCTTTTATCTGAAACAGCACTCTATAATTTAGGGCTTTGGGCGAACAAGCGGCACATTAAATTGTTGATTTATTGATCGGTTGATTGAAATAATGGATTCTTTGTTTTAACTTGGGGGGGGGGGAGGAATTAAATTTTCCGCTCCTCTCTCCTCCCTACCCCCACCCCCCACCTTCCACCTTACCAAAAAATAAATGAAATATAACGCACCCACCAAAAAACGACAAACGAATAAACCAACCAAAACACCACTTTAGACTCTCTCTCTCTCTCTCTCTCTCTCTCTCTCTCTCGTGAGTTTTCTCTCTCTCTCTCTCTCACTCTCTCTCTCTCTCTCTCTCTCTCTCTCTGTATATAACTACCTTTGTGCACTGGCCTTGCAAAACATGCTTGGCTGTTTCGTTCGACCTTCCTCGTTTGAAACCTAAGGGTACTGTACTAGATGTTGGCCGTATGCATGACCAGTTACCTTATTGCTTGTTTGTATTCCTGCTTTGTTTAGGTTAAATCCTCTCTCTCTCCCTCCATCTCTCTCTCACCCTCTCTCTTTATTTCCCTCTCTCACACTCTTTCTCTCTCCCTTTCTCTCTCTCTCTATCCCTCCTTCTCTCTCTCTGTTTTTTCTCTCTCTCTCTATCTCTCCTTCTCTCTCTGTTTTTTCTCTCTCTGTTTTTTCTCTCTCTGTTTTCTCTTTCTATTTCTCTGTCTCTGTCTCTCTCTCTCTCTCTGTCTCTCTCTCTCTCTCTGTCTCTTGTTGTTGTTCTTTTTCTTCTTCTTCTTAGTAGTAGTAGTAATAGAAATAGTTTTAGTAGTAGTAGTAGAATAGAAGTGCTGTTATTATAGGTAGTGACGTACCCACAATATTGGTTACACACATTACACAAACGCAGAGATTATGAGTCACATGTGTGTCGCTAACGTCCTGATTATACTCTTTTGTTCTAGAGATAGAGATATGTTAATTAAATAGTATTAACATAACCTCGATATATAACTTCTAAACTCTATATCGCTGACTCTGTGACACATTGAACGTACTAAAAGCAAAGTCCGTTTACAGACCTACCCGTCTAGGACGAGAGTCCGGATCTTTAAAAGTCGATGCGAGGGAATGCCTGCGTGCACAAATTAGACCTTGGTTTATACTCTCATCCGTTTCTACGCTCTTTACCATGTTGTGAGCCCCCTCTCGTACTGTTGAGTTACTGTTATTCACAGTATAAGTACTATGGTCCTTAATACCAAAGACTAGCATTATGATAATACTGCGTGCCTGGTTGGTACTAAGACTAATACTAACCCTTGTACTGTTTTCAAGTCATAATTACCACCATGTACTGCCCCTGTACTGTGGCAGTCTACCCATATTGAATAGGCGCCCGAGTGCTAGTCAGTGAAAAGATACAGTTGGAAGTAGATCACACACATGTGGGGACGGGTAGCTCAGTCGGCAGAGAGGCTAACTAGGACCCGAAAGGTACGTGTTCGAATCCCGGATGGGCCAACGTGTGGCCGTATTATTTTCCCCTTATTATCAACAAGTTTGGGGTGTCAGAATAAAGTAGTCGCTACGGTGTCGTGTGACTATACCCTACAATTAGCATTGGATCACACACAGGTGGGCTCCTCGGGTGGCTTGAGTTAGATCCTGTAGCGGCCGCGCCTTGAGCAGGTTTTCAGTTGGAAATGCACTATATAAGTACGATTAAATAAAGAAATAAACGTATAATTACACGTATAATTAAATATTATATATAAGTAGCACACACATTTACATCTTTGTCCTACATATGTGTAGGTAACTTTGACCCCGAGTGGTTTACGATGTGCGCGCGTGGTGGATTTTCATAATCAATAGTCATAGTTCTGTTTGTAAGTTTGTTTTCAGCTAGCCATACAACCGTCTACGATTGAAAATGAAAAAGATGCCTAGATATAGATCGACATCGAGAGAGAGAGAGAGAGAGAGAGAGAGAGAGAGAGAGAGAGAGAGAGAGAGAGAGAGAGAGAGAGAGAGAGAGAGAGAGAGAGAGAGAGAGAGAGAGAGAGAGAGAGAGAGGAGAGAGAGAGAGAGAGAGAGAGAGAGAAGAGAGAGAGAGAGAGAGAAGAGAGAGAGAGAAGAGAGAGAGAGAGAGAGAGAGAGAGAGAGAGAGATAGAGAGAGAGAGAGAGAGAGAGAGAGAGAGAGAGAGAGAGAGAGAGAGAGAGAGAGAGAGAGAGGTCGTGAGGAAGGAGGGGGGGAAAAGGGAAAGTATATAGATATATTAGAACGATATATTTATATGTGTATTATATGTTGATGTGCGCTCTCTCTCGTCTCTCCTCCACCCCTCTCCTCTCTCCCCCCCCCTCTCTCTCTCCCCCCTCTCTCTCTCTCTCCCCTCCCTCTCTCTCTCCCCCTCCCTCCCTAATTAAGGTCACGGTGACTCACACAACATTTAAATCTATAGGCAGTGACCTTAGTTTCAAATGATGTGTTTTTTAACGATGTGTTATAATACGCCAGAGGCAAAACTTGACTTAGTTAATGAGTTTGTGAGATAACATTTGAAAGCAGAACACCAACACACGGACTTACTAATCATAGCATCTATAGAAATTCACCTGTAGTATACTTACTATAAGATTTCAACTCAATCAAAAGCTATGCAAACAGATTTGAACGAGGAAAATCAAACCTGCTATCGATCATCACTATCGTAACGATAAAGCGGTAGGTCCTACCCGGTTTATGAATGGAAATACTTTGGTTGACGTTGTCCACGAAACCAAGGGGACCAAACTGAAGGTTTAAAAACCAACCAAACACTCATTGCAAAACATTATCATAAAGATAACGAAAACAACACCGTACGCACTTTTGTCAATCGCAGCGCGTTTGTTTATGGTG
>CM072526.1:51453277-51460777 GCA_036898135.1 Oncomelania hupensis | reverse complement strand
TGGCTACATTGAAACCATCTACGCGACAGAGCAAGCTAAACATCTCCACCAGCGACCCGTCTTTAGCCGACATTATGGTCAAGTTGAACGACATGGACACCTCGGTGAACGGAAAACTGGACGACGTGAAGGCGGACATGCAAGCGATTAGAGACAACGTTGGCAAATTACAAGAAGAAATGAGCGAGCTAAAAGAACAGGTCAGTGATTTGCAGACAGAAAATGTTTCGCTTAGAGAACATGTTGAGAAATTGATGAATCGTGTCAGTACCCTGGAAAAACAATCAGACGATCAAGAAAACAGGTCCAGAAGAAATAATTTGTTGATTTATGGGCTGAACAAAGAGAATGGTGAAACAAACAAAGACTGTGAAGAGAGATTGAGAAAATTGTGTACTGATAAATTGGAATTGGCTGAGGATATTGTTTTTGATAGAGTGCATCGTGTGGGCTCCCACCCCAACTCCCCCATCATTGCAAAGTTTGCTTTCTACAAACAAAAGATTGCAATTTTAAAAGCTAAACAGAAACTGAAAGGGACAACTATATTCATTGGGGAGGATTTTTCCAAAGGAGTCAGAGAAATCAGGAAGAAACTGGCTAGCATTATGAAGGAGAAGAAAGCGACTGGGCAAAATGTGTCAATGATTTTTGATCACTTGATGATTGATGGAAAGAGATATTTTCTGGCGTCTGATGGTATGAGTGTGGTTGGGGGAGAGGTGGGGCAGAAATAGGGTTGTGGCCGCCCCGCACATTGTCAAAAACTGCATGTACTGTGTAATTGTGTAAACTGTTACGATAAAGGAAATTGCCGTGATTTTGTAAACTCCAGTGTTGATTTACCTGTCGCTGCCAAGTGTTTGGGGTTGCAGAAACCGTGTGCAACCGATTATTCAATAGTACATTGTTCACGTGCTCCTAATGATGGTTGTATAACGGGTTTTATGAATGGATTGCAAGACGTTGATAGTAGTTCACGTGCACGCGTGTTTGCTACGCACTCTAGCGCAGTAACTCACAATGAACATAGGCTAAGGCCTACATGTAGTGTTTTCAACGAGTCGTTGTTTGGGGCGCTGTCAGATGATGATAGTGTTGAAGACATTTTTTTGCATGATAGGTCTTTTTCCTTTTTGAACTGGAATATTAATGGTTTGGCTTCGAAGTTGTGTGATGGAGATTTTCTTCACTTTATTTCTTCCTTTAGTTTTGTCTGCCTGGTAGAAACTTTTAGTGTCTCTTTACAGGACGATTTTCTGCCTGGTTACAAAGCTTTTTGTCAACCCTCTAAAAAATTGTCTGATACAGGAAGGCCCTCTGGTGGTGTCATTTGTTTTGTGAAAAATGAGTTTTTACCTTATGTCACAGAAATCAATGTAAACACTGGTTTTTTCCTATTGTTTGTGATTGATAAATCTTTATTTGGTTTGGGCAAAGATGTTTTGTATGTGTGTGCTTATGCGCCGCCCGAAGGTTCAAAATATTACTCTTCTGTAGAAATTGAGGGTGATGGGATTAATATGTTGGAAAACTGTCTTTTAGATTCGGCTCTTATGGATCATGACTATTTTGTCCTTATCTCTGGTGACCTGAATAGTCGCACTTCCAATATTTCACAGACTGTAAACGCTGACTCAGACCTTTTTGATAATCTGAGTGATGATAATGATATTGTTAGTAGACGCTCTCAAGATTCAACGGTAAATAGTTTTGGCAAATCTTTGTTGAGTATGTGCACTGTTCTGGATTTATGTATTTTAAATGGAATGTGTTATGGCGACCAAGAAGGCCGCTTCACGTTCATCAGTGACAATGGTTGCAGTGTTATTGATTACTTTTTGATGTCTGCTGAATTATTTGCCGTTGTTCTTGATAAATGTAATTTGACTGTTTGTGATAGAACTGACTCTGGACATTTGCCTGTCGTCTTATCTGTAGTTTTTCCAGCTGATAATATGTGTACGCCAAAACAAAATGATGAGTTAATTTTTATTGACAAATATGTTTGGAATTCAGAAAAAATGCTGTCATATAATAAGGCTTTTATGGCACAAGATATACAATTAATGATGAAAGACTCCATCCAGGCAATCGACACAGACATAAATGCTGCATTGTCTTTGTTTAATACTTGCATAAAAAAGGCTGCTGTGAGCATGAAAAAGCGTGTATGCTTAAATGGAAAAAAGAAAAGCCATGATTGGTTTGATGACGAATGCAAGAAGCTAAGACGTACCGTACGAAATTCATTGAAAAAGTTTCGGCGCACACTGAGTGCTGCTGACCGTTTTTTATTTTGTAAAAACAGGAGAGAGTATAAAAACATACTTTGTTATAAAAGAAAACAATATAATTATATGATGATTGAAACTTTGGTTGCATCTGTTAAATGTCAAAGAGAGTTCTGGGACACTGTACATAAAATTATTCCTAAAAGAAAGCATGTTAGAAGTCAAATCTCTCTCGATGATTGGTTTAAACATTTTAAATCTCTTCTGGAAAATGATATATCTGATGGTAACGACGATACTTATGAAGATGATGCGCTCAATAATGATTTTTCTTTTAATAGACCTCTGTGGGTTCGGGCATTAAATAGAATAGACCCAACGTTTCCCGGCGTGTCGTAAGAGGCGACTAACAGGGGTGATGTTAGCACGGCATCACTGGGCGAAAGTCTTCTACACAGAAGTCACCGGCCAGGGCGGAGGAACCTCACGTTACTACAGGTTCAACGACCATGTGCTCAGGGCCAAGGCGAGCCACACTGTATTCGTGGATTTCGGCTGTGGCCAACAGCCTGGAGAGGATTGGGCACCGCCAGGTCTTTTTTGCCCAAGACACACTACATGATGACACAATCCACTAATTCCATACCGGATCGGTCGTCGCCCGGGCCGTCACCCGGCACAAGGACCGCGCCTTCCGTTGGCCACCAGGACGGAGGTGTTAAGTATGCTACTGATGGACAATTTAGCAAGATCCGCACGAGAAACAACATCGTCATAGGAACCTGGAATGTCAGGACCCTAACTGCGGAAGGAAAATTAGAAGAACTGGCCCACGAGTTGGACCACTATCGATGGAACGTTCTAGGTATCAGCGAACTGCGATGGAAAGGCCTAGGTGAAACAACGACCGACAAAGGCCACAAGCTCTATTTCAGCGGTAGGGATGACAGGCACGAACACGGCGTTGGATTCTTGGTCCACAAGAACATTCTAGCGACTGTCATGGGTTGCCGCCCAGTCTCCAGTAGACTCATTACCATCCGCCTGAGAGCAGCCCCTTTCAACATCACCATCATCCAGGCCTACGCCCCAACATCAGACTATGACGACAGCGAAGTGGAGGATTTTTATGAAAATCTACAGGCGGTCCTTGACCAAGTGCCGAAGAAGGACATAGTCATAGTGCAAGGCGACTGGAATGCCAAGGTTGGACAAGATGCGCACCGCAACTGGGGAGACACATGTGGACCCCACTGCAACAACGAGACAAATGACAGGGGTCTGAGACTCTTGGAGTTTGCCAGATACAACAATCTGGTACTGGCAAACACGCTTGGTCTCCACAAAAACTCCAGACGATGGACATGGCACAGTCCTGGCGGGGAGCATCACAACCAAATAGACTACATCATGGTCAAGAAACGCTTCAGATCAAGCATCAACATTGGCAGGACACGTACTTTTCCAGGAGCAGACATTGGAAGTGACCACGATCTCGTGATGATGTCTTTCCGGCTCCACTTGAAGAGAGTAAATACAGCAAAGTGCACTAGATTGAAGTTCGACCTGGACAAACTGCAAGACCCGGAGGTGGCAGAACTATTTCAGGCCACAATTGGAGGGAAATTTGCACCACTGCTCATTTTGGGGGCTGGTGAAGTAGATGTCAACACCATGACCACCACCTTCAACTCAGCTGTGACAGATGCCGCCACTGAGATCCTTGGCAAGCACCGACCAAAGAAGAAGCTGTGGATCACACCTGAACTTTTGGATCTGTGTGATAAACGAAGAGAGATGAAAAAGAAAAAGAACACCTCACAGGGAGCTGATGTCTACCGAAAAATCAACAATGACATCCGAAAAGGCATGCTCACAGCAAAGGAGAACTGGATAGAAGATCAATGCCAGGAAATAGAGAACAGTCTGAACAAGAACAACAGCAAGAAGGCCTACCAGACTGTGAAGCGACTGACAAGTGTCAAACAGCCCAAAGTCTCCACTATCCAAAGCAAGTCTGGCATATGCCTTACAGAAGAACAAGAAGTCTTGGACAGATGGACAGAGTACTGCTCTGACCTTTACAACCATACACCAAATGGAGACCCATCAGTTCTAGCATGTCCAGAGAACAGAGAAGAAGAAGAAATCCTCCCAATTCTCCGGGAAGAAGTTGAGGCAGCAGTGCAAGCGCTAAAGAAAGGGAAGTCAGCAGGAGTGGACAACATACCCGCGGAACTGCTACAAGCAGGAGGAGAAGCGATGATTGATGCCCTCACCATTATCTGTAACAAGATCTGGCAGAGTGGGGAGTGGCCTATACCATGGACCCAGTCGCTTGTCATCACTCTTCCCAAAAAAGGTAACCTTCAGGAGTGTGAAAATTACCGCACCATCAGCCTCATCAGCCATCCCAGCAAGGTCCTCCTGAAAATAATACTCAACAGGTTGAAACCCCAAGCTGAACAAATCATAGCTGAAGAACAAGCAGGATTCAGGGCAGGGCGAAGTACCACTGAGCAGATTTTCAACCTCAGAATAATCTGTGAGAAATACCTACAGCACCAACAACATCTATATCATGTGTTCATAGACTTCAAGAAGGCGTTTGACCGAGTCTGGCATGCAGCTCTATGGGCAACAATGAAAGTGTACAACATCAGCCCAAAAATTATTGAAGTCATCAAAAGCCTGTATGACAAGGCTACCAGTGCAGTCCTCCACAACAGAGCCATCGGGAATTGGTTCAGAACAACAATCGGTGTGCGTCAAGGATGCCTACTCTCTCCAACACTCTTCAACATCTTCCTAGAGCGCATCATGTCGGATGCTCTTGCAGACCATGAAGGCACAGTCAGCATAGGGGGTAGAGCAATCTCCAATCTTCGTTTTGCAGATGACATCGATGGATTGGCTGGAGAGGAACAAGAACTTGAACAGCTGGTACAGAGGCTTGACACCACCTCCAAAGCCTATGGAATGGAAATAAGTGCAGAGAAGACCAAAATGATGACCAACAACACCAATGGCATCAATACTGACATCAAAGTCCAAGGCCAATCCCTCGACACAGTGCATAGCTTCAAATATTTAGGAGCCATTGTATCAGACAATGGGTCCCGACAGGAAGTCCTCTCCAGGATCGCACAAACAACTGCTGCCCTGACAAGGTTGAAGCCCATTTGGAAAGACAGGACCATCAGTCTACATTCCAAAGTAAGACTGCTGCGCTCCCTTGTCATCTCCATCTTCCTATATGCTTGCGAAGCATGGACCCTCACAGCAGATCTCCAACGAAGAATACAAAGCATGGAGATGAGGTGCTACAGAAGACTTCTGGGCATTTCCTATACCCAACACATCACCAACGACGAAGTCCGACAGACCATCACACAAGCTATTGGACAACATGATGACCTGCTAACAGTGGTGAAGAAACGGAAACTTCGGTGGTATGGCCACGTCACCAGATCATCAGGCCTTGCAAAGACTATTCTGCAAGGCACAGTGCAAGGAGGTAGAAGAAAAGGGAGACCGAAAAAGAGGTGGGAGGACAACATTCGAGAATGGACTGGTTTGACACTGAGCGAAGCCATCAGGGCTGCTGAGGACAGAGAAAGATGGAGTATGCTGGTTAAACGATCATCTGTGGTGCCCCTACGACCTTCGGGTTACGGGACAGGATAGGATAGGATAGACCTATCACGCAGGAAGAGGTGATTTTAGCACTGAGAAATTTGAAATTGAAGAAAGCTGAAGGTCCTGATGGTATTAGTGGAGAGTTTTTGAAGTTCTCTGCAGAACACATAGTACCATTTTTTGTAATTTTTTTCAATGCGTTGTTTGATAAAGGTCTTTACCCTGATAGCTGGACTGAGTCAATTATCTTGCCATTGTACAAGAAAGGTGATGCGAATAATCCTAGTAATTATAGAGGTATTAGTCTTTGTAACGTTAGCAGTAAACTGTATGGTTTTATTATCAATAAGCGTTTGCAAACATGGGCAGAAGAAAATAATTTAACTGGTGAATTTCAAGCAGGATTTAAACGTGGCTATTCAACAATTGATCATCTTTTTACACTTTTGTCTTGTGTTCAGAAACAGTTTATTAAAAATCGTAAGTTGTATGTCGCATTTATTGATTTTGAAAAATGTTTTGATTCTATTAATAGAAATCTTTTGTGGCCTATTTTACTTAAAAATGGAATTAAAGGTAAACTTTTTCGCTGTGTGAAAAGCATGTATGCTTGTGTGAAAGCCCGGGTCAGATGTGGCGCTAAGTTAACTCATCCTATTTCTTGTTCTCTCGGCGTTAAACAAGGGGATATATGTAGTCCAATTCTGTTTTCACTCTTTATTAACGACCTTGCTGTTGAAGTTATTAGAAACGGACGTCATGGTGTTACATTATCATTGGATGCTTTCGAAATTTTTGTGCTTTTACTTGCTGATGATATTGTACTCTTGTCAAATACCATTACTGGTCTTCAAAATCAATTAAATAATTTACAAAGAACTGCGAACAATTTAGACTTGAAAGTTAATATGGAAAAAAGTAATATTGTTGTTTTTAGAAAAGGAGGTTATCTGTCTGCAAGGGAAATATGGTTTTTTGATGGTGTTGTTATGCCGGTGGTTAATGCATATAAGTATTTGGGTATTTATTTTTCAACTAAGCTAAGTTTTTCTGCTGCATGCAGAGACTTGGCTAGCAAAGCGAAGAAAGCTCTTTTGTGTATCGTTCAGAAACTACGCTTTTTCAATAATCATTCCTTAGATGTCTATTTAAAACTGTTTGATTGTCAAGTACAGCCAATTATGCAATATGGATCCGAACTATGGGGGTTTGAAGCAGCTGCACAGTCTTGTGAAAAAGTCCATTTGTTTGCCTTAAAGAAATTTTTGAATGTAAATCTACGCACCCCTAATGATTTTATTTATAAGGAATTGAACAGATATCCTATAATTATAAATTCTATTGTTAATTGCCTTCGCTACTGGTTCAAATTGATTCAAATGTCAAATGACAGAATACCGAAGAAAGCTTATTTAATGTTAAAAGATTTGGACGCCAAGGGAAAGATAACGTGGGTTACAAACATAAGAACTTGCCTATTTCAAAATGGGTATGGTTTTGTTTGGCAAGAGCAGGGTGTTGGTTTTATAAAAGATTTTTTGCGTGTCTTTAAGCAACGTTTAATCGATTGCAAATGGCAGAATGTATTCGGTCATATAAATGAAAGTGATAGATTTTCCACGTATAG
>CM072526.1:51368277-51448277 GCA_036898135.1 Oncomelania hupensis | reverse complement strand
CCACACACACACACACACACACAGTGATGGGCACATTCCATTTTGTTTGTGGTTATGTATAGATACGATAAACATTCTGTAATTTTATTGTTAGTGTACCTTAAACAGTCGGGAATCAGAACGAGCTAAATGCCAGTCCGTCCTTATTCTTTTTTTTGTTGGTTTAAACACATTTGGTTTGTTTGTTTGTTTGTTTGTTTGTTTTGTTGTTGTTGTTTGTTTTTTGTTTTTTTCGGAGGTCGGGGGGGGGGGGGGAGGAGGGTCAGGAAGGGGGTGGAAGACACATAATGGCGAACAAACAGTGATTTACTGGTTAGGCAACAAGCGATCTGTGTACATAAAAACATGCATACATACAGACAGACCATCACACAAGCCTTTGGACAACACGATGACCTGCTCACAGTGGTGAAAAAATGTAATCTCCGACGGTATGGCCACGTCACCAGATCATCATGTCTTGCAAAGACCATCCTGCAAGGCACAGTGCAAGGGGGTAGAAGAAGAGGGAGACCGAAAAAGAGGTGGGAGGACAACATTCGAGAATGGACTGGTTTGACACTGAGCGAAACAATCAGGGTTGCTGAGGACAGGGAAAGATGGAGTATACTGGTTAAACGATCATCTGTGGTGCCCCTACGACCTCCGAGTTATGGGATTGGATAGGAGAGGATAGGATAGGAAAAACATACATTACACTTCTTCTTCTTCTTCTTCTTCTTCTTCTTCTTCTTCTTCTTCTTCTTCTTCTTTATCACTACCACCGCCACCACCACCATCATACTCATTCTCATCCTCTTCCTCATCCTCCTCCTCATCATCAGCAACTGCAGCATCTCATACAGTCAAGTCTTTGTAGTTGTAGATAAAATTGCGAAACATTTTAAAGATAGCCCCGACCTCTTCCAATGCAAATGAATTGATATGTTGTTCAGCGAGTAAAGGATGAGGTAGCAGGAGTCAGTAGCTAGGTACTTTGTATAAGTCCTTACACAAGTATATCAACTAACAAGTTAGTATCTCCTATTGCCCCCAGTCGACGTGCGGTGGTCCCGTTGCCCTTGGTTTTAGCCACAAGCTGCGACGGGAATATCCCAAACCTAAAAATAGAATAGAGAATTCTGGGAAATCTGTTCAAGGGAAGTGCTGGCTGAAATGAAACGAAAGTTGGGAGAGGAACTGCATATTTCTGGTAGTAAACAAAGGCAGAAACTTGTCAGCAGTATTATCAGCGATGGAGTTATAATGGACGAAGTGCTCCATACCTATGAGGTTGTCTTTGCTCGAGCAAAGAAACTAAAGAAGGATTTGGCCGACGTCATTTCAGAAAAAGGATTTCCCTACCCATAATTCCGCTGGGTTTTGAAGTTTCTAAAAAGTTATTTCAGGCCGACGACGCTCTATGGAGCGCAAAGTATGTAAAGGGAAGCAACCGGTTGTACGCGCACGTCGACAGAAACATAGAAGGGAGATACTAACTTGTTAGTTGATATACTTGTGGTCCTTATTGATGGTGACTAGATTTAGTTGGCACATTCGTAGGAAGGGTCAGTGTTCTGGAAATCTTGGGGAGTGCCCATCCCCGACATGTTGTTGAAGCTAATGCATTCTCTGTCTGTGAGTCTGTCTGTCTCTCTGTCTGTCTCTCTCTGTCTCTCTCTCTCTGTCTCTCTCTCTGTCTCTCTCTCTCTCTCTCTCTCTCTCTCTCTCTCTCTCTCTCTCTCTCTCTCTCTCTCTCTCTCTCTCTCTCTCTCTGATCTGCGGGATTTTATTTTCTCTGTGTAGTTCACCCAGATAATTCTCAGTGGGTCAGTAAACAACGCTATATTTTCCAATAATTATGTGCAATACGCACTGTTCTCTCTCTCTCTCTCTCTCTCTCTTTCTCTCACTCTCTCTCTTTCTCTCTCTCTCTCTCTCTCTCTCTCTCTCTCTCTCTCTCTCTCTCTCTCTCTGTGAGTGAGAGATGGATGGTAGATATCCATTTTCAAATGGGTGTGACGATATTCGTTGTGGATGGGAAATGGAATGCACTTTTAAAATATAATGTTATAGAAAGACCCCTTGATGAGAAGAAGAATGATAATATTAATAATTTATTGTAAATAGCGCAAAATGAGACAAAATATATGTTCGAGTGCTTTTCTCACGCATTCATTCGGACTAATGGATTCCATACTACATTATGTGTTTGTAGACTTCAAGAAAGCGTTTGACCGATCCTGGCATGCAGCTCTGTGGGCAACCATGGGAGTGTACAATATCAACCCTAAAATTATTGAAGTAATCAAAAGCCTGTATGACAAGGCTACGAGTGCAGTCCTCCACATCAGCGCCATCGGGAACTGGTTCAGAACAACAATCGGTGTGCGTCAAGGATGCCTACTCTCTCCAACACTCTTTTACATATTCCTAGAGCGCATATGTCGGGAGCGGGGTGTCGGATAGCGCAATGGTTGGAGCCTTCGCTACTGTGTCGCAAGTTAAGCACCGTCCAGTGCGGTTAGCACTTGGATGGGTGACCGCAAACCGTGAAGCGACAAATAACAACGCCCCCAGTCGACTCAACTGTGACTGAGTACCTACTATCTTAAGGGTGGGGAAGGCAAAGCAGCGAGGGAGAGAGATGGGCATCACCCTCATTAAGCTGGCCCAAGATAAGTGTGATCTCCAACATCACGCTCCCCTTCCCCTACGGCCACAAAGCTATGAGACCACCTTTACCTTTTTATTTTTTATTTTATTTTTTTTTTTAGAGCGCATCATGTCAGATGCCTTTTCAGATCACGAAGGCACAATCAGCATAGGGGGTAGAGCAATCTCCAACCTCCGTTTTGCGGATGACATTGATGGATTTGCTGGAGAGGAACAAGAACTTAAACAGATGGTAAAGAGACTTGTCACCACCTCCACAGCCTATGGAATGGAAATAAGTGCAGAGAAGACCAAATTGATGACCAACAACACCAATGGCATCAATCAACAAGGGCATCAAAGTCCAAGGCCAATCTCTCAACACAGTGCGTAGCTTTAAATATTTAGGAGCCATTGCAGCCCTGAAAATGAAAAAAAAAGGTCCCACTAGCCTTTGGCTAGTAACTTAAAAATTTTACTAGCCAAACTAAAAATTTTACTAGCCAAACTAAAAAAAAGTTCATTTTAGCGCACTTGCATTTGGCGACTAAAGTTTTTTTTTTTTGTCGCCAATTTTTTGTTTCACTAGCCATGGCGACTAAATTAGTCGCCATTTTCAGGCCTGCATTGTATCAGACAATGGGTCCCGACAGGAAGTTCTCTGCAGTATCGCACAAACAACTGCTGCCTTGACAAGATTGAAGCTCATTTGGAAAAATAGGACCATCAGTCTACATTCCAAGGTAAGGCTGCTGCGCTCCCTTGTCATCTCCATCTTCCTGTACGCTTGCGAAACTTGGACCCTCACAGCAGATCTACAACGACGAATACAAAGCATGGAAATGAGGTGCTACAGAAGACTTCTGGGCATTTCCTATACCCAACACATCACCAACGACGATGTCCGAAAGACCATCATACAAGCCATTGCTCACAGTGGTGAAAAAACGGAAACTCCGATGGTATGGCCACGTCACCAGAGCATCAGGCCTTGCAAAACCTCTCTCTCTCTCTTTCTCTCTCTCTCTTTCTCTCTCTCTCTTTCTCTTTCTCTCTCTCTCTCTCTCTCACTCTCTCTCTCTCTCTCTCTCTCTCTCTCTCTCTCTCTCTCTCTCTCTCTCTCTCTCTCTCTCTCTCTCTCTCTCTCCTCTCCCCCATTTTCTCTATCATCTCTCTCTTTGTAGGCAGTAAGCTTATAAGCATAGTACAGAACACGCAGTCATTTATTCACTGCTTTGTATTATGTTATAGCAACGTGTTATTATTCAAAAGAACTATAGTATTATCAAGATTGCTATTATTTTGGTTTCGCAAGGCCAGAAATTACTTTTCCAATGTGAATTCTTGGATGAATACATTTGTTATGATCGTCTTATGGGTTGTCTTAATGTTGCTGGTTGTTTTTAAAATTCTGTTTCAGAGTACGTCTGGCAAGTGAACGTTCAGCCCAAAGGTTTGGGACAAACCAAGAATATCAAAGGCCCATACCGATTGTGCATGACCCGACAGCACATATGTTTGGTCAAACTGAACGCCGAGAAACCCCAGTATGATTTCCAGGTAAGACACACACACACACGCACACACACACACGTACGCACACACACACGGGTGCGATACATACGTGTGTAGCTAATAATTGTCTTCTTGTTCTCAGTTGGTTCGACATTTATTTTTCTTTATCCTTTTCTCTTCCTTGCTTGGGTTTACACCGTAGTGTTGTGGTTCGGGCACATGTTTCATGTTAAGCAACATCGGGAGAGGTTATTAGTTGGATGGGTCCCCATGCTTGGAAAGGCAACCACCAGCCGACACAATTTTTTTAAATTTATTATTATTATGTTAATGTGTCCTCATCCAGCGGAATGGTTCTATATATTTGACCCGCCCTGTGCATCCACATTGGGTTGTTTGATCATGCTTGAGCATCAGATGTCATGTGAACGTCAAGGTCAAAGTTATCAAAGGTCAAGGTCATCCCAACGTCCCTGTTTTTGGACACGATACGTTTATTCGATCATACGTGAGTGTCCATTTGGAGCCAGAGGTCAAGGTCAACTCAACCTCAAGCTTACCACAAGAGCAAAGTCATTTTTACTTTGCATTTCAATTCATTTGATGTCTTTTTTTTTCTGGGCGCTAATGCAATTTTAATAATGAGCATGTGAGTCATATGGGCTTTGACCTTCTAGTTGGTTTTGTTTATTGTTGTTGTTGTTTTGAAAAGGAAACTAACAGATAAAAAGTGATTAATTTTACCAGCGTATTTTTTGTTTCCTTCCCCCCAAACTGGTTTGTAGTTGGAGACAGTTCGCTCCTTGGCCCACAATGACAACTTGTTCAGGATGGAGGTGGGCAAAATCGCGCCCACTGGGGAAGGGGAGCTATGGATGCAGACTGAAGACGCCTCCCTCGCGCAGAATCTTCACGAAACCATCCTCAAGTAAGTAGCCTTCCCGCCCCAGTATAAACCTTGTGCACCATCATCGCACGGACTTTAAAGATCCTGACGCTCATGGGCGAGCGCCAGGTATACATGAATACACCCTTGCAACGCGCTAGCTCTGTTCTCTCCCCATCCCTCGGTCGCCTAGGATTGTACGCCGCTGTCTGGTGCGTCAGGAGATGTGCCTTAGTGGTCATCGCAGGTGGCTTGAGTTGGATCCGGTTCTGGCCAGCCTCTTATGAAGAGTTGTATGTCTTCAATGTTGTCATCTTCGTCCATTTTTGCCAACTGATGTTGATGTTATCGATTCAATTAATAAGATGCGTAAGCTTTGATGTAAGCGTTAGATTATCAAAAGCCTTGGCTGGTTCTCCATTGGCTCGGTTTATATAATTAGGTATTGTAATTGTATGTCTATGTATGTCATGTTTGTATGCGGTGCGAATGTTATGCGATTGCGTGCGAGCAGAGAAGACTGTTATAAAGCAGCCAACAACCCACCAACATAATATGAAGAAGTTGGCTGTATATATATTCTAGAGAATGAATTCTCTTTCACAAAGTTTAGGTTCCTTGCACCTTCTGATGCCCACCAACCAAATTGTCAATACCTTTCTCGCATGAAGATGTTTTTTAGGACTTCATTCAGATGCCTTCTAATGCTTTGGTAAATCAGTCCCTTGATTTTCAGCAAGCCCTTCTGGGGTGGTATTAAGAAAGTAGTTACCCAGTGGATAGATCCGCGAAGCGGTAGATAATTGCGTTCCGTACTGTACGGCTTCGCGGATTTATCTACTGGGTAAATGCTTTCTGAATACCAGCCCAGATCTTATACAGTGACGAGCTGAGCACACCGCCATATAGCCATCTGTAACTATGGCACAAATCTTATACAGTGACGAGCTGAGCACACCGCCATATGGCCATCTGTAACTATGGCACAAATCTTATACAGTGACGAGCTGAGCACACCGCCATATCTGTAACTATGGCACAGATCTTATACAGTGACGAGCTGAGCACACCGCCATATGGCCATCTGTAACTATGGCACAAATCTTATACAGTGACGAGCTGAGCACACCGCCATATGGCCATCTGTAACTATGGCACAAATCTTATACAGTGACGAGCTGAGCACACCGCCATATGGCCATCTGTAACTATGGCACAAATCTTATACAGTGACGAGCTGAGCACACCGCCATATGGCCATCTGTAACTATGGCACAAATCTTATACAGTGACGAGCTGAGCACACCGCCATATCTGTAACTATGGCACAGATCTTATACAGTGACGAGCTGAGCACACCGCCATATAGCCATCTGTAACTATGGCACAAATCTTATACAGTGACGAGCTGAGCACACCGCCATATGGCCATCTGTAACTATGGCACAAATCTTATACAGTGACGAGCTGAGCACACCGCCATATGGCCATCTGTAACTATGGCACAAAGCCACAAATGCAAACCATTAGCAACAGAGAAGGGGAGATAACTCTGTCCTATCATTTCCCTCAGTCCAGGGAGCATAGCACTTAATAAGGATTTCATCAAATATTACGTTATCAATACACTCCTGTCCACTCTCTTCAGACGAGACGCTTCTTGAATGACTGGTGTTGTACACACGCGTTTTATGTGTATAGGTATCTCCGTCTTTCTGACTGTTGTCTGACCTTTGTCTTGCTCGGTGCAGCTTTATGAAGAACATGGAGCGACGACATGACAATCAAGAATTCAGGCAACGTCTGTCCAGTGAAAACTTCACCAGGTATGCTTGCTGTTGTGGTCATTTTCCTGTAGTTCTTTTCTCCCTTTCCGCCTGTAGTGGAAGTTTATATCTGTCCGGAAATATCTTAATAGAACAAACCTTCAGCTTGTGGAAGAGGGTAAGGGGGACTAAACCCTATCATCTTCTATGAGATGATAACATTTGTCTATTTATAGTATCAAGGGAACAAAGCACATTAAAAAGTACTTCCGTTTTCTATTTCCCAGGCTTACTTTTTTTTTTTTTTTTTGGAGGGGGGAGGGTTGGGGGGGGCAGCTGTTTGAAAGTTTTTTGTTTGTTTGTTTGATGCATTTCTGTGCGGTTTTTTGTTTTGTTTGGTTTATTTTAAATGAAAATGTAATGCCTCATTGGTTTCAGTACCGGCCGCCCTCGCAACAAGTTGGACCCACGACCGACATCAGTGCACACAGGGGTACACACAGGGGGCGCTGTTCGATCCAGCTCACAGTCTCACATACACCATACCATCTCGGCTTCTCCCGGCACTAGTCCCCTAGCACCAAGTCATTATGGGTACGTATCAAATGTTTTCAGGATACCGAGGGTTTTCTCCAGGTACTCCGGTTTCCTCCCTGCTTCCCTTCAATAATGGTACTAAATTTTAAAAACGAACATTATTATTATTATTATTATTATTATTATTATTATTATTATTATTAATATTATTATTATTATTATTATTATTAATATTATTATTACTATTATTATTATTATTATTATTTTTATTATTATTATTATTATTATTATTATTATTATTATTATTATTATTACTATTATTTTAATTTTTTTTAATTATTATTAAATGTTCATTCGTATAGCACACTTAGTTTATTGTTAATTTATTTACATTATGTAAAGTTTTGCCACCACCACCAAAGTCAATTTTCCACTTTTATGGGTGTAATGTAAAAGTTGGACAATAAAAGATGTATTGTATTGTATTGTATTGTATTGTATTGTATTGTATTGTATTGTTTCCTTATGGCTAGATCTGGAGGGGCTGGATCAAGGGGTTTGCTCCAAGCGTTTTTGCTCAAAGTCCCTCATGCTCTATGCTGTCAGTGTCCTTGAACTTGCAGCCTCCGGGCACCTAAACTGTTTTCTCTGTGCGCTTAAACTCTTTCTTTTTCTTTTTTTTTTTTTAACCGTCAGATATTACGTACCAGAACGGTACACAGGGTTCAAGTATTTTTTTAACTGTTTTTTTTTGTGAAAAACACGTTAACTCCAAAACTATCGCATGTATACAAACAGTTGGTGGAATTGATCAGCACGCCAACGGAGCCTGCCATCTTTGATACCAGCAGCTTGACTTCTTTTTTCTTTTCTTTTTTTTTTTTTTTTTTTTTTAAAGTCAGAAATGAGAATAACTGGTGTTGAAGTGTCACCCGACACCAACCTTTCAGGTTTTGGGAAGAGCAACTGCAGTGTACTGTTGAAGACTTTCTGCAGTGTACTGTTGAAGACTTTCTGCAGTGTACTGTTGAAGACTTTCTGCAGTGTATTGTTGAACACTTTCTGTAGTGTACTGTTGAACACTTTCTGCAGTGTACTGTTGAACACTTTCTGCAGTGTACTGTTGAACACTTTCTGCAGTGTACTGTTGAACACTTTCTGCAGTGTACTGTTGAACACTTTCTGCAGTGTGCTGATGAACACTTTCTGCAGTGTACTGTTGAACACTTTCTGTAGTGTATTGTTGAACACTTTCTGCAGTGTACTGTTGAACACTTTCTGCAATGTACTGTTGAACACTTTCTGCAGTGTACTGTTGAACACTTTCTGCAGTGTACTCAGTGTTTCCCAAAACGCACGTGTGTGCGTCAGAGACGCACAAAATCTGAAAAAGGACGCATGAAAAAAAAAAGGGTGCGTCACAAGGGACGCAACGTTTTTTTTTTGTTTTTTTTTACTGCCGTTATGTATCCTGGCACCTCTGTATGGCGTACGAACAGCGTCAAACGCGCGATGAAAAGTAGCGATGCTTTGCATCGATACTATTCTCATAAGGATCCATCCGTTTAGGAAAGTATCGCTACTTTTCTCAAAAGGATCGCACATTTTCTTAAATGGAACGCAAATTGCGGAAGTATCGATGCTTTCTGAAAAGTATTGATGCCAAGCATCGCTGCTTTTTAAAAAGTATCGATACTTTGCATCGATACTTTAGCTCGAGCAGTTTCATCGCGCAGTTCCGAAGTTTACCGAGGCGAAACACGCTGTTTCTGCAAAACTGAAATCGGTCAAGCTAATGAAATAATATACATGTATTATGTAACATTCCGCGGTTCCAATTGACCTTTGCAGAGCAAATTAATTAATAAATATAACAGGTTTCTCTTCAAGTTCTCTCATTCGATCGTCGATAATTTCAATCGCATCCATCTTCCCGCCTCAAGTAACGCAAAACGAAAGGAAAGCAAGCAGATTGGCGTGATTGCCTGTTTTGTGTTCCGCTTTAGTTCCGATCAAACTTTTGGAAAATTTGCATACTGTGTATTCGGAAGAACTCGGAAATGCGCGATGAAAAGGATCGATCCTTTCGTAACGGAGCGATGCAAAGTAGCGATACTTTTCAAAAAGTATCGATGCAAAGCATCGCTACGTTTCATCGCGCGTTTGACCCTGTTCGTACGCCATACCTCTGAGCTATCGTGCGCCCGAGCCGAGTAAGCGCGGTGATCTCCCCTACCCACTGACCGCGCTGACACGCATGCGCAGACTTTTTGTTTGCTTCCGAAAAGCTGAAACATGTCGCTCGACACATGGCTACGGAAAACGATAACCCGCAGAAATGCGGAAGACGATGCAATCGTTGAATGTTGAATCATCATTTTCAGTTCTCCCTAGACTAGGCAATGATGATCTTGTCTGTAATACGCAGTTGAACAGATTTTTTGGTCTTTTTTTTTCTTCTGGTCATCGACTTAGTCCCCTCGAACACTAACTGCTTTTACAGAGACTATTTGTCAGTACATGCAGATTGATGTGTGTAAATTGTCGTATGACCATTTCATGTTTGTTCTATGGTCATTTTATGTAATTTTAAGGTTCCTCTAGTCAATGATGGATTCCTTTGTAACATTTATCAGAACAGTATTCCTTTTGTTGTGTTGCTTGTTTTATGGCTATTCATAATTTTCAATAAAGTTGCATTGAAAACTAAGCTTTGTTTGACTTTAAGGCGTATTTGTGTGTCCGTGATGTTGGTAATCAAAATCAAGGTAAATGTAGGAATTGTAAGGGGACTCTCAAATTTTGTAAGGGGACTCTTGAAATTTTGCACCAGAGAGTCCCAGGACTCTCTGAAAAAAAAGCTGTGGGAAACACTGTGTACTGTTGAACACTTTCTGCAGTATACTGTTGAACACTTTCTGCAGTATGCTGTTGAACACTTTCTGCAGTATACTGTTGAACACTTTCTGCAGTGTACTGTTGAACACTTTCTGCAGTGTGCTGTTGAACACTTTTTGCAGCTTGAATTTGTTCTGGTATTTTACCATTTAAAACCAGGATTTTACAGGATGTGGTGGGTGGGAGGGGGGGAGTTATTGCGTTTTCCCTGGGGATGTTTTTCAGCTTTATGTTTCCATGGAGTATTAAAAACACCAGCGTTACACCTGCCCTAACCACTCAAACAGTCGTGTGTTTGTGTGTGTCTTGATGCTAACTAAACATCACGTGTCTGTTCTGCACTGCTCATCTTTTTTTTCTCTTTCTTTCCTTCTTATTTATTTTTTGTAACATGTATTTTTACTTGCCATTGGCGTGGTTAAAGTTTAACATTCAACAGTGTTTGTTATTGTGTTTTTATTCAACAAGCTGCAGAGTTATTATTATATCAGGTTATTTTGGGACCGCTACGGTATACAGCGTGCACGATGTAGCATTCCTTAGGCTATTTTTGGCAACACGTATGACGTGTATAGATGTTACGCAGGAGTAAGAAATACAAGTGCTGTTGTTTGGGGGAATTCCTTTTTTACTATTTTGTTTTTATTATTTTATTTTATTTTGTCACTTCCTCTTTCGTTGTTTTTTTTTGTTTCTATGCTTTATTGTTATTCTGTCCTAAAATGCGGTGGTTGTTTTTTTTCTTCCTCTGGATGTTTATTTGACTTTTTTTTTCTGTGTACTTTTTCTTGTTGTTGTTGTTGTTGTTGTTGTTGTTGTTGTTGTTGTTGTTGTTGTTGTTCTTCTTCTTCTTCTTCTACTTCTTCTTCTTCTTCTTCTTCTTCTTCATTTTTGTGGCTTTTTTTTATTACTTTTTGACTTTTAAAAAAAAGCTCCCTTTTCCTCTGTCTCCTCTTTTTCTCTCTCGCACTTCTCTCTCTCTGTCTCCCTCTCTTTCTCTCTCGCACTTCTCTCTCTCTGTCTCCCTCTCTTTCTCTCTCGCACTTCTCTCTCTCTGTCTCCTTCTCTTTCTCTCTCGCACTTCTCTCTCTCTGTCTCCCTCTCTTTCTCTCTCGCACTTCTCTCTCTCTGTCTCCCTCTCTTTCTCTCTCGCACTTCTCTCTCTGTCTCCTCTCTTTCTCTCTCGCACTTCTCTCTCTCTGTCTCCCTCTCTTTCTCTCTCGCACTTCTCTCTCTCTGTCTCCTTCTCTTTCTCTCTCGCACTTCTCTCTCTCTGTCTCCCTCTCTTTCTCTCTCGCACTTCTCTCTCTCTGTCTCCTTCTCTTTCTCTCTCGCACTTCTCTCTCTCTGTCTCCTTCTCTTTCTCTCTCGCACTTCTCTCTCTCTGTCTCCTTCTCTTTCTCTCTCGCACTTCTCTCTCTCTGTCTCCTTCTCTCTCGCACTTCTCTCTCTCTGTCTCCTTCTCTTTCTCTCTCGCACTTCTCTCTCTCTGTCTCCTTCTCTTTCTCTCTCGCACTTCTCTCTCTCTGTCTCCTTCTCTTCTCTCTCTCGCACTTCTCTCTCTCTGTCTCCCTCTCTTTCTCTCTCGCACTTCTCTCTCTCTGTCTCCCTCTCTTTCTCTTTCGCACTTCTCTCTCTCTGTCTCCCTCTCTTTCTCTCTCGCACTTCTCTCTCTGTCTCCCTCTCTTTCTCTCTCACACTTCTCTCTCTCTGTCTCACTCTCTTTCTCTTTCACACTTCTCTCTCTCTGTCTCCCTCTCTTTCTCTCTCGCACTTCTCTCTCTCTGTCTCCCTCTCTTTCTCTCTCGCACTTCTCTCTCTCTGTCTCCTCTCTTTCTCTCTCGCACTTCTCTCTCTCTGTCTCCCTCTCTTTCTCTCTCGCACTTCTCTCTCTCTGTCTCCCTCTCTTTCTCTCTCGCACTTCTCTCTCTCTGTTCTCCCTCTCTTTCTCTCTCGCACTTCTCTCTCTCTGTCTCCCTCTCTTTCTCTCTCGCACTCTCTCTCTCTGTCTCCCTCTCTTTCTCTCTCGCACTTCTCTCTCTCTGTCTCCCTCTCTTTCTCTCTCGCACTTCTCTCTCTCTGTCTCCCTCTCTTTCTCTCTCGCACTTCTCTCTCTCTGTCTCCCTCTCTTTCTCTCTCGCACTTCTCTCTCTCTGTCTCCCTCTCTTTCTCTCTCGCACTTCTCTCTCTCTGTCTCCCTCTCTTTCTCTCTCGCACTTCTCTCTCTCTCTCTCCCTCTCTTTCTCTCTCGCACTTCTCTCTCTCTGTCTCCCTCTCTTTCTCTCTCGCACTTCTCTCTCTCTGTCTCCCTCTCTTTCTCTTTCAAACTTCTCTCTCTCTGTCTCCCTCTCTTTCTCTCTCGCACTTCTCTCTCTCTGTCTCCCTCTCTTCTCTCTCGCACTTCTCTCTCTCTGTCTCCCTCTCTTTCTCTCTCGCACTTCTCTCTCTCTGTCTCCCTCTCTTTCTCTCTCGCACTTCTCTCTCTCTGTCTCCCTCTCTTTCTCTCTCGCACTTCTCTCTCTGTGTCTCCCTCTCTTTCTCTCTCGCACTTCTCTCTCTGTGTCTCCTTCTCTTTCACTCTCGCACTTCTCTCTCTCTGTCTCCCTCTCTTTCTCTCTCGCACTTCTCTCTCTCTGTCTCCCTCTCTTTCTCTCTTGCACTTCTCTCTCTCTGTCTCCCTCTCTTTCTCTCTCGCTTTTCTCTCTCTCTGTCTCCCTCTCTTTCTCTCTCGCACTTCTCTCTCTCTGTCTCCCTCTCTTTCTCTCTCGCACTTCTCTCTCTCTGTCTCCCTCTCTTTCTCTCTCGCACTTCTCTCTCTCTGTCTCCCTCTCTTTCTCTTTCACACTTCTCTCTCTCTGTCTCCCTCTCTTTCTCTTCGCACTTCTCTCTCTCTGTCTCCCTCTCTTTCTCTTTCGCACTTCTCTCTCTCTGTCTCCCTCTCTTTCTCTCTCGCACTTCTCTCTCTCTGTCTCCCTCTCTTTCTCTTTCGCACTTCTCTCTCTCTGTCTCCCTCTCTTTCTCTCTCGCACTTCTCTCTCTCTGTCTCCCTCTCTTTCTCTCTCGCACTTCTCTCTCTCTCTGTCTCCCTCTCTTCTCTCTCGCACTTCTCTCTCTCTGTCTCCCTCTCTTTCTCTCTCGCACTTCTCTCTCTCTGTCTCCCTCTCTTTCTCTCTCGCACTTCTCTCTCTCTGTCTCCCTCTCTTTCTCTCTCGCACTTCTCTCTCTCTGTCTCCCTCTCTTTCTCTCTCGCACTTCTCTCTCTCTGTCTCCCTCTCTTTCTCTCTCACACTTCTCTCTCTCTGTCTCCCTCTCTTTCTCTTTCACACACCTACCTTTTTTCTTGAAAACTCTTCCTGGACAAGACTCCTTGTTTGTGTATGAGGTCTGTTGGATCAGCTTGGGAGTGTTGGACGCTTTCTGCCGGGTGGTCACTAGGGCTTCCTATGATTGTATTATTTCGCACTATAGGCATTTTATATGTATGGTTTTTGTTGATGATTTATAATGATGGTTGTATTCTATTTTGTTTTTGTAACCGGGGTGTTCGCGTAGTTGAGGTCAACCCTCAGCCGTCCCCCGCGTGGGATGTCTTTATTGTAAAGTGACTGGCCGGTGGAGGGCATTCAATTTTCCCACTAGGGTTGTTTCGGCAGATCTTTTATGCGGATCGGGGGTTGTCCGGTCCTGATTTGGCTCGGAAGAGTCCGCTGGACCTAAAGCAACAATAAATCAATCAATCAATCTCTTTCACACTTCTCTCTCTCTGTCTCCCTCTCTTTCTCTTTCGCACTTCTCTCTCTCTGTCTCCCTCTCTTTCTCTCTCGCACTTCTCTCTCTCTGTCTCCCTCTCTTTCTCTCTCGCACTTCTCTCTCTCTGTCTCCCTCTCTTTCTCTTTCACACTTCTCTCTCTCTGTCTCCCTCTCTTTCTCTCTCGCACTTCTCTCTCTCTGTCTCCCTCTCTTTCTCTTTCACACTTCTCTCTCTCTATCTCCCTCTCTTTCTCTTTCACACTTCTCTCTCTCTGTCTCCCTCTCTTTCTCTCTCGCACTTCTCTCTCTCTGTCTCCCTCTCTTTCTCTCTCGCACTTCTCTCTCTCTGTCTCCCTCTCTTTCTCTTTCACACTTCTCTCTCTCTGTCTCCCTCTCTTTCTCTCTCGCACTTCTCTCTCTCTCTGTCTCCCTCTCTTTCTCTCTCGCACTTCTCTCTCTCTGTCTCCCTCTCTTTCTCTCTCGCACTTCTCTCTCTCTGTCTCCCTCTCTTTCTTTCTCGCACTTCTCTCTCTCTGTCTCCCTCTCTTTCTCTCTCGCACTTCTCTCTCTCTGTCTCCCTCTCTTTCTCTCTCGCACTTCTCTCTCTCTGTCTCCCTCTCTTTCTCTTTCACACTTCTCTCTCTCTGTCTCCCTCTCTTTCTCTCTCGCACTTCTCTCTCTCTGTCTCCCTCTCTTTCTCTCTCGCACTTCTCTCTCTCTGTCTCCCTCTCTTTCTCTCTCGCACTTCTCTCTCTCTGTCTCCCTCTCTTTCTCTCTCGCACTTCTCTCTCTCTGTCTCCCTCTCTTTCTCTTTCACACTTCTCTCTCTCTGTCTCCCTCTCTTTCTCTCTCGCACTTCTCTCTCTCTGTCTCACTCTCTTTCTCTCTCGCACTTCTCTCTCTCTGTCTCCCTCTCTTTCTCTCTCGCACTTCTCTCTCTCTGTCTCCCTCTCTTTCTCTCTCGCACTTCTCTCTCTCTGTCTCCCTCTCTTTCTCTCTCGCACTTCTCTCTCTCTGTCTCCCTCTCTTTCTCTCTCGCACTTCTCTCTCTCTGTCTCCTTCTCTTTCTCTCTCGCACTTCTCTCTCTCTGTCTCCCTCTCTTTCTCTCTCGCACTTCTCTCTCTCTGTCTCCTTCTCTTTCTCTCTCGCACTTCTCTCTCTCTGTCTCCCTCTCTTTCTCTCTCGCACTTCTCTCTCTCTGTCTCCCTCTCTTTCTCTCTCGCACTTCTCTCTCTCTGTCTCCCTCTCTTTCTCTCTCGCACTTCTCTCTCTCTGTCTCCCTCTCTTTCTCTTTCGCACTTCTCTCTCTCTGTCTCCCTCTCTTTCTCTTTCACACTTCTCTCTCTCTGTCTCCCTCTCTTTCTCTTTCGCACTTCTCTCTCTCTGTCTCCCTCTCTTTCTCTTTCGCACTTCTCTCTCTCTGTCTCCCTCTCTTTCTCTCTCGCACTTCTCTCTCTCTGTCTCCCTCTCTTTCTCTTTCACACTTCTCTCTCTCTGTCTCCCTCTCTTTCTCTTTCACACTTCTCTCTCTCTGTCTCCCTCTCTTTCTCTTTCACACTTCTCTCTCTCTGTCTCCCTCTCTTTCTCTTTCACACTTCTCTCTCTCTGTCTCCCTCTCTTTCTCTTTCGCACTTCTCTCTCTCTGTCTCCCTCTCTTTCTCTCTCGCACTTCTCTCTCTCTGTCTCCCTCTTTCTCTCTCGCACTTCTCTCTCTCTGTCTCCCTCTCTTTCTCTTTCACACTTCTCTCTCTCTGTCTCCCTCTCTTTCTCTCTCGCACTTCTCTCTCTCTGTCTCCCTCTCTTTCTCTTTCTCACTTCTCTCTCTCTGTCTCCCTCTCTTTCTCTTTCACACTTCTCTCTCTCTGTCTCCCTCTCTTTCTCTCTCGCACTTCTCTCTCTCTGTCTCCCTCTCTTTCTCTCTCGCACTTCTCTCTCTCTGTCTCCCTCTCTTTCTCTTTCACACTTCTCTCTCTCTGTCTCCCTCTCTTTCTCTCTCGCACTTCTCTCTCTCTGTCTCCCTCTCTTTCTCTCTCGCACTTCTCTCTCTCTGTCTCCCTCTCTTTCTCTCTCGCACTTCTCTCTCTCTGTCTCCCTCTCTTTCTTTCTCGCACTTCTCTCTCTCTGTCTCCCTCTCTTTCTCTCTCGCACTTCTCTCTCTCTGTCTCCCTCTCTTTCTCTCTCGCACTTCTCTCTCTCTGTCTCCCTCTCTTTCTCTTTCACACTTCTCTCTCTCTGTCTCCCTCTCTTTCTCTCTCGCACTTCTCTCTCTCTGTCTCCCTCTCTTTCTCTCGCACTTCTCTCTCTCTGTCTCCTCTCTTTCTCTCTCGCACTTCTCTCTCTCTCTGTCTCCCTCTCTTTCTCTCTCGCACTTCTCTCTCTCTGTCTCCCTCTCTTTCTCTCTCGCACTTCTCTCTCTCTGTCTCCCTCTCTTTCTCTCTCGCACTTCTCTCTCTGTTCTCCCTCTCTTCTCTCTCGCACTTCTCTCTCTCTGTATCCCTCTCTTTCTCTCTCGCACTTCTCTCTCTCTGTCTCCCTCTCTTTCTCTCTCGCACTTCTCTCTCTCTGTCTCCCTCTCTTTCTCTCTCGCACTTCTCTCTCTCTGTCTCCCTCTCTATCTCTCTCACACTTCTCTCTCTCTGTCTCCCTCTCTTTCTCTCTCGCACTTCTCTCTCTCTGTCTCCCTCTCTTTCTCTCTCGCACTTCTCTCTCTCTGTCTCCCTCTCTTTCTCTCTCGCACTTCTCTCTCTCTGTCTCCCTCTCTTTCTCTCTCGCACTTCTCTCTCTCTGTCTCCCTCTCGCTCCTCACTCCCGTCCCTCTCCCTCTCCCTCACTTCCTCATATCTCTCTATCTCTCTCCCTCTTTTTCTCTCTTCTCTCTCTCTTCCTCCCTCTCTCCCTACCTCCTTCTCACTCACATTCTCTTTCCTCCCCCCATCCTCCCCTCTCCTTCTCTCTCCCTTCACCCACCATCTCTCTCTTTCATCACAATCTCTCTCTCTCTCTCTCTCTCTCTCTCTCTCTCTCTCTCTCTCTCTCTCCTCACCATTTCTATCTTTTTTTGTCCCTCTCCTCTCTCTCTCTCTCTCTCTCTCTCTCTCTCTCTCTCTCTCTCTCTCTCTCTCTCTCTCCTCACCATTTCTCTCTTTCTGTCCCTCTCCTCTCTCTCTCTCTCTCTCTCTCTCTCTCTCTTTCCTCACCATTTCTATCTTTCTGTCCCTCTCCTCTCTCTCTCTCTCTCTCTTTTTCCTCACCATTTCTCTCTTTCTGTCCCTCTCTCTCTCTCTCTCTCTCTCTCTCTCTCTCTCTCTCTCTCTCTCTCTCTTCTCTCTCTCTCTCTCTCTCTCTCCTCTCTCTCTCTCTCTCTCTCTCTCTCTCTCTCTCTCTCTTTCCTCACCATTTCTCTCTTTCTCTTCCTCTCCTCTCTGTCTTTCTCTCTCCCTTTCTTTTTTTCTCTCTCCTCTCTCTCCTCCTCTCTCTGTGTCTCATCCAACTTGCTTCATCTGCAAATACTATAAAGTTGTATTGCACATTGTTGGCGGCAGGGATAGCTCAGTGGTCAGAGCGCACGACTTGTGTGAGTGTGTCTTGGGCGACGTGGGTTCGAATCCTGACTTCAGCAAACTATTGTGTGATTGCTGGATATTACGGGCCAGCGCCTTGAGAAGCTCTCTGAGCTTGTAAGTGCGCTATATACGAGAGATTTCTTTCTTTCTTTTTTCTTTTTATCTCATTCTACTGTATATTACAGTGCACTGACTGCATTGGAATACGTGTAAGCCAACATTGGACACATAATAGAACCCTATGAATTCAAAATACATAGGATTTGGTTTTGGTGGTGCAGTAAAACAGTAACTCCTTCCACTGGGCATTAAGACATTGAATAATCTCATAGAAAAAGTTGTTTTAAAAAGTTAAAAACACACATACGCATACTTCATGAACACACACACACACACACACACACACACACACACATCTACACATACACACTCTCTCTTTCTCTCTCTCATACACTCATACACACAGATACAGACGTCTACATAGGCAATGAGATGAAGACATAGTCGTAAAATGCACATCAAAACATCTAGAAATGGCACCACCAGCGCAGTATCACGAATGAACACAACTGGCATTAAGCGCATACATAATAAAACACAATAAAACATGAGAATGATGGCAGAAGCCACAGAGTTTGATTTCACATTGCGTTGGGGTGGGCGGGTGGTTAGTTTAACATCCCTGTTTTGTTATAAGACGTTCAATGAGTGATTGATTGTTGCAGATTTGACCAGCACCCCGGTGCCTTAGGACCTTCTCGGTATCGCTCAGACAGCCAGGGTTCTCGTAGCAGCTATGTGTCCGCACCCGATGACCTTGACACGCATCCTCCACTGTGAGCTGTTTTTGTTTGTCTGTTTGTTTAAATTTTGTTGGTGGCTTTTGATATTAATTAGTAGTAGTAATTATTATCCGCCTCCTCTTTTAAAAACGATTTTGGTTTTCAATGAGAGAGAGCCAAAGTTTGCCCTTTATAACTTATAGTGGTGCTATCCAGAGAGGGTCCCCTTGGGGTCATGAGCAATCTTGCCACTGTAGATTGTTCTAACCTATAAAGGGAAAAGTGATAGCCCCAGTTGAAAACCTGTCTTTCCTTTATAGGCATGACCGATTCACTGCGGCAACAGTACCCCCGTTGGAGTGCCGGGGGTTTCAGTATAAATAGTATCCCCACTTTCTGGAAATTTAGTGCTTTAAATTCCCATTGTCGCTGTCTTCCTCATTTGCTCTTTCCCATTCCTGCTCTGTCCTATCACTCTGCTATACTATCTTCTTCTTCACTAGATCAATGACCTACCTTTTTTCTTGAAAACTCTCCCTGGACAAGACTCCTTGTTTGTGTATGAGGTCTGTTGGATCAGCTTGGGAGTATTGGACGCTTTCTGCCGGGTGGTCACTAGGGCTTCCTATGATGTTATTAGTTAGCAATATAGGCATTTTATATGTATGTGTTTTGTGAATGATTTATAATAATGTTTGTATTTTATTTTGTTTTTGTAACCAGGGTTCGAGTAGTTGGGGTAAAGCCTCAGCCGTCCCCTGCGTGGGATGTCTTTTTTGTAAAGTGACTGGCCAGTGGAGGGCATTCAGTTTTCCCACTAGGGTTGTTTCAGCAGATCTTTTATGCGGATCGGGGGTTGTCCGGTCCTGATTTGGCTCGGAAGAGTCCGCTGGACCTAAAGCAACAATCAATCAATCAATCAATCAATCCAGAGAGGGAGAAAGAGAGAGAGAGGGAGGGGTGGGGGGGGAGTAAACTGATAGTATTTTATATTTATTTTTTTATAGAGCTTCGCCTGCTATAAAGGCGCTGGTAATTTTATTTTATTGTAATTAATTTAAGTTCATGTCATGTTTATTCCTAATTTTTAATTGCAGAATCATTGGGAACAACGCCGAACCTCTGCAGGAAGAAGAGGACTGGGAATACTTTGAACGAGGGAACAGCGTGGACCATCAATCTATCCCATCCTCCCCTGGTACGTTGACGATGGTGATGAAGATGATGATGATGGTGACGAAGATGATGACGACGAAGATGATGATGATGAGGATGGTGATGACGAAGATGATGATGATGGCGATAATGATAATGTGATGATGACACTTAATGATGATGACATAATGAAGATGGGCAGAAGAAACATGACTTACGAAATGACCAAGCGGCAATGGCGTTTGACTCAACAACTCAACGTTTGTTGATGTTGGAGTATACTTTTGTTGTGAATTAACTGTGATTTTAAGAAATTGGACAATATTATATAGCAGATTGTCATGAACTTCCTGGGCCTGTTATAAAATAATTAGCTTTATTCCCAGAAGATTCCTACAAACTTGATATTATTTTGTAAACAGTTTTAACGTTCCAATTTCACATACATCAAAAGGCTTTTCTTATACAATTACACAAGTTGAGACAGAGAGATAAGCTTCAAATACTCAAAGACATAAAATACACAACAGTTGGAACCCAACACCGATATACGTTTAGCTCAGTTTATGATTCTCTTCTTTCTCACTCAAAGTAGTAGACTACTAATTAAAACGGAATTCAAGAAAACTATAAGTCCTAGAGTAATAAAATAATAAATAGCTGAACTATAATATTTTTTCTCTCTCTCTCTGAAGCAGTCCCGTTCCCGGTTTGACAGGCAATTACATTTATCAATTTATGAACATATTTTATTTATTTACACATTAATTTCATTATTATGTTTCCAACAAGCAAATCATAAAATATAAATATTCAAATTACCGTATCTGTCATGAACAGAATCCCGAATCACCAAAGTGGAAAACAGAAGTGGCCTACACAGTAACACAATGTTTCCAAGTCACACAAAATTAGCATTCACTCTTTTGTTTTTAACAGTCTATCTTTCATTCCACTAATACACCTTGTCCTAGTCCTGTTTCATCCCTCCAATCACAGACACTCTCATGCATACGAGAACAGCCTTCTGTTCTCCAAACAGTCTTTAGACTGCCGAGTCTCATCACCAAAATATTAATGAACTGGGAAATATAGTACCAACGCAAAGCGACTACATACGCCACATGCCTCTTTAAACAGCCGTCGCTTGTGTACTAACTCTATAAACACATGATCTATACACAAATGTAAATATTTATTAATTCACTTCGTGACACAGACAAAAACTGACTGATTTTGTCATTGTAATTTTGTTGCTGGCAAACATTAATGCATTTGATAAAGAAGTTTGATTTAAAGTCATTAGATTACAATACAATCCCAAACAATATACAACCCATCTTTATGACCTCAAACAAGGAATGTACACACGCGTAGATCATTGTGACATCAATCATAAAACACATTTGAAAGGTATATTTGTTAAATTAACAAACCATTACAATCACCCCCCTTATGTAATCTTAAAAAAATAAAATAAAATAAAATAAACCAATAAAAGATACCTGGTTATAAGAACATTCATGTATTTTAAACTTTCAAAGTTTATTAAAAAACAATATCGCAACTCATCAATGCATGCTACACATACATACTACTGCTATCAAAGTTCTCTATCATTCTCTATCCCATTTCATCATTGATGCAGGATCTCACGTGGCGGAAGCAGATGACTTTGATGGACAGGTGCACTATATGGACATGAGGAGTCCAGGCAGCGTAACTCCGCCCACCCCTGGCAAGGCTGGCGGGGGTTACATGGACATGACACCTACTGCACTGAAAGGTCCAAGACAGTCTGCTTGCAGAATTCTTTTTCTTTTTGTGTGTTTAGAATGTTTTCTCCCTTCGGATGAGAGTGTAAACTGGAGTCTAGTCTGTGCACGCATGCATTCCATCCCACGGACTTTAAAGATCCTGACGCTCATGTCCTAGACGGATGAGTGCCGGCTACATCAGTACACCCAGCAAGCACTAGGTCCTTTCTCCCCATCCCCGGTCAGTTCTGCATTGTGTGTGTGGGTGGGTGTGTACGTACAAAAACGCACAAATGGGTTTCAGACCTTGTCTTTTCTAGTAACAAATGGGTTTATTTGCTTGGAACCCACTTTTTTCCAGGACCCCACTTTTTTCTGAGGGCGCGAGAGTGCTCTTTTAGTGCATGGGAGTGCAGTTGTAGTGCATGAGAGTGTTTTAAGTATACAGGAGTGCTCTATCCGGGACGGAGAAAATACAGTCAATTTTCTGATAAATTTTGAAGAAAATTCGACCTATTTCATCGCCTATAGGAGACGAACTAGGTCAACTTTTTAGACAAGGGTTCGGGTAAGGGTTGTAGATCTATCCCTATCCCTTACCCTAACCCTTTTCCATCAAAAAATGACTTTCCGATTCCTACATTCTTAAATAAACCCATTTGTGATGTATTGCAAATATGTGTGTGTGACTAGTGATAGTCTAGCCTGCAACGAGCCCAACATTTGTATTGTAGATCACGCCAGTAGCCCAGCATACATTGTCAAAGTGGTCACACCATATCAGAGCTTATTCTAGGGCGCGGTATGCGCGGGATCACGCACAAAAAGTTTGTTTCCCGCAAAGAAATTCGATGAGCGCGTTCGCGATCCCGCGGAGATTGGAAATATCCCGCTACATGCCTTGATCGAAGCGAGCTTTACTGTGACGTTTCTGTCGTCTGCTAGGGCGTAGCGGAAACTGGAGTTAAACGGAAGTTGCTCTCTTGTATATGCGATGTGTCTCAAATTTTCATTGGCCGATGCTATTCTTTTTGACCAATCACCTTTCTTCTGAGTGTGGCATCGATGAACCTGACCGGTTGGAACTGGTTTACAATCAGAATCAGAATGGCTTCGAAAAAGTGCACGCTTTTTGACTTCGAATTCAGTGGAGGAACTGTGAAGAAAACAGTCACACTGTTTTCCCATGACTTATCTTCTAAATAGCAGAGCTTTTATGCAACAGTTGTGAAAGCAAGGTTACAGATACCAGTTTGTGATATATTTTGTCTGCGATTTGTGTGTACTTACTGTTTGGAGAGAATGCGACACTTGACTGTTTCACAGTTTATCCGGGAACATCACGGGAGAAAACAAGTATGGCTATTTGTTTGTGTGTACACCCTATATATGCCGAGAAGACGCCCCCACTGTTTTGATCAGAGGCCTAATCCCCCCCTTTTTTTCAAGGAAGGGGGGCCTGCCCCCACTTCTTCAAAATCCTAGAATAAGCTCTGCATATCATTCTTTCATATACACCAGCTGTAACCAGAAATTTCAGAACTGCAGTACATGCCTTTATGTAGTGCTTTAAATGACGCAGGATTCCAAACCAAAAATCCTAATGTGGGAGATTGGCTCTTTGGCGCTAATGCACATGAAGGTCGTGTGTGGACAGCAGCTAATTGGACTATCTTGGCGGCAGAGTTAAAGTCTGGCTTCGGTACCTATCAACCAGTGTCATGGTCACCTCTAGAAGGGTGCGGGAGAGAAGATTCAAGGTGGTGGTATCATTGACAAACTGTGCTTATGTCAGTACAACGTTGTTAAATTTTAAACTAATCAATATGGTGTGTGTGCGTGTGTTTGTGTGTGTGGGTGGGTGTGCGTGTGTTTGTGTGTGTGGGCGGATAGGTGGAAATAATGAGACTATAAATAGTCAGATACTCTTCTGTACATTTAACACATAAGACCATTTTTCGTCCAAAGGTTTACATTGGAAACATTTGCTTCCACTTCTGTTTATTTATTTATTTGTTTATTTTAATTTTTTTTTAAAATTTCAGATCCTTACAGAAATGGGGGTCACAATTGTGTACATTTTAGTAATGATATATTTTTTTTCTTTTTTCTGTAAAGAACCGCGAGAGATGTGGGAGAACAGTTCCTACATGGCCATGAACCCTACATGGCCGTCCTCTGCCCCTATCAACATTCACCCAGGTGTCGGGGAGCCTGGCATGGGTTGCTACATGGAAATGAGCAATCACGGCAGTCTCCCCACTGTAAGGGAAGGTGGAAGTGAGTTAACCAGTTTTTAGTCCCCTTTGTTGCTGCTTTTGATGGTGGTGGTGGAGGTGATGAGGATGATGATGATGGCGGTAGTAGTGATGAAAGTGATGATGATGATGATGGCAATTGTTATGATGATGGTATTATGATGATGATGAAGAGTATGATTACCGTGGTAATGGTTGTGGTGGTATCAATGGTGATGATGAAACATTTGATGATGATGATGATGATGATGATGAGGATGATGATGATGATAATAAAAAGACGTAGAGAAGGTTTGGAATATAAATGCCCACATCTCTGTATTCACTGGTGCATAGAAAAGAGCACACACACATATTAACTTAAATACAAGTGCCAGAAAATAAAAATTGTGGGTGGAAATGTGTCAGAGAAGGTCAGTGAGAAACAGGAGAGCCTCCAGTTGTCGCCTGAAAGACTCACCCCTTCGAGGGGCACCGTTCTCCTAGCGATGAGAACATCCTTCCTAAGACCATGTGTGGTGGCACATTGAAAAGATCTTGCACCGTAACGTTTCTTCCTGTGTCTTTCAACGCCAGCACAGCCTGAAGTCTTGACTGAGACCTAGAGTATGATCTTTTACTTGAATGCAGGCGTATACACTGATGCACGGTTGATTCAGGTCATAATACAACTGGTCAAGTCGACAGATCTGTATTCCCCCAAATTACCCCCCGTTGGGGTGCCGGGGGTTTCAGTATAAATAGTATCCCCACTTTCTGGAAATTTAGTGCTTTAAATTCCCACTGTTGCTGTCTTTCTCATTTGCTCTTCCTCAACTCTGCTCTGTTCTATCAATCTGCTATACTATCTTCTTCTTCGCTAGACCAATCACCTACCTTTTTTCTTGAAAACTCTTCCGGGACAAGACTCCTTATTTGTGTATGAGGTCTGTTGGATCAGCTTGGGAATATTGGACGCTTTCTGCCAGGTGCTCACTAGGGCTTCCTATGATGATATTATTTAGCAATGTAGGCATTTTATATATATGTGTTTCGTTGATATTTTATAATGATGTTTGTATTCTATTTTGTTTTTGTAAACGGGGGTTCGATAAATTAGAGTACAGCCTCAGCGTCCCCTGCGTGGGATGTCTTTATTGTAAAGTGACTGGCTGGTGGAGAGCTTTCAGTTTTACCACTAGGGTTGTTTCAGCAGATCTTTTATGCGGATCAGGGGTTGTCCGGTCCTGATTTGGCTCGGAAGAGTCTGCTGGACCTAAAGCGATAATCATGTAATGTAATGTTATTCCCCCAAACGGGGGACAATGCGTGCGTCACAGTGTTAACAAAAAGTAGTAACAGAGGAAAAATATAATAATAACAAGACTGTAGCACATGCCTACATTCATATTATCGCACATGCACACAATATACCAATGACAAAATTTAGTTTACATTCAGCTTGTTTCTTCTTCTTTTGTGTGCACCTATCGACTCTTGTTTTTTTTATTGATTCCTTACCCCTTCCTTAGTGATTCCTTACCCCTTCCTTAGTGATTCCTTACCCCTTCCTTAGTGATTCCTTACCCCTTCCCCCCACCCTCTTCCCTTCCCCAACATCATAACAACAACAGTTAAGTACAGTTGTACAACACACACACACACACGCATGAGTGCACACACAAAACAACTAACCCACCAGACGCTGTTGAATGATTGAGAATTTTCTTACTACATTTGCCAACACCATATCCAAGTACACAGAATTGTGCAATGTTGCTTTGTTCACGTCTTCAGGCGCAGAGGGCTACGTGCCCATGTCGCCATCGTACAGCACCAGTCTGTTCGGCAGTAGCAGAGAACTGAAGCCTGACCGCGTGGTCTGCATGCTGACTGATGACAGCGGAGGGGAGTTCCAGACTCAAACGCCCACCCGTACGTACTCGCTGGGCTCTCGACCCGTCAAAGCTCCACAGGCCAAGTACAGGTGAGAGGGGAGAAATGGAGAGAAAGATAAATTTTGTGTGCAAGTGCGTTTATAGTAGGTGTATGTTATACCGTCAACATCACATCATTTTATGCAGTTTGCGAGCTGGAAACTAGGACCAACCTGAATGTACCTAATGTTTCCATTTATCCCACCCTAGTTAACCAAAGGCAAAGATCAGTCGGGACAGTATAAACGGGCTTGAAAAAAAAGTGTTTCTTGAATATCAGTGGGCTGCAAATTATATATCTTTTTACATTTCAGTTTAGTGTAGGCCTTTGTGCTTATAGTCAGGAGGCCGAAATCTGTAGCTGTTAAAAAAAATGCTCTGTTAAATATTTCGTGATAGAAGCATCCAACTGGTATAGATCGACAGTCTGGACATATGGTAAGATAACCTAGGTGGATGGACATTTCAGAAATGGTTAGTATGGCCGCCATGACAGTTTTAAAAATGGCTACCGAAATCTATCTGATAAGTCCTATTTCACCTATTTTTAGCAGCAAATTGACAAACCAAGTAGCTTTTCCCATGTTTTTTGGCATGCAGAATCCAAATATGCAAACTAAATTAACTGTTGATAGGTGTGTTGTGGTGTTTTAAATTGCAGGTGTTAAAAAAGGACACGTTGAAGATAGTTTGTGGTGCGATTTTTTTTTATTTGTTGGCAATGTTATGCATGATTACAAAGATGGTTAAAAATCAGATAATGTGAAAACAAGAGACCATTAAAGAATGAAATAAAGCAATATGAACCGATGTTGGCATTGTTTTAGCAAATAATACACCTTTGCATTTTTTGTTTAACAAGAACATATGAAACAGAAAAAAGGGAATGTCAAGAAATAATCAGTTTCTATCAGATAAAAAAAAATCTAACTCCAAATTAAAGAGCAATTTTGTAAGTTTGATTCCCAACACTTTTAACACTTTAACACAGAATAACATTAACAAATCTTGAATAAAAGTCAAAATTAATGCTTTGTAGTCATGGTTTGTCAAATATTATGGACTGAAAGAAAACTTAACACAAAGTAATGACTTAGTATCTTGGTATCAAGTTAAACATAAGTAATGTCTTCAGTAGTTTGGTAGTTATATTACCATTTTGCAGGAATGCTTAAACAGTATGTCTGATCAAACTGAAAGAACACACATTTAGTCGACAAAAGTAGGTGTCTTTGGATTTCGACAGTTTTTGCATAGGCATGCTTTTGTGCAACCCAGATTATTGGATGCACACTTGCAACGTTTTGTTGCACAAGATGAACAGCCACATGTTGTTAGCTCCAGACAAAGCATTCGTGATGGCTCCTGGGTCAGCAACGTGGGCTCAAAAACTTCTGTTCCAGTCTCTGTCATCACACCTTTCCAGCCACTGTCAACAACTGAAGGTAGATGAGGATGAGACTCAAGTGCTCTACGCCACACAAGTGTTTGGTAGTGGGATCGCTTGATGTGCAATTGCAGTGCCTCCCGAGTGGGAGGCAGGTTTTCGATTGTTTTCTTCACACTGTGAAAGAGATCGCACCTCAGCTGCTGAGTAGAGGTGCAGTTCGTGTTTGGACAGTAGAGTTTACAGACGAATAAGAAATCTTCAGTTCAGAGGTTCTCGAGAAGTTGTGGATTGCTGAGAAAGACGTTCCAGGCAGACTTTTTTCCAATGCCAGCAAACTGGCTGGTACTGTCGGACCCTGTGATGGCATGAAACGCCAAAAGAGAGTTTCTCTGTTGATCAGTGATGTTGATGAGATGAACAGGTACGAAGTGGTTCTTCCTCGGTGTTCCTGTTTGCATCCACATGAAGAGACTAAGTTGGGGCTGATGAGCAGTAAGCAGTACAAGAACATCAGTATCACGACTGACAACAACTGTCTGAATGTAGCCTTGCTCGCTGTCTTCTCTTGCGTGAAGCAGCATCCTTGAATCTGCTTCTTCGTGTTCACGAGAGGACAGCTGTGTGACGTCTCTCCCTGTTGATGTCCAGACCTTGGCTGCATCTGCGAATCCACCACTGAGAACTAGTTCTCTTCCTGGTTCGTTCTCGAACTTGCTTGCCAGGTCTGTACAGATAAAGTCGGTCAGACTGGCTTTGTTTTCATCCAGAGAGATGAATCTGTCCCATTTTCCAAATTGCTTGACTTCTTGACTGCACGTTTCTCTTGATGGCCTTCCTCCCTTCATTTCTTTTTGTCCGTGCTGTTGATTTGATAGTCAACTTGTTGTACCGGTCAAAGACCAGGTCAACCCTTGTGCAGGAATTTGAGAAGAGCTTAGTAACTTGTTCTGCAAAATTGTCACTCCATTCCCCGAGTGTTTTTGCCCCCATCCGATTTCCCAAGGTTTGTATCATCGCCATCCCATCGACTATGGTGCACGTTGGGTGAGGAGGTGGAGCAGCATTCTGTGGTAAGCCTTGCTGGAGGATTTTGCCGAGATCAGCTTTGTTTCTTGGCAGTCGCAGTCGGCAATCAGCAGTTGCTAGTGAAAGAGGCACAGGGCAAAGTTCTTTCTCCAACAACTTGTTGATGTCAACATCTCTTCCAGCTTCCATCTATAGCCGTAATGACTCGCCTGAACAAGTCCCTGTCTGCTTTCAAGGCAACCGTTTTCTCCTTTCCAATGTTGATTGCTAGAGTGTACATTGACTCAAAGGTTTTAAGATGTTTGGTTTTCAGCCGGTCATGAAACTTTGTTGTCTTTTCCACAAGTCTGTCGTGCACGAAAGCCCCAATGACATTCTTTCCACTTTCTTCGGCTGTGAGCAGATCGTGTGTCACCACATCACTGGCAACATCACCAGTTGTGAGAGAAGTCAAGTCAGATGATGTTTGGGAAAATGGGTTGAATTTTTCCAACAAGTTGACGAGTTTTTGCTCGTGCTCTTGGTCTTGTTTCATTTTCATTTTCCCACAGTCTTTGTGTGCTTCATGTTCGTCTTCATCTGACAAATTGAACATTGTCTTAGTGTCTTTGGCCAATTGAGCCCGTTCATTGAAGTTTAGACACCATCTGTCCCTGGCTGTGTCAGTTCGTGTGATGCCAACAAGGCCGCCAGCTACTTTCCCTGATTTGTTGACGTGTTCTATTGCCTGATCATCAGGTATCTGGTTGAATTTCTGCTTGGTTTCCTTTGTGACGAAGTCTCCAGCCATGAAGCCATGATGTACTTCTGGTGCTGTCTGTGGCAACATCTTCATGTCAGCCAGGAAAACAGTTCCCCAGCGAGTGTAGTGGTAGTGATCAAAAGCTCCAAACCATGGAAGCATCTCTGCAAAGGATTACAGAAACAGCTCCCAGTCTCCATCACGGAGAGAACGTGTGAACCTCAGAAGAATGGATACTAGTTTCATGTAGTTCCTCCAGTAGCAAAAGGTGGCTAGCTCGCTACACGACGCTTCAAACTCGTCAAAGAGAACTTTGACTTCGTCAGTCTTTGACAGCAGAGCTGTTACGGATGATTGGATCTCTTTGTCATCTTTGCCTGTGAAATCCTCGGCAACCTTTCTTGATGCAGCTCCCAAGTCTTCACTGACCACTCTTTCATTTTCTTCAGCCCATACTTTAAAACTTTCCCATAGAACTGACCACAGTGCTTCCAGTGTGAGCTTGTGCACCCAGAATGCACGGTTCCACCCTTTTCCACTCATGGCGTTCTCTGCTGCTCCTTCTCCAAGGATGCCACTTTCTTTCCAGAGAGTTTCTAGACCCGACTCGCCTAGGACCTTGCAGAAGTTCAGCTGAGTATGAAACCCTCCAAGCATGATGACAAAGCCCAGACATTCTTCTGGCTTGTCCCACTGCAGCATTTTCGCTTTGCAGTACAACTGCTCATCAAACGTGAGTACGGTGTACTTTTGCCTCAGCTTTTCTGTCATCGCTTTACAGTTCTGCATAACTGTCCATATTGTGGAGAATTCATGCGCTGGTGCATTTAGTATTGGCATTGGACCAATTACAGTCACTGGTGGGTTTGATGAGCAGTTTCTGGTTGAAACCATTTCAACCTGGAACAACCTGAACATTTGGCTGTTGCTGTCTAGCCAGAATCCATGCAAGGTCTTGTGAGTTTGCCTCCAAAACCTTCTGGTCATTGGCCTGATACCAAGCCTCCTGTACTGGATGCGCAAAAACGGGTTCTGGCTTTGGGTTGGTCATGTCAACTTCTTGTACAGCAGTGATCTCTGGGGGTGCACGAAGCACTTTTGAGCGACATTTCTTTATCTGAATGTCCATATCTAGCTCCCGTGGTCCTTTGCACCTGAGAGCCACATACTGGCTGGCATGGAATGTTCCAGTGCCACTCAAAGTTTCTTCTAGAATGTCAATGATGTCATTCGAGAAACGAATGTACCCTTCGTTCGTTTCGTGCAAAAAATTCCTGGGAATTAACACGTTGCCCTGGTTTTGATACTGCTCAACCACTTCATTTGCAATAGCTGTGTCTGCTCGAAGGACAGTGTCATAGGAAACTGAGTGTCCAGCAGCATGGAGAAGTGTGACAAGGTCTTTCGAACGCGTGGCTTGGTGTACAGCAAGACCAATACCGAGATGTTTTGGGTCAATTTTCTTCCTCTTGACGTTGTGAACACAATATCTTCACATATGCTGAGAACTCTGTTTCTGACTACAGTTTCCTCATCATCATCATTGCAACAAACTATTAAGACCATTTGATTGTGTGTCTAGCTTTTATTCATTGTCTTGAGGTTAAAAGTAATGCTAATACGAGTGTGTGTAAAAGTTAAAGCATAGTTGTTAACAGATTCCTTGTTAGATTAAGCAACATAACGGCGCTGATGAAGTTTTTAATGTTTTTAGCATTTACTAACAAAAGATCATATGAGCACTAATCTTATCACATTTTAGCATGCATTTTTGATTTCTGCGTACTCAAAAATGTATAAGTAGCAAAAATAAAATCTAATTTATCTCAAAAAACACCCGAGATAGGTTGTTTTTATCAAATAAGCGCAGCCATTTTGAAAACTGTCATGGCGGCCAAATAAGGCAAATTCAGAATGTCCATCCACCCAGGTTACATTAGTCTGTATCTATACATACTATCTAGACTGGATGGATGCTTCTATCACGCAAAATTTAACAAGTTGCATATATCTGAGTTCGGCCTCCTGACTATTAGCGACTTTTATATTCTTTTATGAACATATTTAACGTTGTTGTATATTGATGGGTTTATTGCTTGCCAACAGTGATTGTTATGTTGCAATACCTTCTATCATGATTATATGACACTGAATGCAAATCATGTGATAGGTATTTGTTTTCCCCATGTAACTTCTTATGATTACAGGTTTAAATGGTTAATTCGGTAATGTCTTCTTAATATACTTTTACCCTGTTTTACTGTTTACTGTTTATTGTTGTTATACTGTCCTTTATCGTCTTGTAACATTTATATGTGGCACCACGTGTGAATTTCTCTTTGATTGAGATAATAAAGTGATCGTATTCGTATATATCGGATCACAGTAAACACACATTGGGCATAATCAAGTTCATGAAGCTCCTGCCTTTGCTTTGCAGGGCTAGAAATTAACTTTTTTCTTTGGGGGCCACCGGGCCCCTTGATTGAAAAATTTGAGGGCCCACAAGAAACTTTCGGGGCCCAACTTGAAAAATAATGCAAACAAAAAACAAAAGAATTATTGACAATATAATAAGTAGAAAGTACAGTTTGTCTGATAATCTAAAATAAAAACAATTGAATTTCCAATTTTGCTGAGTGATGTCATTTTTATTTGCCTTTTCTTTCACTTTCAAACATTACCAACAAAAAAGGGGAAAACACACTCACACACATTCAGTGACACACATATTCCAGTGACTAGTGAGCCTGAAATGGCCATTAAACAAAATAGAAAAAAATCAAGTGAGTCTCTTGTATAATACTTTTCAGTTTTGTGACTGAGTATTGCACAATACACATCATTAAAGTTTTAATATGAGTAACCTAACAAAAAATCTGACCGGTGTGGGTTGCTTCCCTTGGCCCAAATACGAAACTGCCAAGTAGAGCTAGCTGTAGCAGACAAATTATTTTGAGGGCCAAGCGGGCCCTTCGTTTTTCAACTTTCCGAGCCCGAAATCAACTTTGCGGGTTTTTGGCCCCGGGCCCCCGCTAATTTCGAGCCCTGCTTTGTAAGGGTCCGTTTGACTCGTTGTAATTGTCTTGGCAATATTGCAGTGTTAGAGAATCACATATGACAGGTATGTTTATCTTGGTTAAAACTAACAAGATCTGGTGCACATCAGTGCCTGAGAATCCTGCATCATCTTATAAAGGTCTGAACACTGCTTGGGAATTCTGCATCAGATCCTTATGACCAGGCATGCTACTTTTCCTGGAATTCCAGGAATTCCTGGAGATCGACCTTTGGCTTTCCTGGTGATTGAAAAATTTCCTGGAAAATTAAAAAAATCTGTGTAAAAAAAAAAATGCAAGCGTTTTTATCACAGTAGGCGATATCAGAGGGATTCGTCTGCTAGACCGCCATGACAGTCAATTTAACGATCATATCAAAGCGGCGTTGTGATTGGCTAGCTAATTGTATCTCACCAATCAGATTGCTTCTCTCTTACGTGATTCGCTCTGTGTTATAGCCAGTTGTTTCTGTTTGATTTTTGACAGTCTTCACCACGATTCTCTTTTTTTGTAAGTTTCATAACGTATGGAAGCGTTTTTGTGTACTACTAATTGTAGCATAGTATCAAATGTCCACCTGTCACTGGATGCAGTTTTCCTGGGAAAAGCTGAGGTGCCTCTGAGAAATCTTCCTGTGGATGTCCAGCACAATTTCAGACAGACAGTTCTACAAGGATATATTGCTTGTGGCAAAGTCCTCCTGGAGAAAATGCCACTCAGGAATGGTTTTCTGCAGGCAGCCGGGGGATTGAATCCAAAAAAGAAATGCTCAGAAGCATTGGAGAAGGTCTTAAAGCTGCCATCATTCCTGCCTGGCGAAGTGTTGAAAGGTCAATCAATTTCTGGTGATGCTGTTGAGGTGACCAGTGAAGGAGAGCAGATAGAGTTCCTACAAGCTGCCTACAGCAGTGAAGTGCGGAATTTTTTTGGAGAGGAAGATATTCCTGCTTTGGATGAAGGTCAGAGGATAGATGTCTGGTGGGCCAACATGATCAGCAAGTATTCTCTGAAACATCTATCTCAAGTGGTGAAGGCAGTTTTGTCAATTTTCCATGGCCCAATGGTAGAAAGTTCCTTCAACATAATGGGTGATGTGATTGATGAAAGAAGTGGCCGAATGGATATGGCCACATTTAACGCTTACCACACCACGCGATATGCTCTGGCTGCCTCAGGAAAAAGTGCTACAGCTTTCTTTCACAGGGAGAATGTGATGAGGGATCCTGTCAACAAAAGATTGATTAACAATATTTCGACTGCTCGAGAGTCGTTTCACAGTGTCCTCGCTAAGAGAAAAGAAGAAAGGAAAAAGAAACTTGCCTTATTTTAAAGGCAACATGCCAGAGTTATCTGCAAAAGGAAAGCCATAGACACGCTGAAAAATGAGGCCAAAAAAGCACATTTGACATTTTACAAAAAGCAATCGAAGAAAACATGACTTTGTAAAAAGAACACTTTTAAACTCAAGGTTAGTTTATTTTGTTCACTCTTCTGAGGACTGATGTTATTTCTAAATGACAGTCTATAATACAATAATGTTAACAGACATGTAGGCCTACCAGTGTCATTTCTTATATATAGTTTAAACTAAAATGTTTGGGTTTTTTCATCTTTGTTGATTGATTTTTCGTCTCTCAAAAAGTGCTCAAAATGTGCCAGATTGCACAGATTTTAACTTTAAAAAAAAAAATTCCGGGGGGGCATGCCCCCGGACCCCCCTAGGGGGCTCGCCTGCTTTGCAGGCTCGCTCTCGGGACTCTGCTAATCCTTCCAAAATTTTCCTGGAAAACAAAATTTTCAGAGTAGCATGCCTGATGACTCAAACACCACTTTGAGAATAATACACCATCTACTGTGATCTGAACATATATGCTTGAGAAGAATCATACATCATGTCTCCTATTTGACCTGAATCTCTGAGATTTATGCAGCACCAGTCTTGATTTTGTGCTTCAGCTGCTGAGCCCCTGCAGTGAAATCTGATGATAGTAATAGTTATTGACTGACTTCTTATGTGTATATGGATGGGTGGGTGTGTTTGTTGCAAATTAATATAACTTTTAGTTTGATAGTAATGATTCAGATTAAGAAAACTGTATTCAGTGTTCCCGATTACGCACAGTAGTGCGTAAATTACGCATAAAATATGAAAAATGACGCAGAAAAATTTGCATGTGTGCGTCCTGTGGACGTACACATTTTTTTCGAATCGCTGAAGTCAAAAATACGACCAACGAGTGGCGAACTAATTCACGGCGTAATCAGAATCAGAACCCAACTGAGACAGCCATTGCAGACGATTAAAGATTGTTTCGGGAGTTGTCGTCCTTAAAAATCGCATGCACGCGCAATGTAAACTTCCTCCAAGCAATCCATTCACTGAACAGAAGAAATCTTCGTGAATCCATTCTTTGATTCTATCATACACGATCATGTCACTTCTGACTTGGTTGACTGGGCCCAAAACCCGTTCATCCACAGCAACATCAAGTACAGATCCTGTCATTATCGAAAATACGGAACTCCAAAGCAAGGATAAACCAGGGTGGGGAACTCTCCTCGGATCCGCTGATTTCAGAGGAAATCGGCAGCCATTTCAGAGGGGAAAAAAAGAGTTCAGAGGAAAAAAAATTTGTCCGTTTCCGAATCCAGTAGACCTATTATTACAAGTACCCATCCGTGTCCACCTTTTACTTTCTCATTGCTAGAACGGGCCCGCTAGAACTGAATGCGTGCAACATCTCCCTGCCCGCTCTTGTTGATTCTTACGACCACATAAACGCGACTTGCTTAGAGCGGGCGAAATGGTGTTGAACGCGTTTTCGGCTGTTATCATGGCGTGTGTGTCCAGAATAGTTCAGCGCGGGGATATTTTTGAAGAGGGGACCATTGCCAATAAATGGAAGTGGGAGTGGATTAACAAAACAACAAAAATTGAGGACGAGGACCAGCGAATCGGTGACTGCTTTCGGAAAATAGATAGGAGTGGCACATCTATTGTGTATTTGCTTGTGTGTGTGTGTGTGTGTGTGTGTGTGTGTGTGTGTGTGTGTGTGTGTGTGAATACGAATACGAAATTTTATTGTCATAAAACACAAGTGTGTGTGTGTGTGTGTGCTCCTGTGTTTGTTCAAGCTTTTTCTAATAATTATTACTTTTCTTTCATATTTGGTTGGTTCAGTTCACTATACATTTACTGCACTGTTACTATGCCACTCTTGGTATGGCTTAAAAACGTGCACATTTTCCGGGGGGCTTTGCCCCCCTGGACCTCCTACAAGGGCCCTGCCCCTTGACCCCGCCGGAGCCTAGGCGGCCCCTGGACACCGGCCTTTTCAGAGATTTCTCAATGAGTTGTTCCCCACCCTGATAAACAAATAAATGATGAAACTCAAACTGAAGTAAAGCGTCCAAAGAAACGAAAACTCAACGACAGATGGTTGCATGAGTTCCAGTGGTGCCAGTTTGACGCAAGCGGGAGGGTATTTAATACATGTTTTAAGGTTTTATATGATTATGATAACTAATGTGACGCTTTAACAGAGTAAAAGAAAAAAAGTGAGGCTTGGACTTGTTTTTACATTTCTTTTTCCGATTTGAGGACTCCCAAAATTTGCACAAGGACTCTTAAAATTTTATACCTGGGAGTCCTGAGGACTCTCTTTTTTTGTGTGTGGAGGGAACACTGGTATTATCTCACAAGAGAAATTTTTACCTGCCATTGCTGTCGGTAAAGAGTAATAATATTATAAAACGTTTATAAAGACACGTCATGCTTTGACTCACGCTTGTGTCCTGTTTGTTTTAACATGAACATTCCTAACACACTGCCTAGTATGCCTAGTATTCAGAAACAAAATCACAACACTACGCTTTGGCATCATAACAAACACACATACGGGTTAAACATAATTATATTTGCACTAAATATTATGAATCATATTGTAGGCTGTCATACATGATGATGGTTGATTAGCACTCTGATTGATCGATTGATGTATTTCCCTGCAGTGGCTATGTGGACATGTCAGCGCGGAAAGGGGTGTCTGACAACGGCAGAAGCTGCAGCGCTCCCCATCTCATCACCAACCACCCCCACAACCACCACTATCCACCCAGAAGTAGAAACAGCAACGTGGACTCTCCTACACCCAGTGCCAGCCCCCTCAGCACTTCTCTGAGGTAGGCGAATCTCATGATGGCATTCAGTATTTTTGACTCACGTTCGTGTAACCTCTTGGGCTATCTTCCATGTTTTTGTCTGTGTGTGTGTGTTCTGAACAAGAATAGCAATGGGCGTATTATTATTTTAAAAAAAAAATTATTATTGGGTATTTGTATAGCGCACATATTTTGCGGTTCTTGGTGACTCAAGGCGCTGGCCGATACAGGATCTAATTCAAGCCACCCGAGGCGCCAACTTGCAGCCCTTGGGCGCATCGTAATAACGCTCCAGACAACTGAGCACAATCCTGGGCAGCCAGGGATGGGGGAGAAGGACCTAGGTGCATGCTGGCTGTGTTCTTGTCTCCGGCACTCATCCATCTAGGACATGAGCGTCAGGATCTTTAAAGTCCGTTATGATGGAATGTATGCGACACAGACTACACCTTGGTTTATACTCTCATCCAAAGGAGTAGAAAACGGGAGTAAAGTGTCTTTCCCAAGGACACAACACAATGCCCCGGCCTGGGCTCGAACACGGGACGTTCAGATCCGCAAGCCAAAGCTCTACCATTAGGCCACCGTGCCTCCCTTGGAGCGTAGAGCAGGAGCAGTCATCCAGAGCTGGTACCCTGTAGTAGATGTCAAGAAAATACGAACAACTCCAACATAATACTTAATAACGATTAGTCAATTGATGTGGAGTGTCTATATTGGAATAAGAAGAACCTGCTGGTTGTTGATGTATTGTATGTGCTGTGTCCTGTTCACTGTTGATGTATGTGCTGTTCACTGTTGATGTATGTGCTGTTCACTGGCCTCAGTTGTGTACCTTGTGTGCAGGTCGGATGATTCAGACTATTTCATGGAGCTAGACTTCTATCGGCAGCGTACAGCCAGCGACAGTTACAGCTACCGACCGAGAGCCGCCAGCTTCGGCATGTCACAGAAAAATGGCTCTCTGACTTCCCAAGGTCACCGCCCGCGGTCGTCCAGCCATGGCCAGGGGACGCGACCCATGCGCGGCAAGAACAAGGTGCTGGACCCCAACATGGTAGGGCGGTTGGGCCACGACCTGAAGCTGACTCGTTCGCAGGCCTCCTCCTCCCACGGCTCCTTTGACTCCCTGAAGGTGTCGTCCAGCGAGTCGCTGAGGAAGCTGTCACAGGAGGTGCGGACCAAAACCTCTCAGCTCAACACCGACTACATGGATATGGGCTTTGAGAAACGCCACACCCCGTCTCCCCAGCCTGCATCCTCTGCCAGCAGCAAGTCAGGGCAGAACGGCTACGTGGACATGTCTCTGGGCCAACGCAAGTCCTCCCCGAGTCGATCCCGAGTCAACTCGCACTCCAACAGCAAGACCAGCAGCGCAGAGAAACTCCAACAGGAGCCGGAGTACACAGACATGACCCTGGGCTCCGGAGGGAGCGGAGCCACCCCCACGCAAGATTCTGTATACGTCAACTACGAGAGCCAAGACAAGGGAGCTAAGAAGGGCTCCCCTTCCCGATCTTCCTCCTCGGAAAACATGGACACCTACATCATGTATGAACCAGCCACCACGCCAACCAGGACCTCACCTAACTTGGGCAAAGGAGCCATCCCCAAGACAGATTCTCCTAGCCAAGACCCTAGAAATCGCAGTGGCTCTGGGGGCAAGGAACAGAAGAAACGCGGCGGATTTTTCTCCTTGAGGCACGCCAGCCACGGTGATTCTTCCTCCTCCAAACCCTCCAAGAAGGCAGAGCAGACAGGGTGTGGGCTCGGGGGTGGGGGAGGCGCCAGCTACAGCAGTACAGGTGGCGACAAGTTTGGCAGTCTGGGCAGAAATGTGCGTCACAAAAGTAAAGACAGCAGCGCTGAGGTAGGGAGGAGTGGTGGTCACAAGTCTCACTCTTTCTCTCGAGCCTTCGGCAACACTGCCACCAAACCTGGCAAGATCATGCGCAAGACGCCCACGCCTCCTAAATCGTTGGACGGGAACGACGAGTACATAGAATTCTCTCCCATGGCGGTGAAGTCTGACAGCGACTCTTCCCACTCCTCAGGAAGCACCCACTTGGGGTCACGATCAAAATCAGAAAGCAAGGATGAAGCGGAGTATGTGGGGTTTGAACCTGGAAACATCAATTCGTCAGGTTCCAGTCAGCGCAGCAATGCCAGCAGCGGTTATGTGCCCATGGGTGTGGGTGGTAGTGGTGGTGGCGGGAGTGCAAGCGGAGCAGGACACCACAGTGCTGTGTTCAAACCTGTCAAGAAGAGCGACAAAGCGGAAGTGAAAAGGTCCAAGAGCAGGGAGGACGGTGCTAGTCATTTGTCATCCTCCTCCCCTGTCTCCACCTTTACCCCTACCCCCACCCCCACCACGGCCCACAACCTGCCAGGTCCTGCAGTGGAGCAAGAAAAGACGCTGCAAAAACCGTTGCCTGTGTACCCACCCAGTCACAGTGAGGCAGGGCTGCAGCTCCACTCTGTGCATCCTGTTCCCGGTATTCCCCCCATCCCTGCCCTTATCCCTGTGCCGGGCGTACCAACACCTGCCTTTAGCCCTACGCCAGATGTACCCATCCCTGCTCCGGCTCCAACACCCGATCTCCAGCTCCCTCCTCTTCCTGTCACATCCGTTGCTCCAACGCTGCCTGTTCCCCCCTTGCCTGCTGTGGTGGTGCCTGTGACAGTAGCGACGGGAGGCAGCGGTGCTAGCGTGGTCCCTGAAGCGTTGAAAGGTCGTTCTTCGGCCCTTGCTACTACCACCGCCGCTGCTACGGCGCCTATGTCTTATTCTTTGGCCTTAGCCTCCCCTAACACTACTTTGCTCACTGTTTGTGTTACCCCGGTCCCTGTCGCTTCAACAACAGCATCGTCATCATCCGCTGCTCCCACAACCACCAGTCTAGCGCCTGCGTCCTTAGCAGCAACGTCATCCGCATCATCCTTAGCCTCCTCCTCCTCTTCCACCCTCCAACCCTCCTCTCCTGGCTCATCCTCTCTCCCTTCTCCTTCCTCCTCCAACTCCTCTTTCGTGATGGTGGCCAAACCTTCCCAGTCGCCTAAAGAGGACAGTGGCTACATGGATTTTGACCCGGGGAAGACTGCATCTTTGTCGCCAGAGGCGGTCAAACCTTCCTCTCCTCTGACCTCAAGCCCTAGCAGTGTGTCGCCGGTAGGGACTGGAGGGGTGACAGGAGCCGTGTGGGGAGAAAGTTCAGCAATGTCCAGTCAGTCACTGCCGACTTCAAACCCTGTCTCCCCCACTGGGACTTCTCTGCTTTCAGCAGGTGAGACATTATTAAGGGTGTTCTGTTCTTTCTTTTTTTTTTTTTTTTTTAAAGTGCTATTTAGTTTTAGTTTACTGCTAACATTTTACACTTTGTTTTTTTTTCTCTCCATTTTGTATACATTTAGAGGGAGATATAATATGTTAAGAGCGGTGAGCTCAGCCCTGAGCAGGGGTAACGCGCTATACAAGCCTATCCTATCCTATCCCGTTACTCCGAGGTCGTAGGGGCACCACAGATGATCGTTTAACCAGCATACTCCATCTTTACCTGTCCTCAGCAACCCTGATTGTTTCGCTCAGTGTCAAAAACCAGTCCATTCTCAAATGTTGTCCTCCCACCTCTTTTTCGGTCTCCCTTTTCTTCTACCTCCTTGCACTGTGCCTTGCAGGATGGTCTTTGCAAGACCTGATGATCTGGTGACGTGGCCATACCATCGGAGTTTCCGTTTTTTCACCACTGTGAGCAGGTCATCGTGTTGTCCAATGGCTTGTGTGTCAGTGTGATGGTCTTTTGGACTTTGCCGTTGGTGATGTGTTGGGTATAGAAAATGCCCAGAAGTCTTCTGTAGCACCTCATCCCCATGCTTTGTATTCTTCGTTGTAGATCTGCTGTGAGGGTCCATGTTTCACAAGCATATAGGAAGATGGAGATGACAAGGAAGCGCAGCAGTCTTACCTTGGAATGTAGACTGATGGTCCTGTTTTTCCAAATTTGCTTCAACCTCGCCAGGGCAACAGTTGTTTGTGCTATCCTGGAGAGGATTTCCTGTTGGGACCCATACAAGCCTACTTTATTATTATTATTATTATTATTATTATTATTATTATTATTATTATTATTATTATTATTATTATTATATTAGGTTTTCTACTCTTTCATGAGCTCAACATTATTTTGCATGAAATTAACACTGTTTCAAACTGCTATAACAAATATTGTTAATGTTCTCTTTTTCTCAGGTACTGTATAGAAGTAGAGTGCTTGTCGTAAACCTCCGTTTTCAGAGGAATGAACATTGGACTGAGAGTTCTACAGTCGTGTATATAATAATGATAAAGCAGATGTTAAAAAAAAAAGTAATTGTATGTAGTAGCTCTTAACGCTATGTCAATTTGCTTGTCAACAGGCGAGCGAAAGATCAGTGGCGGATCAAGAGGGAAATCAAGTTCTGGTGCCTGTGGTTTTGACGATAGCAAGACAAAGAACGGAGCATCCTCATCACAACCAATGGCCCCTGCATCGAGCAGTCCATTGACTGCCAGTTCTACAGACCCTCTCTCTTTGAATCCTTTGGGTTAGTTTATTACATTTATAAATTTATTTCTTCATTTATTTCTTTCTTTTTATTTAATTATTTGTTTGCATGCATTTATTTATTGCATCTGCCATTTGCCCAGTCATGTATACACTGTTTCAGTCAAATTATTTATTATTTGTTTTGAAAAGTTGTTTCATTTAGGCGGTTTATTTAAACATATGTTTGTGTTGGGAATTAGATATTTTATTATTCTTGTTTACTCAAATGCTTGAATTTCTGTATTATTATTAATTTCTTTGCATTTAATACAGATATTGTTTAAATCAAATCTAAAAATAGCTGGCAAGGTATACAACTGCATTTTTTTAAAAGTTTGCTTGTTGGGTGTGTATGTGTGTGTGTTTGTGTGTGTGTGTGTTTGTTTGTGTGTATTAATAGATGATAGCTAACATTTGCGAATTGGAATTGCAGTTTGGTTTTCAAAGAGAAAAGTTAGGTCGATGGCTCTTTAGTGTTGGTGATGACAATGTTGAGAATTATTTAATGTTTTTCTCAAATCTTTAGATTGATATTTGACCCCTCACTCCCTCTTCACCCCTCACTCCCTCTACACCCCTCACTCCCTCTTCACCCCTCCCTCCACCACATCCCCCCACTCCCAATAAAAAAAGAAAGGTGAGAAAAGGAAAAAGAGGAGCTAATAAGAGCTAGAGAATACTGGAAGACCAATGATCAAAGTTTCATTTTCTAGTTTCTGTGCCTCAGCAGGCATCAGCCCAGGCTTGTTGAGAAGCAGCATGGGCAAGGCAGGGGTTGGGGCTGGAGCAGGAAGCCTCGGAAGCAGCCCTGTCACTCGCAAGCTCTCCACTGGCAGTAATGGAGGAAGTGGAGCTTCCTCCAAAACGTCTCCCGGTGACGGCGCAACAAAGTCAGACCCTCGCAGCCCTCGGCTTTCTCAAGGGTCAGGTGACTTTGTGCAGCAGGGTTTGACGCGACCGGATAGCTCGCCGAACATGTTCAGCATGGACAAGCTGCCGGGGTCGTCGCCCAGTGGAAGGGGTCGAGGTCGTCACTCCAGTAGCAGCAGTACTCAGGGTCAAGGAAAGAAGGGTCAGTTCACTTCTGCACTGTACTGTATTATAATAATAATAATAATAATAATAATAATAATAATAATAATAATAATAATAATAATTTTAAATAACTTAATAATATTATTTCTCTTCCTTATTATTATTACTATTATTAGGTACTCCATTCTGCCTCAAAAGCAGGAAAGTTAAGCTGTTTGACCAATTTTTTGCCTTGTTTTGAATCGCTGGTAGACAAGGTAAAATAACATAAAACAAACCAAAACTTACACCCCATAAATAAATAGTCTTTGCTTGTTTGATTTGTAACTGTGTGTCTGTCTATTTTAACAAATTGTATTTTTAAATGATTTTTTTAACACCTAACCCAACGCTCACTCGCCGAGCGCGAAGCCATTTGATGCACCAGTTGACCTTTCCAGTCACTCTCAGTAAAACTCGTTTCGCTTTGCATTACGTGTCAGCACTATAAATATTGACCAACCAAATTAAAGAAGAGAAGCTGAGCCTCGTTTTGATACCATTTGCGAGCATGGCGAAGTAAACAAAAAAAAATTGTGAGGGTTTGAAAACTTTGAAGTCGATTTTCGAGAAGAAAGACAAAACCGACCGAGACCCAACAATATCAGATTGTAGAGGAATCTTTCTACAACAAAATTAGCCACATTAGAAGTCATTTAAAGACTTCTACGCGAAGCGATTGCCAATCAAAGAGAGACGGTGTTCGCGAAATTTGCCTTCCTCGCTCGACTAAACAAGCGTCGCAATGGCGGACCAGTCAGCATCAGTGTTGCCATCAGACTCCGATTTTGTCAACAGCCCAACGCCTTCTCACTCATCATCCAAGGCTCTAGATTCTCTTGTTGGTTAGTACAAAGAATAAAGTTTTATTTGTAGTTTGAGTGATCGTTTTGTGTAAACATATTTTGTGTTTAATAATTATTTCATTCAGCCACTGTACGATTTTAAAAAGAACCGGAAGTGACCGTGTTGTTCTTCACTAGGTAGGTTCAGAGATAGATCGAGAGAATTAATGTCATCTTTACTTGTTGAAGAATGTAAATGGAACGTGAAAGCATAATGATTAAGGATGAAAATTACGCAGGTAATTCAAATTCTTAAGCGATTAATAGCTTATTTTTCTGTACATTGGTAGGTCACGTGACCGCCGAACAACCTACTTTCGAAATTGTTCTGCAAGTTAGTCTTTTCCCTTCTGATGTGTTGTGGACAAAACTTACATCTGTACCAAGTGGTGCCTGTCTAAAAACTTTGAAAAGATGCACTATATATATTCCTGGGCTGGTATGGATCTTAGTTTTGTCAGTTATAAGTATCCTGATCATAGCACCTTCCTCTTATTCACAAACTATCCTTAGCATAGCACCTCTCTCTCTCTCTCTCTCTCTCTCTCTCTCTCTCTCTCTCTCTCTCACCCATCACTATTAATTATTGGTATAAATGTAACAAAACATGTTGCATGTGCATTTTGCAGATGATAACATCGACAAACATCTGAAAAGATGCTTCCTTCCTGGTAGAGGCAGACCTCCGGCCTGCACTGCCAGAAGTGCACCTTACAAACTGTCTACTGATGCAGCTGAAGAAGTTTCAGTTTGAAGGAAAAAAGACATCTAAAGGTCGTAGAGAGTACTTCAGGTGGCCAAGACTTGAAGAGGTTGCCCACATTGAAAGAAAATTTGTGTTTCGTTGGGATATACTACATATAGAGGTGCTGCCTGTTGGCAAGTTGCAGACATTCAAGCCATTGCTGAAGCCTACAGCTGACTGTTGTAGTGATTTTGGGTTCTGGCCTATTATAGTATAGTAACATAGTCACTTGAACTGTATTTCTGTAGCCCACTGCCTGTCTTCGCATGCTACGCACATGTGTGTGTGTGCCTGTGTGTGTATGTCTTTGTGCGTGCATGTTATCTCAATTCTGAGACATATTCCTTGTGTTTTATCTTGGCAATAAAATTATTTGACTTGACTTGATTCTTGCTGCTACCATATCCTTCAACGTAATTTAAAAATAAAAACAAAAAACAAAAAAAAACTGGTTTCTTAATTTTTTTAATTTGAGTTTGATTAACTAGTTATGTTTCTAGCTGAATTACAAATAATAAGACCTTTCTATTGATACCAAAACCATTTCTGTAGCTTAATTAGAAGCAAAGTTACACTTTTTCCTGAAGCTGGAAAAATGGCGTATAACAAATATGCACCGATTTTGACGTTTTTGGTCTTATTTAGCGACTAATCATTCAAGTATTAGGTTTAGCAACAACTTGAAAAAAATCAGGCTATAACATTGTATATTGGAGAATTGGTAAATTGAAAATGGGGCTTATGCTATTGCAAACAGACAAGTTACTGGACCTTAAAAATGGTGTTTTATCCCATTTCGAAAGGTGTAACTATTCAAGTACAAATTGCGAGTAAAATTATATTATTTTAAAAAATCATAACTTTGTTTCTAATTAAGCTACAGATATGGATTTGATATCAATTTAATCAGTACACTATGCCCTTTCAGAAAACACTAAGTTTTTAAATTTTTAAAAAGATGTGAAAATCAGTTTGGAGTACCTACTATTATGTGACCAATCTAGTTGAGAAATTGATTTATGTCTTTGTAACAATGTTGTAAGGGTTGTATACTTGATGGTTGATTGATGGTTGTGATCCAGCTATGACCGCTGAAGGTTCACTGGCCCCTATAAACAAGAAATCAGATCAGACCAAATGTGACCAATGTTTTTAGAATTATGGGAAGACTGTAAACATTAGAGTAGCAAAGTGGAGTAAGAGAAAGCCAAATAGTATTGTTGTGGGGATAAGGTAACATGTTTATAACTGTACACAATCTGTGTTGAGCCACTGTGTATCCAGCTTTACATCAGCCACAACAAAGAGGGTTGTCCTAGCATTTTCACTTTTGTACGCAGAAATACAGGAAAATGACTCACAATGTCTGTAAAAAAAACAACAGTGGAGACATTAAAACAGCCAGTTCATGATGAGTATATGGTATATAAATTTGCAGTAAACGTGATCCCAAATTTGCAGGAAAAGTGAACCTTGAAGGAGATAGTTATGGCACAGGGAGTAGTTATGGCACAGGGAGTAGTTATGGCACAGGGAATAGTTATGGCACAGGGAATAGTTATGGCACAGGGAGTAGTTATGGCACAGGGAGTAGTTATGGCACAGGGAGTAGTTATGGCATAGGGAGTAGTTATGGCACAGGGAATAATGCATTGTGTTGATTTTTGTTGTCATTCATTTTCTACCTTTGTTTTCAGGCAAATGTAGCAACAGTGCCACAAAGGAAGGCAACCCCAGCGCTAGGCTGTCAGGGGGAGACAACTCGCTGCATATCAACCCAGAAGCTGATGCACGCCACAGCATCACTGACCTCAGCGGCTACGAGGTCATGACCTTCCCCAGCGACGCATTGTCACAGCAACAGCCCGCAGCAGCGCTCTCCGCCACCTGGCAACAACAACAAAACCTGGCTCAGGGATCTGGATCTGGCAGCCAGGGTGTGCTGAACTACGCCACCCTGGATCTGGGATCTGCCGACAGCATGGGTGATGCAGCTGGATCCCCCAGGAACAAGAGTCGGCATCCTTCAGCTGCGGAGGAAAAATCTGTTCCCCTGTCCTACGCCACGATAGACTTTGAAAAATCAGAAAGCCTGAGAGAGAAAGCGGAGAGCATGAGAAACGCTGCCAGCAAAGATGGCAACGGCAAACGCAGTTTATGATAGAAAGAAGTCATTTTGTTAATGACAGTTCCATGGCAAATGGCATTTAGGTCAACAAAAAGTTACATATTTTCATACGCATTGTTGTAACAATTTAAAGTCCAGCAGAGCAGAAAGTGGTTCTCATTGGTGTATTATTAACTATGATAGCAGGAACGACAAGAGTTATTGTAACAAATAGAAATAATTTACTGACTTCATCGTACCAAAAGATACGGTGTTTGAAAAACACAAATTCAGTGTATGAAGTATCCCTGCCACCGTAGGCAAAATAGACCTATTTTCTAAGGAGATAAAAGTGCAATGTTAGACTTTAGAATACGATGTGGCGAGGATGACGGAGATTGACACAAATGTTTGCCTGACAAAGTACATTTTAGTATCGGGGCATAATGGCGATAGAACAGACTTGAAATAATCTAACCCTGCAGAGTGTATGCATTATAACTTATAGTGGAAAGATATTTTTACTACACATTATACATTATGACGGCAAGAGAGGCACTACACATTGTAACTTATGAAATGGAAGAAAAAAACATTTTTGTCATTGGATGAGGGGTGATTTCATGAAGGCAGGAGGCTCTTCAAAGACTTCAACCCGTTTTATCATTGTATCAAGTCAAATAGCTGATGCACAATAAGACTTGCTTTGAAAGAGTCCCCAAGTGATGGCGAGTCAACTTTCAACAGTTTTGTGCTTTCTTGCTTGGACAACTTGATGTAGAACCTAGGCTGGCTCTTTTGCTTGCATGCCGTTCCTGGAAGCTGCCATGCAGAGCGTAATAAGAGTATCAGTGGCTACACCTACTCACTACACACAGGTTATATTTGAGGTTTCTCTGAAACAGGTGTGGAGCCAAGGGCACAGTCGGCTATAGAGGGATTGGCTTGTTATGTTTTCCTATTACAGCCTTGCAACATATTTGCATTGAACTGTATGAGGGAAGGTCGGTACAAGCTTAAAGCACAAAAGTTCTGCGAGTACAACTCAAGCTCTTGTCTTGTGGTAGTGAAAACAAGTTAGCCCAACCTCTGCTTGTTCTTCTCGGTATCAAAAGGGACCAAACCTCTGTGGGCGACTTGATCGCCTGGTAACTAATATTGAAATGAAATATACCAGACTTTCACTCAACAGACTTTCGTGGTGATAGGTAGTTTATACTTGTGAATGTCTTAGAAGATTCTGGACATCTAAGATTGTTTGCATGTTTGGAAATGTCTTTTATTTTAAATATACAACTTTAAATGTTCTATGATGATAGGAAGTTCAAATTTACCTTACCAACGCTGTTCTACAACATTCAGGGTGCGTTTTGTGTGACTTTTGTGTGGCAAAGTTTCCAATTTTCATCAAATCGATCTTAAAATCTTGAGGTTGTTGTCATTCAATTGAGAGTACATCTATCATCTATATGTGGAAATGACCAGCATCCTGACAAGGTCTTAAAGTTTAGGAGTATGCCAGATTTTATTATGAGTATGTCTTAACTGTTGAGAGCAATGTGTTGGATTTTATGAGTTTGGCTTAATTTTTAAAGTTATGTATATGGTCTGTGTGGGCTTAATGTTTGTGGCTTATAAATATTGCATAAACTTAAGGAACCTGCGATTCGACTTGAGCTTAATACCAGTGTGTACGTGATTATGTTTCCTTCTTGGCTAAAAATGTCAGTAAAATGCCAAATAGTAGAAACGTCAGTTTTAGTGAAATGCGTGTGTACAAAATCATTATTGTTTGTATGCATTTATATGGGCATAACACCTGCAAAAGTTTGAATTAGGAGCACAATTTTTAAATTAAATGAATAAAATAGTAAAAGTGAGTTACAGAACATGACTTCATTTAAATATGTTAAATTATGAATGAGGTTAATATTTAGTTTCAACCATGCAAATTATGATTAAAATAATACCCCCCAAAATTGTAATACTGATGATGGAGATAATAGTGATACTGTTTTTTAGCATTGGAATTTGTGCTATATTTAATTTTGTATCTTTTTTTAACTTTTTTTTTAAAAACTTTCCTGTTTTATAGTTGTACTATAGTTTTATAAATCCTTTGTTCAGTAATACCAGGTTTACACATTTTTTTAAAACACACTATTATAAAATAATGCATTTGATATTAAATTACAAAAACTATTTTTAAAACAAAGAAAAAAGTTGTTTTTTCCAACTTAATATGAATTTTAAAATGTTGGTTGCCTTCATGGACCTATGTAAAGGGCTAATTTCATTTGTTGGTTTTGTTTGGCAGTTGTATTTAATGTCAATTTGTTTGGGAGTTGTGATCAGTGATACTGTGGCTGTCTGTCAATAATTAATTGTGCTTGTATATTTATTAAGTTATGTATTCTATGATCCAATTTCGTATTGTTTTATTTATGGCCTAGACCAGAGCTCGTAGTAAAAATTTAATATTTTTATTGATTAAACTAATAATAATAATAATAATAATAATAATAATAATAATAATAATAATAATAATAATAAAAAGAAGAAGAAGTATATAGCCAAGGATTGCTATCACATGCTTTTTCTTCAATCAAAGCATGGCAATCTGAAAAGATCCGCAATTGAAGAAGGCGAAAGAATAATACTTAAAATAAATAAATAAGTAAATAAAATTTAGGTTGATTGCATCCAATATCATAATTGAAAGGTGGAAGGAAACAGGAGTTCCCGGAGAAAGCCCTTGTCTTGTACCTTAATCTCACAAAAGTTTGTCCTTTGCGGGGTAAGAACCCCCCCACCTCTGGCTTAGGAAACCAGTACTTTATTAACTGACCCTACCAGGTCACAGCAAAGAAATGTTTTTTATAACATTTTGTAAGCAGATACAGTAGTGATTACACCCTAATTAAGAGAACAATTTAAACAAGGCGAGCAATATAAAAATGTTCAAATTACTAGTTGACGCAATGCAAATATGCTAAGTGTATCCATTTATCATTCATTTATCCATTTAGTTGTTTATTTATTTATTTGATTTGATTATTGTTTTGCCTTGCAGTAACAGTTATTCATTTAAAATAAAAACATCTGTAAGTATTTATATTTTTAGTTTGAAAAAACCTTTTAAGACATACAACTTAAGTGTGGTGGAACGAGATGCGACTATTCACGCTTGGGAGAGAGGTTGTCTACCTTTCATTTGTTGGTTAGCCTAGCCTTCGGTGGCTCCTGCTGTGCAGAATCTTTTGCTGTGGCCATTGGGTTACGCAGGACAAGGCGACACGACATATGTCCTCCCCGCCTGACCATTCGTCTTCTACTTTTGGTGGTGAGCAGGACATTGTCGGCAGGCATTTAGTGCAGGTTAGTGGCAGTGACTTGCAGAGAGTGTCGTGGCACTCCGGTTTACTATCAACATGCTCTCCCCACCTTGCAGGGCAACAATTTTCGGGTTAGGCGGTGTTCTCAATGTGGTGGCTGAGAGGCAAATACTCCGCTTAGCTACATTAGCATAAGACATCATCAATGTTATTTGTCCAATTTGGAAAAATTATTTCCAGCCATGCAAAACAGAAACAATAACAATAACAAGAATTTCAAAGATACATTTTTAAGGGTGTCAGTACATACAATTCAAGATTTCAAAAAAAAAAACTAAACAAAAAAAAAACACAAGGAAAATGTTATTATCTCCCTGCAAGAAGCACACACCAATGCAGGCAATATATTATATATATTTTGTGGTTAATTATATGTCCTTAAGGTGGAATGTTTTTTAAAATTTTGTTTTTAACAGTTGTATTTTGTTATATTTTAATGAAGGGCTTAAATAGAAAATAGCTGATTTGATTTTTTTAATCCAAAGATAATATATTTTTTAAAATAGTTTTAGAATTATTTTCTGTAGTTAGATAGTGCATTAATTTATAGGAAAAAGAGATTGTCAATATAAAATGTTTATTTACAGCTTTCTACTCGGGCATTTCTTGTCATTTAGTACTGAGTTCATGCATTGATTTTACACAATAATATTTAATAACTAACTCATTCCATCATTAGAATTAGTCTGTTTGGTGTTAAACAACATTCATGCTTTGTTTTTTATTTATTTATTTAAAAAATGGTTTTTTTTGGTGAAAGAGGTGTGTATCAAAGTTGTTAGATTTATATTTTAAATTATTGTCCTTAAATGGAAACAAAATGTCCTTGTTCTGTGTGTTGTTTTTTTAATTTTAAACCAGAAGCGTCACGCTGTATTTGTTGTTTTCATGATATTACTATCATAATCATGACATGTTGTTGTGTTCCTATGATGAGAAAAGTATTCATACTAACAGTAAGAATATAATTTTATCCTAACTTTGGGTACCTCATTTCAGTGATCCTCATTTTATATGGTGGTTGTGCAGCAGATGTCCCAGTAATTGCAACGTGTCGGTTGGGTAAAATGCAAAACTTGTTTCATGGCATGACTCCTTTTAAATTTTTTTAAATATATTTGTCTGTTTCTTTATTTATAGATTTAGTTTCCAATTTTGAAAAAAAAAATTGTATTATATGTATTTCAAAAGTGAAAATTTTTACAGTTTTAGAATTTTAGTATATTAAATATATTTCTTTTTTTTTTAATACATTTTATTTTATTTGATTCAATTTATTGTTAAATAAAGATGTAATTCAATGAAAAATGTTTTACTCAGAACATTAATAAAAAAACTTGTGATTTATTTCTGTCACATGCTTGTTTCTAGGCACAAACTAACTGCAACATTGTGTTACAATGATGTATGCTGATCCATTTTTTTAAAAGTCTTACTAAAATGAAATACCTCATTTTAATATTTGGAAAATATTTCTCTACAGGAATGATGATGATTATGATGAGGATCTGGATGACAATGGTGATGATCTCTAAATAAACCCCAGGGCGTTAAGCCCTCATCTGGTCATCAAATAATTTAGTTATCTGTACGTCTACACACAATTTGTGATTTTAGACAGGTATATATTTGTATACATGCGCCTACAAAATACACTCACCTGTGCATACGCACATGCATGCACAAGTCATTACGAAACAAAAAAACAATAATTAAATAACTAAACAATAGATTTGCAACAAAATTAACTCAAACAGATTTTTTTTTAATGTTCGCCCCAATTATTCCTCGCATCAAAAATAGAGATATTCAGCCACAAAATATTACAAAATTGTGAAGAGATTAGTTTTAAAAAAAATCAACTGAAGACTATTGAAGATGCCAGTTTAGGGTATTTCATTGCCGTACCGCGGTATATGCCGTTGTAATGTAGGGCATGAAAGGATATGTTGCTGAGAAATAATGGCATCTCATGCTAAAAATGCGAGAGATAGAAGAAATAAACATCATGGACATCTCCGTTTACTTCTCTACATCATTAAAGGTGATGTGCGCTCATTTCTTCTATGCAAATAAAATCCTCTCTCATGTGACCTAAACCTTCTAACCCTTTTTTCTAGCTTACATGCCTTACTGGTAAACCATGGAGATGAGGTGCTACAGAAGACTTCTGGGCATTTCTTATACCCAGCACATCACCAACGACAAAGTCTGACAGACATCGCATAAGCCATTGGACAACACGATGACTTGCTCACAGTGGTAAAGACACGGAAACTCCAATGGTATGGCCACGTTACCAGAGCATCGGACCTTACAAAGACCACCCTGCAAGGCAGGGTGCAATGAGGCAAAAGAAGAGGGAGACAGAAAAAGATATGGGAGGGAACATTCGAGAATGGACTGGCTTGACACTGAGCAAAGCAAAGAGGGTTGCTGAGGATAAAGAAAGATGGAGTACGCTGGTTAAACGATCATCTGTGGTACCCCAACGACTTCTGAGTTACGAGATAGGATAGGATAGCATAGTCCGATCTCTCTCCGTGAATTGTTAATGATTCTTGCAAGTTTCCCCTAATCGCTGTTGCTCGATTACTAATAGTCGATTCAGCCCTGATGCTTGAATCTTGATACATGTAACGCGATTACATATATCCACGCCTGTTCACTCGGCAACAAGACAGGAGTCATCATATAAAGGTTTCCAACTTTATTCTGCAATCTCCAACAACTGCAAACAAGATCGATCTCCAAAAATCACTTCTCGCAAACAGATGGTGCATTACTTATATAGTCTCTCAACAACCCAGAGAAGCTTCGAACATTCAAGAATGACGCAGTATCACCCAATAAAAGTAAAACTCGTCACCGGAACTACGCACGGTCTTACATCACATAATGTTTACGAATGTACACATTTCGACTAGCTATAGCCAGAAAGACCTGGGCCATTCGATCGATAATAAACAAGTAATTCCAGAAAGTTCTCAATATCAACCGACGAAATAATCAACATATTCAAAAGTTTCTCTAGCAACAGCGCTGAATCAAAATGAAAGGTAAGTACATGCTATTGTTGCATGCTTTGCAACACAAAACGTTCGGAACTATCGTGCGCGTCTCAATCGTAAGTCGCAAAATGTATTCTTTTGTGCAAGTCTCTATGGACTTAGTGAGAAACGATAGTCCAAGCGAGTAACTTTGCCTGAGGTGGGCAAGTGTACATTTCTGGCTCCCCTTCCAGTAAGAAATTGAGAGAAGCTGCTAAGACTCCTTCATAATGATCAGGTGTATTTAATATAAATTCATTCTTCAAACTTAATTATTAAGTTACCCTAAGTTAATACATTTAAATTGACTTAATTTTTAGGGTCCCTTCATAATGATCAGGCATATTTAACATAAAATTCATTCTTTAATGTCTTTCATATATTTAAAGTTTGTTTAATTTTGTCCACAAGTTATGGGCTTTTTAAGAAATAAGTTTGGACTGTTTTGGTCCCATCTTATGGTTGGAAAGCATACAAATTGTCGTGTTTGTTTATTTAGTTGTTAATATAGAGCAAAATATGTAGGGTGTGGTACAAGTTCTTTTCAGCATTTTCAAAAAAAAATGTTATTTGTTTTCAGTTTTTAGATTTCCTATTTTATTTCACTAGTTATTGCTACTAATATTCACCGTATATAGAGATTATATGTTCTTGGTTATGGTTGTCATTATGCCGCTTGTTGTATTTGCTTCATGTTGTTGTTGTTGTTGAAAACTTTCTAAATCATGAACGTGTATATAATGTAAACATTTGAAATACCGTTTTGTATGTGAATGAGAGTAAGACATTGTGATTTTAAAAAATCGTCACTGCCATAAGTAAACATGTGCATTTCGTTAAAATGTTGTTTCAACCTGTCATGGTCCTTTGAATTTGAGACTGTAAGCTGTGTAGACTTTTGGTTTAATCAGAAGCTTTTTACCAAAATATAATTTGTGATCACATAATTTATGTTATATTGTGTTGTGAATTATTTAGCTATATTATCATGTTGTTTCTTTGTTAAAAGCATGGAACTTATTCACATAAAATTTCATTTAAAATGTGTAAAGTTCAATTATATAATGAACTTTTAAAATTAAATAATGTGTTCGCTGTTTTGTTTGGAGGAATGATGAGACATTACTGGATCATGGAGCAATGCTTGTCATAATGAGGAAGGTGTCATAGTATTTTATTTTATTTTTGGAGTGAAATGTTTCGTGTGTCTTTTTTTGCTCACATTTTTATGATGTATCATTGTTATCTATTGCATTGCCATTCCTCATCCTGTCCTGCCATTCCTCATCAGTCAAAACTATTGACCCCTCCTCCTCCCACGTGGGGCTGCCGGGGGTTTCAGTATAAATAGTATCCCCACTTTCTGGAAATGTAGTGCTTTCAATTCCCACTGTCGCTGTCTTTCACCTTTTCTTCTTTCTCATTCCTTCTCTGTTCTATCTATCTACTATATTATATTCTTCGCTAGACCAGTCACTACCTTTTTTCTTGAAAATTCTTCCAAATCTCCTCATTTTTGTATGAGGTCTGTTGGGTCAGCTTGGGGATAGTGGACGCTTTCTGCCAAATGGTCAATAGGTCTTTCTATGATATTATTATTTAGAAATGTAGGCATTTTCTATGTATGTGTTTTGTTGATATTTTATAATGATGTTTATTCTATTTGTTTTTGTAAACGGGGGTTCGATAAATTCAGAGTATAGCCTCAGCGTCCCCTGTGTGGGATGCCTTTATTGTAAAGTGACCGGCTGGTGGGGTGCCTTCAGTGTTACCACTAAAGTTGTTTCAGCAGATCTTTTATACGGATCAGGGGCGAGTCATCTTTGAACCAAGTTGTGGGCCTGATTTTGTGGTCCTGATTCGGTTCTTTGCAGTCCGCTGGACGCTATAAACAGGGAATAACTAATAAAACTATTGAAGAATGTTTGAATATTTTGTTACAATACATGTACAAGCATGCCTGTTAATTTAAAAAAAATTTTTTTACTTCTTTTTTCTTTCATTCTGTCGATATTTCTTTCATAACATATTTTTAGCTTGAGACGTTTTTTTCTTCCTTCACATTTAAACAAAGAGAAAAGAAATGAAAGTAAAGATAACAGATTGATCTGGACTCAAGAAACTGGTGAACAGTAATTGTACGATTTATTGTTTTGATGGAGTGCCTTCAGTGTTACCATTACTAATTAGGGTTGTTTCAGCAGATCTTTTATACGGATCGGGAGTGAGTCCTCTTTCAACCAAGCTGTGGTCCTGATTCGGCTCTTTGCAGTCCGCTGGACCCTATAAACAATGACTAACTAACTAATTAACCACCCCCACCCCTCATCCCTCATCAAGAGTATCATCCACCCCTGTAGTTGTATCTTTTAAATGAGACTTAAGTGTAATATATTTACGAAAAACAAAAATATCTTAGTTTATTAAACAGGAAAATATCTTTAAAGTTTATTAAAAACAAAAATGTCTTAATAGATTAAAAAAAAATATCTTATAAATTTTAATAAACAAAAACAAAACAAAAAATGTGTAAGTGAAGGTTAAATTTGCTGCTGTATTTTTCACACCCTACAACAGTATTTTCTTTACTATCTCACATTATTATCACTGCCAGCAAATAATGTTGCTGTATCTCACTATTACATCAAGTATGCCAGTATTTTTTTGCTGTGGCTATATCATTATATGTGGGTAAACTTTATTTTGATGGCAATTATTCATGTGTACGTATTTAAGATTGCGCACTGCAATGAAATGAACTTGGTCAGTACTAACAATCTTTTTATGTTACATTCGTATGGGCTGTTCATACAATGTTTAATTGTGTAAAATGTCTACAATTGAATTTGTCTAGTTGACATAAACTTTTTATGATTCTGATACGGTCAATATGAAATCGTTTGCTGGGTTTAATACAATATTTTTTGTCTTGGAATCATTTTTGTGTTTTATAAATTTTTAAATATACTTTTCCTCCTGTATAGGATGAGCTCATCCCGGCTTGGCTTTTTGTTGTTGTTGAGCCTTTACAAAAAGTCTTTAGAGTGGAAAAATGTTTGATGAGAATAATATTTTTTTTTAAATGGATTTGCATTTGACGTCATCATGAATGTTTTTACAACTGTTTTTATTTTCAGCAATTTGATTCAGCAGGGATGGCTCAGTCATCAAAGCGCACGACTTTTGTACGCGCGTCTTGGGTGACGTGGGTTCGAATCCTGACTTCAGCAAACTATTTTGTGATTGCTGGATAGTAGTGGCCAGCGCTTTGAGAAGCTCTCTGAGCTTATAAGTGCGCTATATAAAAGTAATATTTTTCTTTCTTTTTGTTTTTTGGTAAAGCGCTGCAAATCGATAAATTTTCTTCCTCGTCACCTTGTTGTTATTATTATTAACTTTTGACGTCTACATGTGCACAAGACTGTTTTGCTAAGAAAGACGGTACTATGTTTAGAATGCCTAAATGAGCATGTATAGTAGGGCTGCATGGATTAGTTCTGGATTCGATACATACCGTTACGCCAGGCACACACACTCATGGATTATTTTGTGCTTGGCATATTGTTTTGTTTGAAAGAAGGTTAAATGAATGTATATATGCTTTAGGGATTCTGCCAGCTTTAGGATTTTATTCTATTTTTCTACTTGGCTGCGACTACGAGAGCTGTGTACATCCTTGAAGCATTAAGACCATGTTTTTTCGTTATCATTTTTATATTGGTATCGCTCTATGTATTATTGTTTTGAAATATTTACCATATGACATGTCTTTTCTTAGTGGATTTTTATCTTTAGGCGTTTTGCATTTTATCGTCCTCTAATATAATGCTAGTGTGCGTTTTAATTGTGTGTGTTGTTATTTACTTATAGATGTGAATATTTACCATGTTGCTTTGGAGTAACTTACTGGTGTAATGATGAACTTTGTTCATTGTTGTCCTTTGTAAAACAAAGGTTATGTATCATGCCATGTGTGTTCTGTATCCAGTACATATGTCATTTTGCTTGGGTTACAAACAAAATATAAAGTTGACCGTTATAAGAAATCTGGTTTCGTGTGTTTCTTGTTAACAGAACAAGAGTAGTAAGGTGCTATCTTACAATGAAATTCTAAATGAACCTTTTCCTACGTTATACTATTGGTCGGCTTTATTTCTGCTTTCCTCTGTCTATCACTTTGCTATGTCTTGTGGTCGTGTGTGTGAGTGATTGTGGGGTGGCATGCGCGCGCCTGAATAAACGCACAAATGGGTTTCAGACCTTGTCTTTCTTAGTAACAAATGGGTTTATTTGCTTGGAACCCACTTTTTTTCCAGGACCCCACTTTTTTCTAAGTGCGCGGGAGTGCTCTTTTAGTGCATGGGAGTGCAGTTGTAGTGCATGAGTGTTTTAAGTACACATGAGTGCTCTATCTGGGACGGAGAAAATAGTCAATTTTCAGAGAAATTTTGAAGAAAATTCAACCTATTTCGTCGCCTATAGGAGACGAACTAGGTCAACTTTTTAGACGGAAAGAGCCAATTTTGACTTAGATTCTTACATTTGTAGAAGAAGTTTGCGTTCTTTCCATCAAAAAATCACTTTCCGATTCCTACATTCTTAAATAAACCCAGTTGTGATGTATTGCAAATATGTGTGTGTATTAACTTGTGTGCACATTTTTTTGTTTTAAACTTGAAGGCCAAAAAATAAATTTTAGCAAAACGAATTAACCAACCTCCAAAAAATATTCAGTTTGAAAAATAACTTGATAGACTGCTAATAACAATCAACAAAATAAAATAGGAAAAACAATGACACTTCACAGCGCACTATTTCAAGACCAGACCCAGATGTAACATAGACCCGATGTAACATCACACTTTATTGTGCCCATGCTGGCTTCAGACAATTACAAAGTGACCAACATAATTCTTGAAACGCATTAACACCAGTGAAAATGACTCCAACATCTTGAAATGCATTAACACAACATAACGACATAATTATTAATGATTGAAACGTGTTAACACCAATGATAATGACGCTGAAAATGGTGAAACACGTTGTTATTATAATAATAATATTAACATGATATGAACACAACTTTTGACTGCTTATGACGACTCATTTCGTCATACAATTAGTGTGACAAAATAACCCAATGACGTGTAACCTTATCATCATTGTGACAGTAGTTTTTATTTTTTATTATTATTTTTTTTATTATTGTTTTTCTCGATTAAGTTAACACCGAATAAGCAAAAATTGGAGACCTCAGAAAAGTAGTTGTTTAACATTCATTAATTAGCCATGACAACCCTTTTCATTGGCGGGTGAGCGCGCACCCTTTGTCTTCCACTCGCTCCCCCTCTCACTCTCCATCCAATCATCAACCCTCGCCTTCACCCACTCCATTCAAAGCTGATTTAGGCACCCAATAGGGACAGACCAAAGGGACGCAATGCCGCGCACACATACATAAAAAAATACAGCAGAAACTATGTCATTCGGATTTAAATTTAAAAAAAATTTCTTTAAAGACAAAAGAAATAAAGAGAGTAAAAAAGTAATAAAAGAAGAAGAGAAATCCCCCTCAAAATAGCACATCGCGATATCGCTTTACAAAGTTAAAGTACCTTTTACAAATGTAGGTTTACAAGTGTAACCCAGTTATTTCTAAATACTGTTCAAGCTAGAATTTGGTGTTTTGTTTTGTATTTTAATTTATCACAATCGCGAGCCAGATTTGCCAAGCAAAGAGTTTAACTCAGCTCAATTTTGTCCTTGGCACTGAAAGGGTTTAGTAGTAGTAGTAGTAGTAGTAGTAGTAGTAGTAATAGTAGTAGTAGTAATAGTAGTAGTAGTAGTAGTAGTAGTAGTAGTAGTAGTAGTAGTAGTAGTATTAGTAGTAGTAGTAGTAGTAGTAATGGATGTTGTTTATACGCTTTTCCTCAAATTACCAGTCAGGCTCACAATGTGAGGCTCTGTACCAACATATGCACGCTAACATGTTTCACACAAACAAACACACACACACACACACACACACACACACAATCTATCACTCACACATGTGGTGTAAAGGCAGGGAATTGCTATTAGAAGACGGGGACTGGGATTTTTACTTTTAAAATCATAGATTGACTGCAAGCAATACCACAACTGACGGTAAAACGATAGTAAGGAGGCTGACATAATGAAAAATATCAACACAATAAAAATGGTGCCAACACAACATTGAAACAAGTTTCCATAATCCATATTAATAAAAATAAAAACGCTAATGATTCTGATACTAATTGCGCATTGGAAGAACAGAACATAATCTCAAGAAGCACTCACGCATTAGATTGAAAGTTAAGATTACAGCAAGGAACGTAATCTTTTAATTTCAGGCAAGAAATGAGGACGGTGACAGTGTTGGGTGTGTAGGAATGGTGACAGTGTTGTGTAGGGAGGGATGGTGACAGTGTTGTGTAGAGGAATGTTGATAGTGTTGTGTAGGGAGGAATGGTGACAGTGTTGTTTAGGGAGGGATGGTGACAATGTTGCGTAGGGAGGGATGGTGACAGTGTTGTGTAGAGGAATGTTGATAGTGTTGTGTAGGGAGGAATGGTGACAGTGTTGTGTAGGGAGGGATGGTGACAATGTTGTGTAGAGGAATGTTGATAGTGTTGTGTAGGGAGAGATGGTGATAGTGTTGTGTAGAGGAATGTTGATAGTGTTGTGTAGGGAGGAATGGTGACAGTGTTGTGTAGGGAGGGATGGTGACAATGTTGTGTAGGGAGGAATGGTGACAGTGTTGTGTAGGGAGGGATGGTGACAATGTTGTGTAGGGAGGGATGTTGACAGTGTTGTGTAGGGAGTGATGGTGACAATGTTGCGTAGGGAGGGATGATGACAGTGTTGTGTAGGGAGGAATGGTGACAGTGTTGTGTAGGGAGGGATGGTGACAATGTTGTGTAGGGAGGAATGGTGACAGTGTTGTGTAGGGAGGAATGTTGACAGTGTTGTGTAGGGAGTGATGGTGACAGTGTTGGGTGTGGAGGGATGGGGTAAGTGAGGGGGGAATGGGAACAACATTTTTTAATTAGAATGTCATAAAAAAAAACCTCAATCACAGAATGCTTTCCCTCCTTTTTTTTCAGTTGAAGAAATCGATACATAAATGTTATTCACATCTTAGACGTGAAATGTGAAAAATTGTCACATCTCGTTCGGATAATATTGCATTCGCGCGCAAAGCGCGCTCGTGTATATTGTCCGATGTTGATGTGATCATTGTCCATATCCCTCGTCAAGATGCCAATGACGTACAACATCGCACTACACCCAATATTTTCTATTTCTCTCTCCCTCTCTCTCTCACTCACTCCCTCCCTCACTCATTCATTCACAGACACACACACACCTATATATATATACACACACACATATATCACAACACACACACATATGCAAACACACACATATGCAAACACACACACATATGAAAACACACGCACACACAAGACAACCTCCAACTCCATTTTACCCTGCTGCGCAGCTTCTAGTCCTAGGTGCAGTCCAAGCGTTGCGACAAGAACCAGCTCAGAACCCGTCCTTTATTGTCCACCAGCATTTCTTTACAGCCTCCCGTCACTGGCTGGCGTTGCACGAATGGGAAACAGGGTTTTAAACTCTCGCACGCCACACTCCCGCGCTCCTCCTTCGAGTGAGCCTTCTCCTCCTTGTGGCTGTAGTGGCCGATCGCGCAGGAGCTGAGGTTGTAGGTGAACTCCAGCGTCTTCTTCGTCTGAGCCGGCGCCCACAACTCCAAGCCCGCCAAAGGCCGTTTGATGAGAGGGAAAATCCACTCGTTGGGGAAGATGTACTCTGGGAAAAAGACGGTGCTGCCGTCCACGTGGGTTTCGTTTTTCTTGACGAAGCAGATGTCGATGAAAGGCCAGCGCCACCCCATCACATAGCTGCCCTGCTGGGAGAAGAAGAACTTCCAGCCGTCCGCGGAGCGCTTCACTATGCGGAACTCGGGCTCGAGGCGCTGAAACCAAACAGCTATGACATTTTAGAAGAACAATCCCATAGCGCTCAGTGACAAATGCACCAGTCACTCGCCACACAGGCTACACCTCCTTTAAAGTTTGACACTGTAGTGAAAAATAAGTCTATAACTCTATAACGTTAAACATTATTTTATTAACTTACTTTCTACCTTCCTTCCGCCCATCCCTTCTTTCGTTCAGGGGTATTCGCCATACTAGTCAGATTCTTGCTTATGCGACTGTTTGCAATCCCGCCTACGGACTTACATCTCTATTTGTTTTTATTATTAAAAAAAAAAGAAGGTGGAGGAGGAGAAGAAGAAGAAAGAAGAAGAACGCAAGGCCAAATAGGAGAAAATATTATTATATTAATAACAATAATAATAACAACCTATTATACAGCCCAATTTCCTCATTGAAATGAGCTCACGGGGCATATTTCAAAAACCTGAAGGGTAACTTTACGATTATCTTGCATAAAAGTAAAACTTCAGGAAAGTAAAAACAAGAGGGCAAGCCATTCAAATGTATTTCCAGACACTCGCATCCGCCCAAAAAAATCAGCATTTTCGAAAGTGTCCATCTTCCTGGCCGTGTTGCGATTTGGCTTTATCCTAACGACTATTTTTAAGTATTTCCAGAAATATATTCAAGATTTTAGATTCAAGAATACTTTTAATAAAATCTCAAACAGAGAAATTAAGACATGCTTTGCTGACAGTACTAAAACAAATTTCAATAAATGTATAAGAAGAAGCAATCACAAACATTCACTAATTAAAAGAAAATACAAAAAATTACTATTTAGTAAATGAACTACAGTTTAAATATTGCATTATTGTCGCGAAAATATGCGTCGCTTCTATCAGCAACGGGGAATCGTTTGTTTTGTTTTTCTTGTTGTTCATAATAACAATGTTTGGGTACCTTTAAAATTGTCAGTCTTGATAGAATTCCAAAGTCTGTGTTTTGACGTCGGCGTATCATACGTCATAGCATAGTTGCAAAACTAGTGCAGATAGAGTTATCCGTCCCTGCCTTCACCTATGCCAAGGACACCCGCTAGTTCCGGTTGAGTATTAAGCATGGCCGAACGTAGACGGAAGACTTGTGGCGGAGGAAAACAGTATTGCGTTTGCTGCCCTAATTTCGCAGGAAAAGTAATTGAAGGGCGCATTGTCAAGTTACACACATTACCAGCTAACAAAACACTGAAACGACTGTGGGAACAACGTTTGCGACTGATTCGGAAAGATTACAACAATGTAAAATAATAAGACATAATTGCAGTTGCTTCACTGAATTAAAAACAAAAATTATTCTACTGTATAATAATGTTATCTTCTAGATAAACTGCAACATTAACATTTCCCAATTAAAAAATTAAAGCAAAGAAAAAGAAAGAGACTTCGAATTTCTCGTGAATGTAGGTCACTGACAAACGAATTAGGCCTACTGAACAAACAAATCAGCAATCAATGTTTAGGCAGTTATTGTTAAATTTACTTTTACAATTTTAATAAATGATTTATCATGATTTTGGCTGAAGACAGCTAGTTATTTGGTTGAGATTACTTATGACAGTGTTCCTTGGGCTTGGAGCTGACAAGACACGCTTACACAGTAACACACGAGGAGGCACTGTGGTCTAATGGTAGTGCTTCGGCTTGTGGATCTGAAGGTCCCGGGTTCGAGCCCTGGCCGGGCCATTGTGTCGTGTCCCTGGGAAAGACACTTTACTCCTGTTTTCCTACTCCTTCAGATGAGAGTATAAACCGAGGTCTAGTCTGTGTCGCATACATTCCATAATAACGGACTTGGGCTATATACGGAAGAAGAAGACACACTACACAGCACAGTACATCGATTCGATTAATCAACGCAAAATTACTATTATATTTACTTGTGAAAAGTTACGCCTCGTTTTCTATCACGTTGAGGTCTGTTCGTACATCCATATGCACAGCAAGCAGCCATACTGAGTAAAATTTGAACGATTGTACAAGAGAAATATAATTTATATAACCCTCCATCTTTCTTGCTTCAACCGGAACTAGCCCAACCCAAGGGCCGCAACCGATCCGCCACTTTCGCTTTCATTATGAAACAGCGCTATAGACCGATTGCGTCATAGTAGACGTAAACAAAAGACTTCACTGAGAGAAGAGCTTGCGACTCAGGGAGACATCGCAACCGCAGACATTCAACACGGCATAACAAGTGCAAGGCACGCCAGTTGAAAAATCGATCAAGGAGGATACCGAGAGGTACCTTAGGTGCACTGTGAGTCAGCCGGAACGTACGGTCCAGTGACCAAGGTCGTCAACTGGCCGTTAACGTGGGGGAGGCCATTTGCTTTCACGAACCGTTGGGTTCAATTCTTCATGCGCCATCGTGGGCGCAACAAATGCAGGCAGAGAGTTGTGTGAAAGTCGTCGGGGGGACAACATCATCAAGGTGTCCAGAATATCACGGCAAAACCAACGACAAGAGAGCAGTAAAAAGAGACAGTAACTTTGTATATCCTCAACGTCACCATCATCATTGGAAACGAGAACATTCGTATCTGTACTCCAGTTTCGCTACTCAAGATAAGTCACCTTTTGTTTTATTTCATCATGAACAGCAGATGGGACAACCTTGGATTGTCAGTCCGGATACAATTCAATCATATTTGACTATATCATCGTTCTCATCATTCATACACATCATCATTGAGTGAAGAAGTTGATTTGTATCACTATCATCATCAGAGTGTACGCGTTTATGGTGCCAGTGCGCGCGTGTTCTCATCTTTGATGCTGTGACTCTGTCCTCAATTGCACACACCGCCTATTTATTAAGAACACGGAGGCAACCGCGGCAGGTAGTGCGGCATCCCCCTGAAATCATTGCGTATTTTGGGGTAAGAGCCGCATAAGTAGAATTTCAGGCATCCGCAGGTACCTCACCACTGATGCAACTAAGACTCTTGTAGTCTCTTTTGTGCTCTCGCGATTGGACTATGGAAATAGTCTACTTGCGGGAGCCCCAAATTCCCTTACAAAGAAACTTCAAAAAGTTCAAACTTCAGCAGCACGCTTGATTTTAAGATCACAAAGACGCCAACATATTACCCCTCTTCTCAAAGAACTCCATTGGCTCAAAGTGTCTGCAAGGATACAATATAAGGTTGCATGCATGTGCTACAATGCACTATCAAACAACACCCCTCGGTATCTGTCAGACCTCCTCCATATCTACACACCTTCAAGATCTCTCCGCTCTAGTAATGACACCATGAAACTAAAACCTCAAGCATTTACAAACAAATCATGTGGTGAGAGATCATTTTCTTTTCAAGGACCATTGATATGGAATAACCTCCCAACCGATGTACGCCATGCGACATCCTATAACTCCTTTAAGAAAATGTTGAAGACATACCTTTTTACTGCCACATGCAATTAAAAGTGTTTTTTTTTTAAATATTGCTGCTATTTGTGTGTGTGTCTGTGCGGTACACATGGTGTGTGTGGGTGTATGTGTGCGCTTTGATCTTTGTGAGGGAAAGCGCCTTATAAATAAATAAATAAATAAATAAATAAATAAATAAATAATAATAATAAGAAGAAGAAGAAGAAGAAGAAGAAGAAGAAGAAGAAGAAGAAGAAGAAGAAGAAGAAGAAGAAGAAGAATCCTCTCGTGTGTTGACAATATTATTATAAAGGTCTAAAATGGTGATGCAAAACTTGCATGTGGATTAATATCTCACAACCTGGGAGGGAGTAAGACTTGCAGACGCTCTTTGATCTAGAAAAGGTCAACCCAGCCTGACACGTACCGCGAGAACAACCTCCAGGGCGGGCTTGTCCGACATAAGTACCCCAATGTCCACGTCGTCATCCCAAGGAATTAGATCGTGGTGACGCCAAGATCCGAGCAGAGTTCCACCATAGCTGTAACCGTACACAGTGTGAAGACTGAATGACTGTGGTGTAGTAGTAGTAGTAGTAGTAGTAGTAGTAGTAGTAGTAGTAGTAGTAGTAGTAGTAGTAGTAGTAGTAGTAGTAGTAGTAGTAGTAGTAGTAGTAGTAGTAGTAGTAGTAGTAGTAGTAGTAATAATAATAATAATAATAATAATAATAACCTACTGGTACTACTACTACTATTAACAATATTTAAAAAAAAGAACAATATTACTGCTACTACTACTACTACTAATAATAATAACACTACTGCTACTACTACTTCTATGAATAACAACAACAACAACAACACTGGATGTTATATACGCGCTTTTCCCAAATCGCCAATCAGGTCCAAAGTGCGGCGATCTGTACCAACATACACGCTCACAATGTTACACTGTCAGATACACAAACAACATATATACATACACGATTGCATCCAATACCATAATAGAAATGAAGGAGGAAATCGGACCAAACCACCGATGACCTGAATCATCCCCAACCTAAATGACACGACATTGTGTCCACCCTTGATATTTGTCCACACGCTGATCACTCACATAAAGTAAGGTATGCTGGCGGTGCCCATGGATTGAGTCAGGGTGACGAGCAACGACATAAGCATACACCTCTCCTTTCCGTTAAGTTTTGGCTTGAACAATGTCAAGTTGTCTCTGCACTCGAATGGGGTATCGTCACACTGTGAGGTCGCTGCAAGGCCCAAACACACGTGTCAGTGACAGGACGTGGACACCACCTAGCGGGCAAGACTAAGGGGATCCGGGACCAACCTCTTCCACACTAATATAATAATAATAATAATAATAATAATAATAATAATAATAATAATAATAATAATAATAATAATAATAATAATAATAATAAATAATAATAATAATAATAATAATAATAATAATAATAATAATAATAATAATAATAATAATAATAATAATAATGGGATTTATATTGCGCACATTTCCAACAAAGTTCATGGCGCGAAGAAAAAGAGCTAAAAGAACACACACAGAACAAACGACAGTACATCAACTGGGACACACGTCAAAAGTCTACATTTTAAATATGTCACAGTACAGTGGAATGGCTCTATTTAACCCATAGTATGTTATAATAATTTTAAAAATAATAATAATAATAATGAATATAATAATAATAATAATAATAATAATAATAATAATAATAATAATGAATATAATAATAATAATAATAATAATAATAATAATAATAATAATAATAATAATAATAATAATAATAATAATAATAATAAAATAATAATCATCATCATCATACATTTATTTTGTATGACTCAAAACCAAACTGAAGGCTTGCTGTAAACGCTCTCACGCATACGCACGCACGACAGGCGCTTGTATCTGGACACGCGAGCGCCAATGCCAGTGACGCGTCTCCCTTTGGTTATCTGTGTCCAGATACAAGCGCCTGTGACACGCACATATACTCGCAATGATAAATATTTAAACAATGTGGTACAACATTATGAGATAAAACAGTTAAACATCGTAATAAATAATACAAACATCACATCCAACAAGGATAGATATTTGAACAAACCGGTACAACATTATGAGATAAAACGCGTTAAACATCGTAAGGTATAATACCAAACATCACATCTAAGTATAAACGAGAAGGGCACAGCCCATATGACTCACACGCTCCTTATGGAACTCGCAATATTTAACATCAAAATGACTGCAAAGAAGAAACACAATGAAACAGTGGCATTAAAATGCAAAGTAATACCGACTTTCATCTTTCTATCTCTTTATCTTGAGATGAACTTGACCTCCGGCTGCAAATATACTCATGTCGTATCAAATAAACTACAAAAAAATTTGTATTATGCCAAACTAAAAAGGGCAAAGACCATATGACTCTCATGCTCCTTATGATCTCGCAATATTTAACATGAAAATGAGTCCCAGAAAAAACAAAATGAGATGGTGGCATTAAAATGCAAAGTAATACCGACTTTCATCTTTCTATACTTTTTACCTTGAGATGACATTGACCTCCGGTTCCAAATACACTCATGTACAATCAAATAAAGTACAGTAAACGTTGCTATGTGAGTGAAAAAGACAACAGTAAAATAGGGATGACATTGACCTTCAGTGACCTTGGGATGACCTTGACCTTCGCGTGACCCCTCATGCTCCTGTATGACCAAATAACCCAATGTTGTAGCAAGACCTGACAGACAGGTTTGTTGACTGGGCAGGTGCTTATGGCAGGGAGGTTAGCTCAGAAAGAGCAAGATGCTGGTGAACAGTCACAGCAACATCAGCCCCAACACCGCAATAAACGGGGAGAAGCTGGATGAGATCAAATCATTTCTGTATCTTGGCTCCATCATAACAAAGGACTGCAGATCCTCCCTAGGGGGTCAAGACCAGACTGGCAATGGCCATGCCAAGATCTGGAAAAAGTAGAGATATATTCATTTCTGCACCAAGGTAAAACTCTTCAGGCCTCTGGTCCTGGCCGTTCTGCTGTACCACTGCGAAAGCTGGCCTGGACATTAACAGCACAATTGGAAAAACACGCTTACAGGCATTTAAAATAAAATGCAATCGCAGACTGCTCCAAATCGCCTTGCATGAACGCAAGACGAATGACCACGTTAAAAACCTGGTCACGTCACACGCTAGCCCTCAAGAACCACTCCTTGCCATGGTAAAGAGAAGGAAGCTGTCGTGGTTTGGCCATATCACGCGGCATGACACCCTTGCAAAAAACTATCCTGCAAGGAACAGTGGGAGGAGGCAGGCGCATAGGACGACAAAGAAAGAGCTGGACAGATGATATCAAAACATGGGCGGCGTTAGACATGCCGCGCCTCCTGATAATAGCTGCAGGCCTATCGAAGTGGCGACAAAATCTCTTCGTCGGCATCCGTCCTGACTCCCTCTCCCTAACTGCCTATCAGGCTGCGGGACTGAACTGAATTATTACATGCTATGGGTTAAATAAAGCCATTCCACTGTACTGTGACATATTTAAAACATGTTTTTGCAAGGCCTAAAATGACCTTAATTTGACCTTCAAAATCAACGCAAAAACGGAACATATACGATCTGTGCATATTTTCGACCGTAGGCCGATCTGTGCATATTTTCGACCGTAGGCCGATCTGTGCATATTTTCGACCGTAGGCCGATCAGTGCATATTTTCGACCTTAGCGCGATCTGTGCATATTTTCGACCTTAGGCCGATCTGTGCATATTTTCGACCTTAGCGCGATCTGTGCATATTTTCGACCTTAGGCCGATCTGTGCATATTTTCGACCGTAGGCCGATCTGTGCATATTTTCGAGGTGAACCCTTTGGAGCTTACGACAAAATATATTTTGGACCTTAGTAATGATTGCCCAAAATACTGGCAAGTGGCCCTACTCCTTCAGATGAGCGTATAAATCGAGATCTAGTCTGTGTGCGTATGCATTTGGTCGCACGGACTTCAAAGAACCCTCGTGTGATAAAAGGGATGAGAGCCCGCTACATAAATACACCCAGTACGCAACTAGGTCCCCTCTCCCCTACCATAGTGCTCAGTGGTTTGGGGCCTCAGGCCTAAGGCAGCAAGAGGGCGCCTCGCCAAGCTTATGTTAAGATCCAGTATCGGCCAGCGCCTTCAGCAGCCCTTCAGCTGGAAAAGCGCGCTCTAAGGCTACGTTCATGCTAAGCCCGGCAAGTTGCCGTCAGCCAGTTGCCGTCACCAGTGTTCACGGTAGAGCCCGAAGTTGCTGTCCGGCGAATTGCTGCCACACTTTACTTTGTATACAAAGATGGCGCTTTGACCAGCCAGCCGTTTTTTTTTTGTGACATGCGCCAAAGCATTTTGCTGGCTGACGGCAACTGGCTGCAGCATGAACGTGCATCGCCGGTTTTCATGGTGGGAAAGAAGAAAAGGGCATAACCACAGATTCCAACCAGTGGCCGGCGGCAGCCGACGTCAAATTGCCGGGTTTAGCATGAACGTACCCTAAGAAGGAGAAAAAATACAGGAGTCTGGCCCTACTTCAATATCACTCCAGTCATCTGACACGTTTTATCAAACTCATACTAACATTGTCTGCCCGAAAGCGACGCTGACCACAATCTCAGAGTCAGAGCCGGTTCAGGGTATACCCCAACACACAGACTGTGCTTGATAGATCTCTGACGCTCAGCCAGCGTCCAGGCCGCCAGTTTAGTAGAAACTGGCCTATTGCTTATTCCTATCCTATCCTATCCTGTCCCGTAACCCGAAGGTCGTAGGGACACCACAGATGATCGTTTAACCAGCATACTCCATCTTTCTCTGTCCTCAGCAGCCCTGATGGCTTCGCTCAGGGTCAAACCAGTCCATTCTCGAATGTTGTCCTCCCACCTCTTTTTCGGTCTCCCTCTTCTTCTACCTCCTTGCACTGTACCTTGCAGAATAGTCTTTGCAAGGCCTGATGATCTGGTGACGTGGCCATACCATCGGTGTTTCCGTTTCTTCACCACTGTGAGCAGGTCATCGTGTTGTCCAATGGCTTGTGTGATGGTCTGTCGGACTTCGTCGTTGGTGATGTGTTGGGTATAGGAAATGCCCAGAAGTCTTCTGTAGCACCTCATCTCCATGCTTTGTATTCTTCGTTGGAGATCTGCTGTGAGGGTCCATGCTTCGCAAGCATATAGGAAGATGGAGATGACAAGGGAGCGCAGCAGTCTTATTGCATAACTGATTTCTATAACGCAGTTGCATTCATGAGTTCAATGAAAGTGATTGAAGCTAAGCCTAAAGCAAACTAAGTAAGAACCAAGCTCAACGTAATCAATCAAGAGCGTAAAAAAAAGCACACACAAACCAAAAAGGCCAAAGCAAGCCAAATGGCAATCAAATACATGCCGTAGCTATTTAAATAAATCTGAAAAACAGTTAGATAGGCAAACTTTCAATGCTTCTACCCGATTCCTGTGCTGCTCTACACTGTATCATTAAATTAGAAGGGCAAAGCCCATATGACTCACATGCTCCTTGTGGAACTTGCAACATAAAAATGACTGTCCAGAAGGAAAAAACACAAAGATACAGTGGCATTTAAATGTAAAGTAATACCGACTTTCATCTTTCTATGCTCTTGACCTTGAGATGACCTTCACCTCCAGCTCCAAATACACACGTTTAATATGAAATAAACTACAGCAGAAGTATTATGCCAAAAAAAACAGTGACCTTGGGATGACCTTGACCTTGGGATGATTTCACCTTGACGTGACTTCTAATGCTCATGTATGATCAAATAACCCAATCTTGTTGCATACTATGGGTTAAATAGAGCCACACCACAGTACTATAACCTTTTTTTTTTTTTATGTTTTTGCAAGGAATAAAATGACCTTGATCTTCAAGATAAACGTAAAAACGGAACACATATGAAAGATCAATCTGTCATCCCTAAATACAACAAGTTTTAACTTTATATCTTTTATAGTTTAGGGTCAAGGTCACCTATGCGAACTGACTTTGGACAGTTCCAGTGAACTTGACCTTGGAGTGAGGTTAACCAAATGTGCACAGGATGTGTGTCTCAATCATATCTATTATGTATCAAAGAATCATATGTTCAATATTAATAACTTAGACAAAAAGCGAAATTTTGTGAAAAGTTGTCATTTTTTACTAACATTAGTTGACCCTGTGACCTTGACCTTGAAGTGAAGTCATTCATTTACTGATCATTTATGAGGTCTCCTGGATATACACTATCTTACCGAGTTTGGTTGTGGTAGTTGAAAATAGGTTCTTAGATATTGCAAGTTTGGCACGTCCAGACGGCGAACAGACAAGACGGAGGGACGGCCCAAAACAAATACATTTTTGAAATGTAATTGTTGGCTTCATCTCGCGCAGATTTGCGAAAATTTTGATTTTTTGTCTTGGAGGGAGAAAGGGAGGAGGGAGAAAGAGGGGGGGGAGGAGGAGGAGTGAGGTGGGCGCTGGGTCATAGAATCACACTGCTATGCATGTCAGTCAAACAACAATCCTACTGCTGATGTTTAACAATACTTTACTGGTAAAACTGTCAAGTCAAATACAATACAATACTATACTATACGATTTTTTTGTCTCTCACGGAGCAGTTACAATGATGATGAACTCCCGGAAGATTATCTTTTGATTCTTTTTTTTTTTAAGTAAATAAAAGCATTAGCATTTCCACGTGAGTGATTTTTATTATATTTAATTTTGTTATCGTTAAAAATTATCATTGTGATGCTAGACTGCGAAAGCGGATTTTAATTTCTAGTGATAATATAATGTATTATAATCCCCTCACATGGGAGGCACGGTGGCCTAATGGTAGAGCGTTGGCTTGCGGATATGAAGGTCCCGGGTTCGAGCCCAGGCCGGGGCATTGTGTTGTGTCCTTAGGAAAGACACTTTACTCCCGTTTCCTACTCCTTCAGATGAGAGTATAAACCGAGGTCTAGTCTGTGTCGCATACATTCCATCATAACGGACTTTAAAGATCCTGACGCTCTTGTCCTAGACGGGTGAGTGCCGGTGACAAGAACACACCCAGCATGCACCTAGGTCCTTCTTCCCCATCCCTGGCTGCCCAGGATTGTGCTCAGTTGTCTGGAGCGTTATTACGATGCGCCCAAAAGGCTGCAAGTTGGCGCCTCGGGCGGCTTGAGTTAGATCCTGTATCGGCCAGCGCCTTGAGCATCTCTTGAGCTGGAACGTGCTATATAAGAACGATTAAATAATAATAAAATAATAATGTGCTCTGTGATACCCTTTGACTACAAAGCATGTAACTGCTTGGCTCGCTCCGCTGTGTTTTGTTAGTTAGTTTGTCATTGTTTATAGGGTCTAGCGGACTGCAAAGTGCCGAATCAGGACCACCTGTGTGTGTGTGTGTGTGTGTGTGTGTGTGTGTGGGTGTGTGTGTGTGTGTGTGCACTTGCATACACGTACAAATGGGTACCATAGCTTTCTTTTCTTAGCTACAAATGGGTTCATTTGCTAGGAACACACTTTATTTTCCAGGACCCCACTTTTTTCTAAGTATTGGGGAGTGCTCTTTTAGGGCATCATGTGAGTGCAGTTGTAGGTGCATGAGAGTGTTTTAATTACAAGGGAGGGAGTGCTCGATCTGGGACGGAGAAAATCCAACCACTTTTTGGGCAAATTCTCAAGAAGAGTCGAAAGATATGTTGTATTGCATTGCTTTGCTTTGCGATGCATTGTATTGTATTGTATTGTATTGTATTGTATTGTATTGTATTGTATTGTATCGTATCGAATAGTATCGTACTGTATTGTATTGTGTTCCGCAGGGATCTGTGTTAAACCTGCTTCATATCATCATTATGACCAATCACCTCGAACTGTCGACTTTATCTGCTGTCTCAATGTTGTTTGCTGTCTCAATGTTTGCTGTCTCAGTGTTTGCTGTCTCAGTGTTTGCTGTCTCAGTGTTTGCTGTCTCAGTGTTTGCTGTCTCAGTGTCGTCGCCTCTGTCAATGGTGTTCTTTGTGCAGTCATCTCTGTTGAGATCCTTGATGTTGCAAATGTTGAATTTCTGCCTGGGGAAGTTACTGCGCTCCCCTCTACATCGCCTATCGCCAATAGCCTTTTCTCCACTGCAATTTTCAATACAGAAATTATTCCATGCACAATGGTTGTTCAATGCCTGAAACCAAACGAATCAAAACCGATTAAACCCAACGACTTCAGTCTGGTTACTGATTGACTGCTTGACTTATTCATCATTTCAAAACAAACAACATCCATGCTAAAGCTGCTTTGGGCTGAAGACCACAGTATCAAGGAATTTTGTTTAGTTGGTGCGTGTGCGGCAGTGCTGTTGGCAAAGCGTGATAAGCGACCGCCAAACAATTGAGCGTTGAATGTTAGGCGATTACATTGCATTCAGTTGTGCCACGCTGGTTGACAGCCTGGAAAGCCCCCAAAATGATGGTAAAACCCTGATGCAGAGGCACGCTCCTCACTCCTCTCCTACACCTTCGGATGAGAGTAAAACCGATGTAGAGTCTGTGCACGCGCGCATTCCACAGCACGGGTTTTTGTCAAGAACCTGCCGCTCATGTCCTAGATGGGTGATTGCTAACTATATAAATACCCCCATTCCCTATTCCCCCCTATCCCGGGTTGCTCTGGATGGTGTTAAATGGTCTGGGGCGGTCAGGCGATGTGCCTAGGGCATCAAGTGAGCGCCTCGGGCGGTTTGGGTTTAGATCTTACATCGATCAACGCCTTGTGCAGCTCTTGAGCTGGAAAAACGCCCACATGAGAACGACGCAGTGAATAACTAACCGAGGCGTTTACTTGGGAAATCGCACACTGTCGTCACACTGGAAGATGATACAACGGGCAATTGTCGCTCAAATCGACCAGTAAGCTTGGAGTGTTATGTTTACCTTCGTTGTTTTGCAAACAAACAACTGTGCCTACTTTTTCGCTTCGTTCTCATCCCCTCTGACTAGTTCAAAGTATTTTCACTCTTACCAAACAGAACCGATGTTTACTGTGAAGCTTGCGAATGATGATGATGATGATGATGATGATGATGATGATGATAATGATGATGATGATGATAATAGTAAACCTAATAATAATAATAATAATAATAATAATAATAATAATAATAATAATAATAATAATAATAATAATAATAATAATAATAATAATCGGAGTTTCCGTTTTTTCACCACTGTGAGCAGGTCATCGTGTTGTCCAATGACTTGTGTGATGGTCTGTCGGACTTCGTCGTTGGTGATGTGCTGGGTATAGAAAATGCCCAGAAGTCTTCTGTAGCACCTCATCTCCATGCTTTGTATTCTTCGTTGGAGATCTGCTGTGAGAGTCCATGTTTCACAAGCATATAGGAAGATGGAGATGACAAGGGAGCGCAGCAGCCTTACTTTGGAATGTAGACTGATGGTCCTGTCTTTCCAAATTGGCTTCAACCTCGCCAGGGCAGCAGTTGTTTGTGCGATCCTAGAGAGGATATCCTGTCGAGACCCATCGTCTGATACAATGGCTCCTAAATATTTGAAGCTATGCACTGTGTTGAGGGATTGGCCTTGGACTTTGATGTCCGTGTTGATGCCATTGGTGTTGTTGGTAATCATTTTTGTCTTCTCTGCACTTATTTCCATTCCAAAGGCTCTGGAGGTGGTGTCAAGCCTCTGTACCAGCTGTTCAAGTTCTTGTTCCTCTCCAGCCAATCCATCAATGTCATACGCAAAACGAAGGTTGGAGATTGCTCTTCTCCCTATGCTGACTGTGCCTTCGTGATCTGCAAGGGCATCTGACATGATGCGCTCTAGGAAGATGTTGAAGAGTGTTGGAGAGAGTAGGCATCCCTGACGCACACCGATTGTTGTTCTGAACCAGTTTCCGATGGCGCTGTTGTGGAGGACTGCACTGGTAGTCTTGTCGTACAGGCTTTTGATGACTTCAATAACTTTAGGGCTGATGTTGTACATTCTCACAGTGGTGAAAAAACGGAAACTCCAGTGGTGTGGCCACGTCACAGATGATCAGGTCTTGCAAAGACCATCATTCAAGGCAGAGTGCAAGGAGGTAGAAGAAGAGGGAGACCGAAAAAGAGGTTGGAGGACAACATTCGAGAATGGACTGGTTTGACACTGAGCGAAACCATCAGGGTTGCTGAGGACAGGGAAAGATGGAGTACGCTGGTTAAACGATAATCTGTGGTGCCCCTGCGACCTCCGAGTTACGGGATAGGATAGGATAGGATAGAATAGGATAGGATAGGATAGGATAATAATAATAATAATAATAATAATAATAATAATAATAATAATAATAATAATAATAATAATTATTATTATTATTATTATTATTATTATTATTATTATTATTATTATTATTATTATTATAATAATAATATAATAATAATATTAATAATAATAATAATAATAATAATAATAATAATAATAATAAAAAATAAAAAAAAATAATAATAATAATAATAATAATAATAATAATAATAATAATAATAATAATAATATATCAACAGATTGACAGTCAATGCTACGGTACATACCAGTGGAGTATCTGGACTCCAAGTGAAGGTACAGCCCAAACCATACTAGTGCCAGAGCGAACAGAAGTAAGAAGAAAGTTCGTTTGAGGCTGCGGCAGAAGCAGCTGATGTTATGGACCCCACAAAGTCGAAGGAAGACCGAACGTACTGTCGGCATACTGCGACCCAAACCTCAAACTCCGTTTTGGGGGACGCAGCCTGAAACAAAACGCAAGGTGGCAAGCCATTCAAAGGTATTTCCAGACATTCACGCACATAGCCAGACTAGAACGGAAAAGCCCATATGACTCGCACGCTAATTATGGAACTTGCAATAATCTACATGAAAATGAGTGCCAAGAGGCTGGAGCGAGAAAGAACACAGGCTCAAAAATAAACATTTTCAAAAGCGTTCACTTTCTTGGCGGTTTAGTGACTCGGCTTAGTCCCAACGAAGCAAAAACGAAAACTCAAAGATAGGCCACTGTTTGAAATATGTGCAAGCTAAATATTAACAAAATTGGCAAAGCTGATTTTTAGAGACAGGGAAAAAGGTGTTTAGAAAATGGTAAAGCACAATGAGCCTTGAGAAAGCATTAATGCGAACGATCTAACATGCTTAGCGAAATATCCGCAAAGTAAGCATGTCATGATGAATTTCGGTTCCGTTACTCGTGAGATAAGGCAAAAAGTGTGTTTGAAACATGAAATTCCAAGCGACGGCCCGACCGACTGACCGAAACCGGACTGACACTGAAGGTGGCCGGCCATGTTTTGAAATACCTGTATAACCAAAATTGGAACAACAACAAAAATCGCTTTAGCCGTTTTTGAGATACTTCAAAGTATTTTCAGGTAAGTTTTGAAATACAAAACTATAGCAGCCAATAGTGTGCAGCTAAAATGTTTGCGACATGAGGCTCAAATGTGTGATCTCTGGGTCCTTGAAGCCCGTGTCACGTTTAAGGCAAAGTCGAAAGTAAAGTAAATGTTTCTTGAATAGCACACCATAAAGCTAAAAATAAAACTCGAGGCTCCAAAACTCTGAAAAGCGAGGATCCAAATGAAGTTTACCAAATTGACCAAAATGTATTTCGTGTGTGTTCACTTGGCAATATAAAATATGTTGGATACTTGTATCGTTGCATATTGATCTGTGAGACAAGATTCATTCTACTTTGTCTGTATCCTCATTCAATTTATTGTAGCCTACTACTGAGCGCTGTTTGTCATCGTTTTCTGGTTTCTGCTAGACACACCGCAGCAGAGAGACGCACAGCAAGCTGCAACGGTGGATATTCTGGTAGCAGTTCACTTAGATCCCACTCACAGGCGCTCGTCTCCCTTTGGTTATCTATAGATAACCAAAGGGAGACGCGTCACAGGCATAGGCGCTCGCGTGTCCTGATACAAGCGCCTGTGATCCCACTCAAGCAAGTTCAATACTAATGGTTAACGAGGGAAACGGTGAAAAAGGAACTGGCTTTTGTTATTGCGCACTCAGGTATACGTTGTGCATGCATATCCCCGCGGGGGTGCCGGGGGTTTCAGTATAAATAGTATCCCCACTTTCTGGAAATTAAGCGCTTTAAATTCCCACTGTCGCTGTCTTTCTCCTTTGTTCTTTATTATTATTACTCTGTTCTATCAATCTACTATAATATCTTCTCCTTCGCTAGACCAGTCACCTACCTTTTTTCTTGAAAACTCTTCCGGGACAAAACTCCTCATTTGTGTGTGAGGTCTGTTGGATCAGCTTGGAAATATTGGACGCTTTCTGCCAGGTGGTCACTGGGGCTTCCTATGATGTTATTATTTGGCAATGTAGGCATTTTATATGCTTGTGTTTTGTTGATATTTTATAATGATGTTTTTATTCTAAATACAAGTTTGGACATTATATCTTTCATAGATTAGGATCAAGGTCACTTCAAAGTACCTGTACTAACCGATTTTGGACAGCTCCAGTGACCTAGATCTTGGAGTGAGGTTGACCCAATGTGCAAAGTATGTTTGTCTCTTTGATAGCTCTCATGCGTCAAAGAATCATAAGTTCAATATTAATAACCTAGGGAAAAAAAGTGAAATTTTGTTAAAATTTGTCTTTGGCTTATTTTGTGTGGGTAAGTACATAGAATCACATTGCTGTCCATGTGAGTCAATAAAAGTCGACAGCAGTAACTTACAACAGGTGAACATTAAAAGAGCTATTTTAAACAAATCATGGAGGAAGAAAGAAGATCTGTTGGTATAAGTTTTATCTCTGACATTTCCGAGGTTTCTTTCTGACATTTCTGGGGTTTCTTTTTGACATTTCAGGCTCCAAACATTCGTTATCATAAACCTAGCAGTCACGAATGTGACTGACGATTATGGCCACGGTCAATTTGTCTCGCTCTGCACGCAACTTTTGTACAGACATACGGCGGACGGCCAGCCACACAGACATACGGCGGACGGCCAGCCACACAGACTACGGCGGACGGCCAGTCACACAGTCATACGGCGGACGGCCAGTCACACAGTCATACGGCGGACGGCCAGCCACACAGACAGACGGCGGACGGCCAGTCACACAGTCATACGGCGGACGGCCAGTCACACAGTCATACGGCGGACGGCCAGCCACACAGTCATACGGCGGACGGCCAGTCACACAGACATACGGCGGACGGCCAGCCACACAGACAGACGGCGGACGGCCAGCCACACAGTCATACGGCGGACGGCCAGCCACACAGTCATACGGCGGACGGCCAGTCACACAGTCATACGGCGGACGGCCAGTCACACAGACAGACGGCGGACGGCCAGTCACACAGACAGACGGCGGACGGCCAGTCACACAGACAGACGGCGGACGGCCAGTCACACAGACAGACGGCGGACGGCCAGTCACACAGACATACGGCGGACGGCCAGCCACACAGACATACGGCGGACGGCCATCCACACAGACATACGGCGGACGGCCAGCCACACAGACAGACGGCGGACGGCCAGTCACACAGTCATACGGCGGACGGCCAGTCTCACAGACATACGGCGGACGGCCAGTCTCACAGACATACGGCGGACGGCCATCCACACAGACATACGGCGGACGGCCAGCCACACAGACATACGGCGGACGGCCAGTCACACAGTCATACGGCGGACGGCCAGTCACACAGACATACGGCGGACGGCCAGTCTCACAGACAGACGGCGGACGGCCAGCCACACAGACTACGGCGGACGGCCAGCCACACAGACTACGGCGGACGGCCAGTCTCACAGACAGACGGCGGACGGCCAGTCTCACAGACAGACGGCGGACGGCCATCCACACAGACATACGGCGGACGGCCAGCCACACAGACAGACGGCGGACGGCCAGTCACACAGACTACGGCGGACGGCCAGTCACACAGACATACGGCGGACGGCCAGTCTCACAGAGAGACGGCGGACGGCCAGTCACACAGTCATACGGCGGACGGCCAGTCACACAGACAGACGGCGGACGGCCAGTCACACAGACAGACGGCGGACGGCCAGTCACACAGACAGACGGCGGACGGCCATCCACACAGACATACGGCGGACGGCCAGCCACACAGACATACGGCGGACGGCCAGTCACACAGACAGACGGCGGACGGCCAGTCACACAGACATACGGCGGACGGCCAGTCTCACAGACATACGGCGGACGGCCATCCACACAGACATACGGCGGACGGCCAGCCACACAGACATACGGCGGACGGCCAGTCACACAGTCATACGGCGGACGGCCAGTCACACAGACATACGGCGGACGGCCAGTCTCACAGACAGACGGCGGACGGCCAGCCACACAGACTACGGCGGACGGCCAGCCACACAGACTACGGCGGACGGCCAGTCTCACAGACAGACGGCGGACGGCCAGTCTCACAGACAGACGGCGGACGGCCATCCACACAGACATACGGCGGACGGCCAGCCACACAGACAGACGGCGGACGGCCAGTCACACAGACAGACGGCGGACGGCCAGTCACACAGACTACGGCGGACGGCCAGCCACACAGACTACGGCGGACGGCCAGTCACACAGACAGACGGCGGACGGCCAGTCACACAGACATACGGCGGACGGCCAGTCTCACAGAGAGACGGCGGACGGCCAGTCACACAGTCATACGGCGGACGGCCAGTCACACAGACAGACGGCGGACGGCCAGAGTCACACAGACAGACGGCGGACGGCCAGTCACACAGACAGACGGCGGACGGCCAGTCACACAGACTACGGCGGACGGCCAGTCACACAGACAGACGGCGGACGGCCAGTCACACAGACAGACGGCGGACGGCCAGTCACACAGACAGACGGCGGACGGCCAGTCACACAGACTACGGCGGACGGCCAGTCACACAGTCATACGGCGGACGGCCAGTCACACAGACAGACGGCGGACGGCCAGTCACACAGTCATACGGCGGACGGCCAGCCACACAGACAGACGGCGGACGGCCAGCCACACAGACTACGGCGGACGGCCAGCCACACAGACATACGGCGGACGGCCAGCCACACAGACTACGGCGGACGGCCAGCCACACAGACAGACGGCGGACGGCCAGCCACACAGACAGACGGCGGACGGCCAGCCACACAGACATACGGCGGACGGCTAGCCACACAGACTACGGCGGACGGCTAGCCACACAGACTACGGCGGACGGCTAGCCACACAGACTACGGCGGACGGCTAGCCACACAGACTACGGCGGACGGCCAGCCACACAGACTACGGCGGACGGCCAGCCACGCAGACAGACGGCGGACGGCTAGCCACACAGAGAGACGGCGGACGGCCAGCCACACAGACAGACGGCGGACGGCCAGTCACACAGTCATACGACGGACGGCCACACAGACATACGGCGGACGGCTAGCCACACAGACATACGACGGACGGCCAGCCACACAGACATACGGCGGACGGCTAGCCACACAGACATACGGCGGACGGCCAGCCACACAGACATACGACGGACGGCCAGCCACACAGACATACGACGGACGGCCAGCCACACAGACATACGGCGGACGGCCAGCCACACAGACATACGGCGGACGGCCAGCCACACAGACATACGGCGGACGGCCAGTCACACAGACATACGGCGGACGGCCAGCCACACAGACAGACGGCGGACGGCCAGCCACACAGACGGGCGGACAGAGGGACAAAACAAAATAAACGTCCTTTTTTTTGACTATTTTGGGCTGGTCACCTCCAGATTTGCAACAAATCTGGAGAGAGAAAAAAAAATTGGAGGGCGGATGGGAATGTAGTGGGGGTGTTGAATACATAGACTGACTTTGCAGCATGCATGAGAGTGAAAAATCCATGTGTGCGATTATAGAAGAATAAAGGACTCGGGACTTACCTGTGACACTATGATATTGGGAATTTCCCACAAAGCGAAGTAATTCACACAAACAGTACTGTGCACAACACCTGACGTAATAATTCAACATACCAAACCACACCAAACCAACACACGGTGATATTCATCAACACCCTGTGATGTACACATATGTTTAAAAAAAACTAAAACATCTATGTCATTTAGCAACAAACTCCTATTTATTACTGACGCATTTAAAAAAACAAACATTGGATGTTATTCAGTAACAAACTCGGATTGACAACTACAATCATCTCGAAGAGAGAGCACGAGTTCATCGTAGAAAGATATTGTACCTCTGTATCTTTGAGATAATGACTTGCTGACACATAAATCTTGACATACAAACGCAATTTCTTTGGTCACTATATTAAACCTGTGCTTTTAAAGCAGAGCAAACTAGGCACAGCATTAACATGTGATCACAAAAGGCGTATTACACAAGTATCAACGACCGTCACTCTTGTAATGACCACCACAAAATCTGATGATCAGCGATCAACGGTCCAGTGGAACAGATTGTGGTAGGGATATAGCGACGCTCGTCCCATTTGCGGACAGCGAACAAGTGGAAATGTTGAGGCAGCAAACCTGGACCCGCAACAGATCGTTAACACGTGGAATTTGGCTCAAACGGAGATAGCAGCCATCTTGGGTGTTTCTTGTTTGTATGCAGTTATCAGTAGTTCTGTACTGGTACTAAATGTTCTGAACATAGGCCTTGTAGTCCTAGAACCCCAATTCCAAAATTAATGGCTTCTCGCAAAGGTCAACACAACTGATTTAGTACAAATACAATGAGTTTGAGCTTGTCATATGGTTACGTTGATTTTACTACTTATCGAAACAGATCAATCTCTCTCTCTCTCTCTCTCTCTCTCTCTCTCT